>JAMLFY010000004.1:12547156-12919626 GCA_030441495.1 Dalbergia oliveri | reverse complement strand
TGGCATGGTCCCATCATACACTGCAACTACATACAAGTCAAAAGTCCCTATAGGTCTAGCATCCCCAGGCGAAACGTTGGCCATCGGGATGATGGCCTCACCTGCACCAGACGTCGGGACCCTCGATGGGTCTGAATCCGAGGAGGGAGATGAAGCCAGACTCGAGGGGCATAGGTGGTGCCAGCAGGAGGTATGAACACAGGCTAGGTGTGCAGGTGAAGGGGCACACCATCAAAAGGGAAAACCTAGAGTAAAATCATCAGTGAAAACGGAGCTCTAAAGGACGGATTGAGAAGAATCTGCGCTCGGATTTGGATACAACCTACATGCAGCAATCCAACTCTGCGTCATAATGCCACCTCCACTCGGCGAATCAAGAAAGAAGATCAGGTTCGGCATCTATTGGATCTGAGCACAATACAACATACATGCACATAGGATGAGAATATTATAAAATTCTCAGGGAAATCCCGTTAGCATAGATAGGCCTAATTAATAAGGTCATTCATGTAAGTAATATTATATTAGGTCTCATACAAAAATGCTGATAAAATTATCAAATATAATAATCGTACATATCATCTTATAAATAACCAGCTTAATTTCATACTTGTTACCTCTTTCTTTCATATAGGGAAGGCTTGATTTCACACTCAGCAACATCTTAAGTGGATAATTTTATAAAGGACAATGGGCCTAGGACATGAGCTCATTCCTATTCGTGATCATCGGACTTCATTTTTCACCTCCAAATCACACAAGTTCTATTCCTAGCCGATACGTCTACCGACTCATACCATTCTTAGGGAAGTTCTTATTTTTGCCTTCCCTCTTTAACTCGTATAAGCCTTGTTTTATTTTTCCCATAGGTTAAAACATGCCCAGTTAGGAGTTATAGATTCTTTTGTCATGTTACCGTATCATGTATTTCTCTTTTTACAAGGCATGGCATACATCATTCAGAGGCATTCAATCACATTAGGGTCTCATTTATATCTTTTAAATGACTCTTTAAAGTAACTATCATGCATGAATATAATTTATGCCTGGGCTAAGTGTCATTTTATCATCATTTTAGTGAACCTCCATTTCAGCACTTGGGCTGATTCACTATGCTAATAGTAGCATTTTATTTCTATATCAAATGGCCAATTCATATGCCACAAAAATTCTCACTAACACTCCCAAATGTCTAGAATAACCTGTAAAAATTTCAGGACAAGTAGAATTCTTAGCTACTTTAGTAAATTGCACAAATTTAGTGGTCAGGGACCACAAATTCACAACCAGACCCGGATTCTTAGAATTTTTAACCCTAGAAATGATTGAATTAGTGCACAATAAAATTCACAGTGCTACCTCAATATGTTATTAACTTCAGGTAAAAATTTCAAGGATTCATTCAATCATTTGCTATGATAATAAAATCAGGCAACTTTATTGCTTCAGTTTCAACAACTTAGGAAGCCCAGTCACAATTCGGTTCTTGATTTTTTTGAAGTAGTAAACTTCAAAGTTAACACCCAATAAAATTCATGTAGTTAGTTTAAGGTGTTATCTTCAACATATAATTTTTATAGCTTATGAAAACACCCACAAATATACCAGAAAATTCGTGCATAATTGCTGCTTGCAGGACAGCCTGAACTCAGCAGCCCAGTAGATTTCATCTAGTGAAAACCCCTTTTTAACACCATCCAAACCCACCACAAAAATTCACACATCAATAACAATATATCATCAACCACATACCATCAAAATTTCGAAATAAACCCAGTCAGAACAGATTAGCAAAATTTTCAAGAGAAAGAACTATGAAAAACCCTACACTTGAAGGCTAGTCTCTCTTTGTCTCTAGCTTGCTCCAAGATGAGAGTCCTTCACTCCAAGACTCCCAAAACACCTCCAAACTCTCCTCTAATCAGTGATGGATGAGGTGAATATGATGAGGTTTTGAATTTCTAATCGGTTAGATAGGTAGAGATTGAAGTGTAGATCAATTTTGGTGAAGGAAAGATTAGGTTTTGATGGTTCTAAGCTAGGATTTTTGGATTTTGGAAGCAAACTCAAGCTCTTGGCTATGGAGGACCAGCTGCTGCCTTTTTCCTTCTGAAATGGCCGAAGCTTTAGCTTCTTGGAGAAGCTTGAATTCAAGTTTATCTTATAATTGGTGATGATGTCATAATGTTGAGTAATAGATTAGGATAGTTTCTAATCTTTAAAGATAAAAAGGATGGCTATGATTCAATTTTGTAATTCAAAATTGAATCTTAGCCATTCATATAATGAAAAAAATATATTGTTAATCATTTTGTAAAGGTTAAATTTGCTTTTGAGATATTGAAAATCGCCACAGAAATTTAGAACGTAAAATGCCATCCCAGGTAATCCGATATTACCCGAAATTAATTCTAAGTATGAAATTTTCATTTCTAAGTATTTCTAACCTCATCCCCATATTTTCAAAATTTCGGGTATTCCGGGTCCCTAATCTAGGGTTTAGGCTTACAGCGGCCTCTGGGCCCGCAAAACACTATTCACGTTTTTGTTTTTTTGTTTTTTTTTGTTTTTTTTTTAATAAAAACATTGAATCACTCTCATCATTTCTACATTATTGGATTTTGAAAATTCCAACTAATAAAGCTTAATTTAAATTTTATTTATTTATTTATTTTTTTTATGTGTATATATATATATCTTGGATGTTACATTTTATACCTTGGTTCTAAGTGTAACTTGAGATAGGTAAGAGATTGTGTAGTGGTAGCCATTTTGGATGTACATCCTGTTGGTTATTGCGAATCTCGTCTAGAGTGTGACTCTTCGTGAATGTCCTACACCTAGCGGTTACCTGCGTTGTGGATAACATTTGAAATGAGCCTTTAACTCTAGAGGTGTAGAACCTGAGATCATAGACCTACCTGGTGAAAGTGTTCACAAAATAGAACAACCATAGGACCATAGTTCTGACACCCATATGTTACCTCAAATAGGACACAAAGGGAGCATACATTTTCTTTAATTAATTTATTTATTTTGTGTGCATAAATTCTTTAACATGCAAGTGTTTATTGCCTTTTTATATATAATAAAAAAAAACTCACTTTTTCTTTGTTGCTACAGGTTTGTTAGAGAACAATATTGAAGTCTTGTTGTGAGTATCTAAAAAATGGAAGCAAACATGAGACCAAACAATCATGAAGAAACTGAAAAAGACTTTGCAACTCAAAACCAAGAAACCTGAAATAGAAAGCCTAGATCCTTGAGTTGTTGAAAGCACGCAACGTCTTTCTCACAAGAAAATATGGAAAAATCTTGAGCCTATTAGATGTGGAAATACAGGTAGAGGCAATCACCATTGGCCCAGTACTATGATCCTCCACTCCGATGCTTCACCTTTCAAGATTTTCAGTTGGCACCAACCCTTGAAGAATTTAACGAATCCTGGGTTACCACGGAAGGAGAAAAGCCTTACAATTACCAAGGACATTATGCTTCTTTGCACACTATAGCAAATGTCCTAAAGGTAAATGTAAGAAATTTACATGAAGCCCAGAAATGTAGAAATGGGACAAAGGGATTCACAAGAGATTATTTGGAGAAGCATTTGCAGCTTAGCTCAAGCCGAGGATTGGGACACTTTTTCAGATGTGTTGACCCTCACCATTTATGGCACCGTCTTGTTTCCTAATATTGACGGTTTCATAGATTTTGCAGCGATTGATGTGTTCCTTGCTAGAAAGTTTCATGGTCACAATCCTTTCCCTCCCTAGGGATGTCTCCTGTTCCTTGGATTTTTGTTATGAGAGGAATGGTAAGAGAATTTGTGTTGTTTACCAATACTATATGTGTGGGTTACAGCGCACATCTTCCAAAGAAATTACAAGGCATCTTGTCCCCTTGATGATTAAAAATGCATCGTATCAAGAAGAAAAGTGGGCGAGAATGGGCTAAAGACCTGGTTAAATTGAATGAAAAGGTGATTCGATGGTACCCTTGGTGGGAAGATGGAGACCTTGATTACCATGCGGAGACTTTCCAAATGTACCCCTTATGGGTACTCGAGGATGTATAAATTACAATCCAGCATCATGTTGCGCGAGCTTGGTTACCCCATGATGGGACCGCCTTCCTGAAGCCCAATTACTCCATTTGTCCTTTATTACCTAGATTCCCATGACGTTAGCCTACTACGGAAGTCCAATTTGCTGGAACAACGTCATCGAAAAGGAAAAGAATTGGGAGTTAGGTTGCGGTAAAAGAAAATTACCGCCAATGGGTGAAAAGTAGAGCTCAAGAGGTCAAGTTGCCATTAGAATCTTGACAACAATTATTCCTGACAAGACATCGGCCTTGCACTGATGAAAATGAAGAAATCAAAGAAATGAAAGAAAGGTTGGACAAGGCTAAACAAGAAAAGGTACAAGTGGAGTTCGAGTTGAAAAACGCTCATGATTATGCAACTTTAAAGCGAGAAATTGCTGAAAAATCAGATTCTAGAAGGGACCAGTAAAAGGCTAAAAATGGGCAGGAACACATGGTAAAGACCAAAGAATGTTTGAAGCTGCCAATAAAGAACTAAAGCTTCGAAGGCAAGAACGTGATATGGCAATAACTGAAAATCAGCAACTAAAGGAGCTACTTCGAAAGGCCAAGATTGAAAGCCACGCTACGGAAAGGAACAAATGAAGCAACAAATAGAAGAAATGAACAAGGAATATCAAGGAAGGAGGAATTAAATCAACACATGAAAAATGAGATCCTAAGTATCAAGCTGCCCTAGGAGAAGAAAAGGAAAAAGTTGCAAATTTGGATCTTGAGGTGCAACACCAAGATCATGTCATTCATGAGTTGAAGATTCGCTTTCGAACTTAGCGGGTTGGCTAATGCGGCAATAGAAGACGTTCCAAGACACTTAAAGCTCTTGAGCAGGAAATCATCCCTTTGAAACCCCAACTGAAATTAGCAGCTTTATTGGCTATTGTAAGGACTTGATTGGGAGAATGAAGCAAATAATCGCGGAAGACGTTGAAGACACATAAAAGCTTTTTTGTTGTCGACATTTATGATGTATTTCCTTGAATGGTTGTATGAAAAATGATGATTGTGATAAATGATAAATAAAAGAATGGTTGCTTCTTCATATTGTGTTGGTCTCATGGCAATAACTATAACTTAGTACCTTTGACGAGACGTTCTGGAAACAGTTATCATCAAAGATACTCACGTAAAGACCAGATATTTGCCGCTCTAACAAATTGCAATATTTTTATCTTTTCACTAATTCTTTTTCTCTTTTATTCTTAACAATAGGTAAAACTGTGTCACAATTGGGCGCCCAAGGAAGGAAGATACCTCTAACTCGTATTCACAATACCAGAGCTCGGACTAAGATGGCTGGTGGTAATCATGAACAGAAAGTGCTTCTGACCAAGTAAAATGTTTGAGCATGGAAGTCGATGAAGTGAGAGGGAAATTGAATGAAATGTCAAATAACCAAGCAAAGATGGAAGAAATGATGAGAGCCATGAAGGAGTCACTGGATTTATTAGGAGCTAATCCAAACGAGACATAGTGACTGCGTCAGGGGGTACAACCAAGCACTGCAATGGTAGCCATACCGGGAACATCAAATGTGGCTGTAAATGTCACTCAAGGGTGAACGAAGGGGATGAAATTCTGAATAACCTTCATGGACAGCCACCACCAACAATGCCATTGGTGATCCCAATTGGGGAAGGCTATCGCCCATTAGAGAACATTCATCCTGAAGGCACGGGCATGCTACCCTGTTGGGAGCCACCTCATGTTGTCATCAAAAACAACCATTTTCCTCAGAAAATAGCCGTCCAGAGATGAATAAAGACAAATTCAGAGAATGGATGAAGAAGATTTAAGATCAAATTAAAGCCATTCAGGGACCTAACACCTATGGTTATGTGGAAATTGAGCAACTATGTCCTCCTGGATCTGATAGTTCCCAAAGACTTCAAGGTTCCCGACTTCTCAAAATATGATGGGGCGGCAATCCTTTGTTCCATTTGAAGAGTTACTATACTAAAATGGCGATATGGTCCAAAGATGAGAAGTTTCTCATCAGCTTTTTCCATGAAAGCTTAAGTGGTCCTCTTTAGAATGGTATATTCAGTTAGACCATTCTAAAATTTCCTGTTGGAGAGAATTGGTTGATCAATTCATGAGTCAGTACAAGTTCAACATGGAAATAGCACCACACGTGAGCAATTAAGCACAATGCAAAGGAAGAAGGAGGAATCATTTAAACAATATGCTCAAAGATGGAGAACTTTAGCCGCTAGGTGCAACCACTCATCCCTTCTGAAATGTGTTCGTACTTTTTGGGGACCTTAGGATCTCCTTATATTGGGACAATGGAGGAGCAGCATACAGGACTTTGAGCTAGTGACCAAGGTGAAAGAATTGAGAGTTTGGCTAAAGCTGGAAAACTTCCTATGAGCAATGAGGACACAGAAGAGGATTCCGCCTAGGAAAAAAGAGGCGGAAGTAAGTTATGTGCAAGGTCAGCAACCTTTCATTCCAAGATATACCTCGACACGGCCAAGACCCCAAATACCATCCATCTCTCCTTACCCACTATACCAAGTCACTCCAAATGCAAATACAATTCCATACCCCCAACCTCAAGTCAACAACATCCATATACGCCCATACCAACCAGCTCGCCCAACATACACTTACAACCCAACCATACATCCTCAGAATCACCCAAATACCACAACACCACGGCCTAATACCCAAAACCAAAGTCGTTCTCGATTCCCAAACTTACCACCTTTCCCGAAACTATCCATCTCAAATGTCGTCTTTTTCAACGACTAGTTGATGCTCATCTCATCTCAGCATATCCATGCGTCCATTAGAACCACCATACCCAGCTTGGTAGGGAAACTTAACTTGCAAATATCATATGGACATAGCAGGACATTCCATCGAGGATTGTGAAGGTTTCAAGGAGTGAAGAAGCTAATTGCTTGTGGGAGGTTGGATTTTCAAGAGGAGTCAAAACCAAATATTGTCCATAATCCAATTCCAAATCATGAAGGAGGAGGTCGAGTAAATGCTTTGGAGGTAGAAGAACCACTGATCAAGAAAGTTTTGAATCTTCAAACCCCTATGCAGAAAATTTTATCGGCTTGAAGGAGGCTGGTTACAGTATGGCACCCTCCTGACAATGGAGAATGAGAAACATGATGAGGAATCAAGTTGTGCATACCATTGTGGAAGTCTGGGGCATGATATTGAGGACTGTTGGGATTTTAAGGTTCATGTACAGGGATTGCTTAACTTGGGTGTTATACAAGCAAAAAAGAAGCGAAATGTCTTTGAGGAGGTGAATGTGATTGAGCGTTTTGTACTTCGAGTGCCTCCTTAATCAGGCACCAAAGCCAGAAAGGTGGTGATCACTGAAGAAACCAACACCCTTTGTGTATGAGGACACACATGCCGTACCTTGGAATTATGAGACCAAGGTTGAAATGAAAAGTGATATAGGGGAAACCTCAAAAGCTCAAGAAGGTGAGGAAGTAACCATGTCATGGAGGTAAAAGGAATAACAAGAAGTGGAAGGGTGTATGGACCCAAGGAGTTGGAAAAGGGAAATTTGTTGATGAAGGGAGTATTGAAAAAGGTTAGAGTAGGAAGAAAAGAGAAAGAAGAGGAGGAAGAAGAGTTCCTTAAAATCATGAAACAGAGCGAGTATGATATTCTAGAACAATTAAAGAAGACTCCTGCTAGATATCTCTTCTGTCATTAATCTTGTCCTTCTGAATCTCATCAAAAGGCAATATTGAAGGTCCTGAAGGAAGCCTATGTCAAGCCCGACACTTCATTGGAGAACATGATAAGTATGGTGGATCCAGTGAAACGTGTCAATATGATCACATTCTTAGATGAAGAAGTGATATCACGGGCTAACCCACAAGCGCTACATATAACCCTCAAATGCAAAGGCCACATAGTGCCTAGAGTCCTTATTGATGGAGGATCAGGGTTAAATGTATTACCACTGTCCACTTTGAAACAACTATCAATGAGTGTGGATGATATATCACCTCAAGTGATGGTTGTAAAAGCTTTTGATGGAGCTACGAAAAACATTCTAGGTGAGGTGGTGTTGCCACTAGAGATTGGGCCAAGCAAATCACAAGTGTTATTCCAGGTGATGGAGATTGGCTCAGATTATAACATGTTGCTAGGAAGACCGTGGATTAATGATATCGGTGCTGTCCCTTCAACCTTGCATCAAAAGGTTAAATATATTGAGAATGGATCAGTTGTCACAATCCATGGAGAAAGGGACATCATTGTATCCAAACCAGTCTCACTACCATATGTGGAGAATGTGGAGTCGATAGACAATAACTTGTGGCATAGCCTGGAGTTGGTGAAGCCCGATATGAATGCAATGGGTCCATAATGCAGAATGTTAATCAAATAGTGGCTCATATCATGGCTAAGAATGGATACCTACATGGTAAAGGGTTAGGACCACAGTTGCAAGGTATTAGAGTACCTATATCGGTCTCCAAGAAACCTAATCGATTTGGTTTGGGATATAATGCACCATTAGAAGAGGAAATGGATGACATGGCCCTCCAACAGGAGAAACATGAGAAGAAAATAAAACAGATCCTCACTTGAAGGAAACATTTCCTAGTCCAGCTGAAGTGATTACAGGTGAAAAGTTCATTCCCCTTGCTACGTCTCACCATCAACACCTTGGACATAGAGACAACTGAAGAGAGCAACAAGATTTATGCTGCCAACAATGATGAAATGCTGATGCTGGAGCTGAACAGTGATTGATGTTATTGCTGCAAAGTAATCATTTGTGTTGTATCAGTAAAGACTATTTATGCTTTTATTTATGCTACTTGAAGACATCATAAATAAACTTGTGTGTTTATTCAGCAATATTTCTTTCCTATTCCCGCATTTTTTATATTTCTTGGTATCTTTCATTCTTCTTGTTTCAGCCCTTATTCGCTTTCTCTTTATCATCATTTTTAGCTCATTAATCTTTATTTTTCTTATTTTATTTTGCATTTTTTTCCAATATCCGTTTGGCCTTCCAACCCACCACAATTGCTTTCCAGGAACCTAAATGCTATAGAAATTTTGCCTCATGAAAGGGAATTTGAAAACTCGTCAATTGGTTCTCTTGCTGCAATTGATTGTGATAACTATGAATCTGAGGAAGATCAAGAAATTGTTGGGCAATTTTCAGACCTATTGGAACATACAGAAAAGGGATTTGACTTAGACAATGAGGTGATCGAGCTGATTAACATGGGCACTGAAGAAGAGAAAAAGAGCTGAAAATAGTGGAAAATCCAGAACGCTAGAAATGATTGCATTGTTTAAAGAATACCTGGATGTCTTTGCATGGTCCTACCATGATATGCCGGGTTGGATCCAGAAATAGCTTCACATAAGATTCCTTTATATGCGGGAGCTAACCGAAAAAGCAAAAGTTGAGAGGATGCGGCCTGAAATGTCATTGAAAATAAAAGAGGAGGTGACTAAAAGCTGAGGCTGGATTCTTAGAGGTGTCAAGACACACTGACTGGGTGGCTAACATTGTGCCCGTGCCTAAAAGGATGGAAAAGTTAGAATGTGCGTGGACTATCGGATCTAAACAAAGCTAGCCCAAAAGACGATTTTCCACTCCCTCACATTGATGTCCTAGTCGATAATACTGGAAATCACCGCTTTTCATTTATGGATGGGTACTCGGGTATAATAGATTCCTATGGACGTTCACGACAAAGGAAAAACTACTTTCATAACGCCGGGGAACATTCTGCTATACAGTCATGCCATTCGGATTGAAAAATGCTGGTGCCACCTACCAACGTGCCATGGTTGCATTATTCCATGACATGATGCATAAAGAGATTGAAGTGTATGTGGATGACATGGTCGCCAAGTCTAAAGAGGGAGAAAGTCATGTAACAGTTCTACAAAAGTTGTTTGAAAGGCTCAGAAAATATAAGCTTGAACCCGAATAAATGTGTCTTTGGAGCGTCTACAGGGAAATTGCTCGGATTCATTGTCAGGAGAGGGGATAAAGGTAGATCCAGACAAAGTAAAGGCGATACAGGAGATGCCAGCTCCCGAACCGAAAAGGAAGTGAGAAGTTTTCTTGGGAGGCTCAACTACATTGCTAGATTCATTGCCAATTTGACTAGCACTTGTGAGCCGATATTCAAGCTGTACGAAAACACCAACCTGGAGAATGGAATGAAGAGTGCCAAGAAGCCTTTGACAAAATAAAGGCTTATTTAGTAAAACCTCCAGTTTGACCCCACCTATACCAGGTCGTCCTCTAATATTGTACCTCACAGTGTTGCCCACGTCACTTGGGGCAATGTTGGGACAATATGATGAGTATGGAAAGAAGGAACAAGCTATTTATTATCTGAGCAAGAAGTTTAATGACGTGAATCCGCTATTTGGCAATTGAGAAGACCTGTTGTGCATTAGCATGGGCCTCTAAAAGGCTGAGGCAATACATGTTATACTACACTACTTGGTTAATCTCTCGAATGGATCCATTGAGATACATATTTGATAGTCCCCATGTGTCATTAAGAATGTCAAAGTGGCAAGTGATACTGCGAGAATTTGATATCAAATATGTGACTCAAAAGTCTGTCAAGGGAGGTGCAATTGCTGATCACCTAGCTGAAAACCCTTTGGAGGATGGACAACCCACCACGGCTAGTTTCCTGAACGAGGTATTAGTGGTGGAAAAGAAGATAGAAGAAGAGAATACATGGAAGATGTACTTTGATGGGGCTGTCAACATGAATGGATGTGGAATAGGAGCTGCGTAGTCTCACCAGCTGGAAAACAATACCCAGTCTCCATCAAATTAGATTTTGAATGTACCAACAACATTGCAGAGTATGAAGCATGTGCAAATGGTTTGCAAGTGGCAATTGACTTGGGAATCAAAGAACTAAAAGTCTTTGGAGATTCGGCACTCATAATCTACCAAGTTAATGGACAATGGCGTACAAAGGATCCCAAATTGGTACCTTATCAAAAGCACTTGTCTCGACTAATTGAGCACTTTGATGATATATCATTTTCTCACTTAACTCGAGATAAGAACCAATATGCGGATGCACTGCGACTTTGGCTGTAATGACTAAATTGGAAGTCCACACCAATGTCCAACCTATCCATGTAGAGGTACAAGATGAACCAGGATACGTGGTAATGTAGAGGCTGAACAGATGGTCAACCATGGTATCATGATATCAAACAATATATTCAAAAGGGAGAATACCAGTTGGGCAAATGAGATAAGCAAGAAGACAATCCGACGACTGGCTATGTCCTTTTTAATGGGAAGTCCTTTACAAGAGGAATCATGACACCACTCTCCTTAGATGTGTAGATGCTCATGAAGCTCGAATAATCATGACTGAAGTCCATGAAGGAATTTGTGGAACTCATGCCAATGGACACATGATGGCACGCAAAATCCTAAGGAGTGGTTATTACTGGTCCACCATGGAGAATGACTTATCAATCATGTTCGGAAATGCCACAAATGTCAAATATATGCAGATCGAATCAATACTCCTCCAGTTCCATTACACAACATGGTGTCTCCCTGGCCTTTCTCGATGTGGGGCATGGATGTGATCGGCTCAATTAATCCCAAGGCATCCAATGGTCATCGCTTCATTTTGGTGGCAATAGACTATTTCACTAAGTGGGTAGAAGCTTTCATATGCCAGCATCACACAGAAGGTGTTTCTTAGATTCATCAAGAAGGACATTATCTAGATATGGAATTCCAGAAAGAATCATCACAGACAATGCTCCTAATCTTAATGGTGCCGAAGTTCAGAAGTTTTTCAAGACTTTCAAAATCAAGCACCACAACTCAGCTCCTTACAGACCTAGATGAATGGTGCGGTTGAGGCTGCAAATAAGAACATCAAGAAAATCATCGCCAAAATGGTGGTAAATTACAAAGATTGGCATGAGATGCTCCGTATGCTTTACATGCATATCGTACCAGTATACGATCGAGCAGGGATGACTCCCTTTCACTAGTATATGGAACAGAAGCTGTATCCCCCATAGAAGTGGAAATCCCGTCATTAAGGGTTCTAATGGAGGCTGAACTAGAGGAATCTGAATGGGTAAAGGCTCGATGTGAACATTAAACATGATAGAAGAAAGAAGATTGGCAGCTATTTGTCATGGCCAATTGTACCAAAGTAGGATGGCCAAAGCTTTTAACAAGAAAGTTCGTCCTAGAGATTTTTATCCGGAGATTTGGTTCTAAGAAAATTCTCCCGAACCAGGAGGACGCACGGGGAAAATGGGCTCCGAGTTATGAAGGTCCTTACATTGTCAAACAAGTACTCTCAGGTGGAGCATTGATTTTGCAAAACATGGATGGACAAGAATTGCCTAAACCAATCAACACTGATGAATCAAAAGGTTTTATGCTTGAAAATATAAAAAAAAAAGAAAAACCCGTTAGGTTGAAAACTCGAAAGAGCGGCCTAAGCAAAAATTAGGGTAAAACAAAAAGAGCTCGTTAGGTTGAAAACTCAAAAGAGCGGCCTAAGCAAAAGTTAGAGCAAAGCATCATCTCAAGCAATCTACACTTGGGGCAATTTTTGGTGATAAGTTCATCCTTAGCAAAGCAGGCTGGGGCTGAAGCTTGGGGCTCTGAGAATTAAGAAAAGGAAAGATTGAAGGCTCAACAATGGAAGCAATGGTTATAGCATCCAATTCGCTGTGAGAAATCAATTGAATGAGTCACAAAGAACTCAAACTGGGGCAAAATTTTCATGTCTTTCACAATCCTATCTTTCATTTTTGTGGTTGTTTCTTTCCAAATATTTTGTCATCCAATACACCAAGCAATAAATATGTCCATTCAGTTAATTCTTCCACTTTATCTTTGAATGCATGTTTATTTACGATGTCTCAAGTAGGATATATTTAAGTTTAAATTATACAACCTAACAATGTTTATAGCAATACATCAATGACTAGCATCACGCCAAGGGGAAAAGAGAAAAGAAGAAAGAAGGGAAAAAGTGGGTAAAGTTACAGAAGAAAAGAAAGCTTTATTTGTGCAGAAAGTTCAGCTCAAGAATTACGAGTTTGATTGGTTAAAGTCTTCCTCGAGGCTTGCTTGATTTGGATAAGTTAGTTCTTCAAGAATGTGTCTGAAATAAACTCAAGTGAGTGATAAATTTGTGACTTTTGCATATAACAAAAAACAAAAGAAGGAGCGTGCAAATCATTATTTTCAGTGCAATTTACTTTCCAGTCGCCTCAGAATCCAATTTATTTTTCATGTCGGACTCCACTTTACTTTTCAGTCGGCCTCAGTTGCCACCAATTTATTTTTTTCAGTCGGCCTAGATTGCCATTTACTTTCCAGTCGGCCAGATTGCACCATTTACTTTCAGCGGCATCAGAATTGCCAATTTATTTCCAGTCGGCCTAAGATTGCACTTTACTTTTCCCGGCCTCTGATCCCAATTTACATTTCAGTCGGCCAGATTGCCAATTTATTTTCAGTCGGCCTCAGATTGCCAATTTATTTTTGAGTCGGCTCAGATCCACCATTTACGTTTCAGCGGCCTCAGTGCCAAATTTACTTTCCAGTTGGCCTAGAATTGCCAATTTACTTTTTAGCCTTAGATTGCACTTCTTTCATCTTCGGCCTAAGATTGCCAAATTTACTTCCAGGAGACTTGCCAAATTTATTTCCAGTCGGCCTCAGACGGCTTTATTTTTCCTCGGCCTCAGATTGCCAAATTTACTTTCCAGTTGGCCTCAGATTGCCACTTTACTTTTTCAGTCGCCTAAGATTGCCACTTTATCTTTCAGTCGGCCTCAAATTGCCAATTTATTTTCCAGTCGACCTCAGATTGTTCTTTACATTTCATGTCAACAAATTGCCACTATTTACTTTTCCAGCGGTCTCAGATTGATACCTTTAATTTCCTGTCACTAGTTAACTCGTATCCAGTTGGTCGCAAGTCTTTTAATTTCCTGTTGTTTGTGGACCAGGATCCGGTCGTAAGGCTTTTAAATTCCTGTCATCCCGTTCATTTCAATTTACTATCAGCTCCCATTGACTTTTGAGTTCATGTTAATTCCGTTGGTTTTTTTTTACATTTCTCGTCATTTGTAAATTTGGTCAAATTAGTTAGTGTCTTTTTCTTTGCATGATTCATATATAGGGAATTCCTGAATTTTATAGTTTGCATGTGATTTTCTTGAATGTTTAAACTTTTTCAAAGTTAGAATTAAATCTTTCTTGCATTTGCATTTCATGCATCGCCGAACAAAATCAATGTTCATGTCTTTACTCATTCTTTATGAAGACAATATAAAAACTTAGATTTTTCATATTTTCTTATAAGAAATGAGTAAAGAGGGGCAACCTGAACACTCGATTTTGTCCTCTTAATCAAAAATCCAAAAATTTGCATATTTCATAATGAATTTCCTTTATAGTCTTTTCATCTATTTATTTTAAACCAAAAAAACATATAATTATTGTTCAGCCCATTTTCTACATAAAAAAAATATATGCTCAACCCATTTTATTTCCTTTTAGCCCACTTTAGTTAGCGTTAGTTTTTATCCATGCTCTAGTGATTCTTTAACCTTTAAAATAATAATAATAATAATAAAATAATAATAATAAATAATAAGACAAACAGGCAACCGATTTGTTCTTGTCCATTTGTAAAACAACAAAAAATATAAAAAGGAAAAACAAACGAACAAGCAACTCTTGTCATTTATAAAACAACAAAAAATAAAATACAAAAGGGGAAGCCAGAGGAGTCACGAGTTCTCCATTCCCTGGCAAGACTCGTGAAGCAACAGTGATGGTGATGATGAGGATTTTGAAAAATTGGAAACTTGTTGGACAGGCATGATGAGAGCTCCTCTCCACTAAGCACAAAAGGATGAACTTCCTTTCGTGGTAACGGGAAAACTTGGAACCCGCCAGCTAACCTGCAAATGAAATGATCAATGAGTTTGGTCAAACAACTATAAATAGGAATCAAAAGAAAATTCAAACACCAGAAACAAAATCATATATACAATTACTTCAACCAGTCAACAAAGGACTATCGATCAAAAATTCCAAAAGAGAAGAGTAGCACAGAAAGTAATCATCAAGTCAAGAAAAATTTCCAATTCAGTTAAGCATCAGAAGAGAGAACAAGGTAGATCAAGCATTAACAACAGCATCATGATCATCAAATTTTATTTTTTTTTTTAAAAAAGGAAAGGGAAGAGGGCGGCTCTGCTCCCCACCGCGGGCGACATATCACCATAGTCATTTCCGCAACCACCTTCCATGACACCGCATCAACCACCGCCGCTTAACCCTTCCTCTCTTCAGGACTGTGACTTTGCGCATCCAAGCCTAGCACCATTTCCCTCTACACCGAACGGAGCCAACATCTCCCACTTCGTCTCCATCGCTGCGAGACTCCGACGTGCGTTACTCCCACGGCAACCCCCGAGCTGCCGTTTCCTCTCTCTCACGCGCTAGATCGGCTACACAGCCCTGAGGATGGCTCCCTCACCGCCGCGATCTCGTCACCATTCCGCCTTCCCTCGCGCCGTGCACCGATCTTCCTTCTCGCGGCCCTACTCTCTTCGTCCGGATCGGCCTCGCATGACCGGATTGTGTTCCTTCCGCCCGCACGCCTGCCCTTAGGAGCGCGAACTCGCGGCCTTCCTTCCCTCGCGCGGCCACCAGCTCCCGTGCGCAACGGCCTCCGGCGCATGGCGCGCTGCGCGGCGCACCCGTCGCCGCAGCCCAAGCGCCGTGCGAGCCTCACCTCCGCACTCGGCGCCGCGCACCCGCCGCGCACCCAGCGGCGCCACAAGATCCTCTTCTTTTGCGTCCGTCATATCCCAGGCCACCGCAGACGCCGGTTCCTCCTCCTCTCATCCGCACCGCGATCTTCCCACTGGTTTCGGTTTCTTCCTCCTTCCATGGAGGAACCATCCCCTAGCTTCCCCTCACGCCTCTCTCTCTTTCCCACCCTTGGATTCTTTCACTTCTCTCTAATTCACTCTCTCTCTATCTCTAACTCTCTCTCTGTGTCTTCCTCCCTCTCGTGTACTTCTTTTTTATTTTTTCCTTTCTTGTGTGTTATGTTAAGTGTACGTGTGTGTAGGTGAAAGTGAGAGAGAGTATTGTGTGAGCGTGTGTGTCTGAGTGAGTGATAGTGTGCGTGAGTCTTTGTGAATGGAGTGGATAATTTAGTGAGTGTTAAAGTATGATTAGGTTGGTAAAGTTAAGTAAATAAAACTAAATTTGTAAATATAGTTAAAGTGAAAATAGGGTAAAATAGATAATGAAATTTTGGGTATAAGCTTTTAGTTTTAGCTTTAATTACATTTTAAATTAATATTACTTTGCTGAAATAAATTTTTTAGTTCGTTGTTTAAATTTGGATTTAATTGTTTGGTATAGTGTTTGTTTTATTTTCAACTTTTAGACTTGCTTATTTTAAAATTGATTCAATTTAAGTTCAAAATAAAGAATTCATTTCGCTTTCGATCCTGGGTATTTGAGTTTTTTTTTTTAGAGGGAAATATATTTAGTTTATAAATTGATGAATCACCTTTGTTTAATAAATAAATAGGATTAACTAAGGTACGGCTTGTTGTTCCATGTGTTAGAATATTTTAGCTTGAAGCTTAATATTCAAAATTTTTTAATAAATAAAACTAACCAACATACAAATATTTTCAAGAAAACTACGTGACTTTGAATTCCCCATTGCATTGAAGGATACGTAGGAGAGGCGATTAAAATCCCTGTCAAGTCAAATTTAAATTTTTCGTAATTTTGTCTTATTTGTAAATTCTTCTTTATGAGATATTTTATTTAATTTAAACAATCATTTCTTTAGGAAATATTTTATTTCAAATAAAAAGGGTTAATTTAGTCCTACGGCTTGTTAACTCAATATTCTGACATTGAAGTTGTGACAACTTGATGTTCCAAATTTTCTTTAAGAGTATGTCCCCTTTTATATTTTATTTTACTTTCGTAAAAAATGTCAAAATAAATTTTTATCTTATTTGTAAATATTTATAATTCATAACAGATTTTCATTTTCATATATTTAGTTTAAATTTGTTACTTATTTGTGAAATATTGTATTTTGAATAAAAATGTTAATTTAACCATGACGGTTTGTTAACATAGTATTTTAACACCTTAGTTGAACTTGGTGTTCCTTTTTTAAATTTTGTTGTAAATAAAATATAAAAATGAGTATTTTGAAATGTTATTAATAATTTGCACAAATCAATTAAGGTACCGTTTAAGGACGGGTGTACCAGGGTGCGTAGGATTAAATCTACCCTTCCCTATGCATAACCGACTCCGAGCTCAAGTCTGTTTCTAAGACCAATTTTTAACAAAATGGGTTTTTCCATATTTTCCCAATTTAAATAAACTTGGTGGCGACTCCAATTTTAACAAAAATAATTTTTCGCCGTCCGGTCGCGATCCGGCGACACGTGTATATTGGTAAATAATATCAAAACGCATGTACATTTGTAATTAACCATTTTTTATTTTTTTTTATTTTTGATTAAAAAGCCCTATATTTATAGGAATTCAAAAAAAGGAGTTGTCAAATGCAAATGGAAAAAAAACTGCACATTAAGATCACATGTGGTCAAATAATATATTTGCATTTGGCATTATTTAGGATTGCTGAATTGTCAAATCTTTGTTTACATTAAAAATATTTATTCTCTAAATCTTAGTTACAAAACTAATATTCCCCAAAACATTCCCATACTCCCAAAAACCTTCCGCCCGAACTCCATCCTCACCGCCAAACCTCTAACGCTTGTGCCAGTGCCATCGTCGTTAACCTCGAGCCTACAATTTCTCCTCCAAGATTAAAAACTTTCCCATCCCTCAATGGCGATAGTCAGGTTGCCTAGAACACTGCCTCTTCACTCCTAAATCAATGGCGGCATTCGGCCCCTGCATGTAGTAGGACCACTAAGAGCAGGAGCCCCATCTCGCACTAGGAGTCGTTATTGGACGGCGGCCTTGTCGCCATGAGCAGTGGCATCCTCACTACCTTGTACAGGCGCTGTCGTGTAGCTTAGATTGGCTCCTTCCGCCGTCGCACAGGCGAAGCACCTGAGCACGAGTGTCTTCGCGATTCGTTCAGTTCACTCAGTGGAGTAGAGTTCAGTCTAACCGCGACTGGGCATTCAGCTTCTGACCGTGCAATTTTTGGTATCCGTTGATGTTGTTGTTGACCTTTTCCTTTTACTTCTTCTTCCTCTTCTTTCCGTGCTTCCCTTGAAGCCGTGTGTTCAATCTTGGTGATGGTAGGAGGGTATGACCGTGGTCGAGACTATGGTGCTTCCCCCTGAAGCCTTGTGTTTTACCTTTGTTTTAATTTTTTTCCCTAAATGTTAATTAAGGGGAGCTAAGCTAAATTATAGTCATAACAACGTTGACCCTCACTTACAATGCTTCCACATGTGCTTTTCTTATTGGCTCAAGACACATCTTCAGCATACAAATAACACACGGCTCTGCATGTGAGCAAGCACCTTAAAAAAATATCCAAGCCTATTAAATTTGTAGCTCTTAATTGTATTTGCTTTAGATTATGTTACGATAATAAAGAAGTCAAAATTCAGACGTAAATTTAAATGGATGAGACGTAAAGGACTTTAGATTAAATTCGAAGTTACTCAAGACGTTAAAATATAAGGGAATACAAAATATTTTCATTGATTTTTATTTGGGGTAGAATAATATGCAATTTTTTCTTTATTCTAAATTACCTGGGAAAGTTTGTTGTTGTGTCCCTTGTGAAATTTCTACATTATAATGATGGCGGGGAAAATTGTTAGTATTATTATTTATTTAATTTATATATTATTGTATGCAATGGTTTAGATCGATATGATGTTGGTAAAGGATGATATGAATTTTGATGTGAAAAGTGTGTAAGAAAAAAATGATAGATTGGTATTTCACCTTGATGGATTCGATGGGTCATTTTTTCTTTTTATAGAG
Organism: Dalbergia oliveri; assembly: GCA_030441495.1. Classification (NCBI taxonomy): domain Eukaryota; kingdom Viridiplantae; phylum Streptophyta; class Magnoliopsida; order Fabales; family Fabaceae; genus Dalbergia; species Dalbergia oliveri. The sequence continues at coordinate 12,900,494 of JAMLFY010000004.1, read as the reverse complement.
ATACTAATAGGTAAAAAATTAATATGATTATAATAATAAAAATAATACTTTGACTATATAAGTTATAGGGCATAAGATTTATTATTTTGCTTGTATCTTTTCATCTTAGTTGATACTAATTATACTAATTCCATCTTATTATTTTGCGAATGAGGTTGTCCATTTGCGTAAGCGCAAAAAGAAAGCTATGTTTCTCAACTGGATTTTCAAAGAGCATATAACTCAGTTAGGTGGATCTTTGTTTATGAGCTCTTAGAGAAAATGGGGTTTGGTAATGTGTGGCGAAGTTGGATTTGGAGTTGTATTTCCTCAGGAGAAATGTCAATAATGGTAAATGGTTGCCCAACAAAACCATTTAAGATAGAAAGGGTCTTAAACAAGGAGATCCGCTTTCCCCATTCTTTTTTGTGTTAGTAGTCGATGTCCTCAATAAACTTTGTCTAGAGCTATTGAGATTATGATGATTAAGGGGGTTAGAGTGGGTAGTCAAAATGTCTTGGTGTCACATCTACAGTTGCAGACAATATGATTCTCTTTGCTCCTGGATAAGGAGGTGTTTCTTAATTTTAGGAGGATTTTGGACGTTTTTGGGTTATGTCTGTCTTTCCTTTAATTATAATAAATCTTTCCTTGTACCTTTAAATTGTGAAGGCACTCTGTGGTAAGTTTGTTCATTGTTAAACTACTAAGTGGTTTCCCTCCCAATTAAATACTTAGGCATTCCACTTGGGCTAACCCTCGTTGTGAGGCTACTTGGGCCCGATCATTGAAAAGGTAAAAAAAAATTAAGTGGATGGAAATGTAATATGCTTTCAAGGGCGGGAAGATTAGTACTGATCAAGGTTGTTTTGAATAGCCTACCCATGTACTACCTAGGGATTTTTAAAATGCCAAAAGTGGTTGTTAGGAAAATTATCTCCTTTCTTTTTTTGGGGCAAAAAGGGTGTAAATCTACTATTCTGCTAGTTAAGTGGGATGTAATTCAGAAGCCTATAAAATGTAGTGGGCTTGGGGTTAGTGATCTGGTGATAATGAATGTCGCTTTACGTCAAGTGGTGGTGGAGGTTTTCATTGGAAAGAGATGCCTTTTGGAAACGAGTTATTTATACATTCCATAATTTGGATGGGTCGAGAACAATGGTTGACCAACGAAGTCTAGCAAAAGGAGGTTTGTGGGGAGCTATTAATAGAATAAATGAGCTTGATGGTACAATTCATTCTATAACTTCCTTGGGTCTTAAGCAAGCTGTTGGGGATGGAAGTAGGTCGTGGTTTTGGGAAGATACTTGGGTTGGAAATAACAAATTGATGATTCTTTTCCCGACTTTACCAAATTTCTCTTCAAAAGGAAATGCTCATAGCAGAGATGGTGTGTGGGTTGGTGCAATTGGCAGGAGAGGTTGAGTTGGCGAGGAATCTCTTTCAACGGGAATTATCATTGTTAACTGAATTAGAAAGCCTCATTAATCAGGTACAGTTACAATTTAATGTGCCTAATAATGTTGTTTCGAGTGTCCATCCTTCCATAGATTTAATGTTTATTCCTTTGTTACAAAGTATTTTCATGAAAAATATCTTGCTTCTCAAGTTGATCTTGTTTTATGTAGTGTTTAGCTTGGGTGTGCTCTGCCAAGAGTGAAAGTTTTTGTTAGGTTTGTTATCCTTGGTGGAGTTAATACCAAACATCAATTATCGTGCTTTAATATCTTTAGCGATGGCTCTAGGTGTTTTTTTGTAAACTCTTTGATGAGACATTGTCGCACTTGTTTTGCACTTATGAATTTTCTTGGAAAATTTGGTCTTTTTGCTGTAATTGATGGGGTATTAAATGGGTAATGACTGATGATCCTATATTAAATTTTGAAATGTGGAAAAATGTTGATTTCATGGGTAGGGAGTTAAAGGGTTGAAATATTTATTTTATGCCATTTTAATTTCTATATGGGAACATAGGAATAGAGTTGTTTTTCAAAATGAGCAGATTAATTAGAATATATTTTTATTTAACCTCATGCATAGATGTCGATCTTGGTTGAATTCGGATCTATGAATTATTGTTATGTATGGAGTTTTCTACAGGTGTTTCTTAGGTGTCCTTCTATTTGATGGGGAATGACATAAAAAGTATGTGACCTGTGCTCCGTTGTGTTTTTCAGGGTGCATAAGGTGATCATGGATGTGGATAGTTTGAGAGTAAAACACGTAAGGTTATTTTGAGATGAAGGGGAGTTTTTGTGAGGTTCAGAGGGTGAAAATAATATTTAAGAGGAGAGATACACTTGTGAGACCTAATTGCTATATCACAACCTTTGTTTTTTATGAGCTTAACAAGTTTAATGTTCAATTTTGATTATTTTGCAGTTTGGATTAGTGTTTGGGAGGTGGTGAGAGGAGTGATACATAGTGACCTACCTTTCTGAAGGGGGAAGATGAGATATGAGGGCGGTTATTAATTGTATGCGTCACTTTGTTGGTTTGAGTGAAATACTAGTGAGGTTAGTTGTTAATATGTTTTGTTATTCTATTTGAGATAGGATTATTTCTTAGGTTCTTATATAGAGTGATGGTGACATTGTCCTATTGGTTTTGATGTGCTTTTCTTTGAAGATTGCGTGTGCTTAAGGCTGATGCATATAAACTATGCTGTTGCGCTTTTATTTGGTCATGAAGCATAGTTGTGATTTTTTGGTCTGTCTTAAAGAGCTAAGTTTTTCAGTTGACAAATTGGTGGATCTTCAAGCTTCCATGGATGGTTTGATTGTCCTTGAATCCACAATATTTGTCCATACTTCAATGTTCCACAACTTATTGGGGTCTTCATAATTTGCAGCATTTATAATTTTGTTATAGGAGGTAAAGTGGTATTTGAGTGATGTACCTTAATATTGTCTATTTTTTTGTTTATGTTCTTTGACTCTTTGTATATGATGGTACATCTTTTACTTTCCCTATTTAGGGTTAAGCCATCTTATCCTTGAATTATAAAAAAAAAAAAACTAATTCCATGAGTAATTCTTGCTCCTTGATCTTTGCTGTCTCGATCTTTGTAGTCCTTCATGTTGCTTGGTCCAGTGCTAAACTGATAGCCGTGAAGAAGTACACATTGCTCTATTTGTTTAATGTTAGTTGCTTTTTGTTTTATGTTTATATAAAACCCATTGTGTTGATCTATGATCTTTTGGTGATATTTTGTATTGTGTTGTACTCTCTATTTTGTTGTTCTAATTAAGTTTTTTTTTCTGTGTTTCACTCAATTATAATTTATATTTGGTACTCTTTATGGATATTAGAGAAAAAGTATGATATTTCGCTTTTACAATTATATGTGTTATTCAATTTATTTTTTTTCTTCACACTATATTGAGCTTGGGAATGTTGTCCTCAAAAAGATTGGCGGTAGAGGAATTAAGTTTCTTAAAATATTTATCTTAGATATGAAAACATAAACTTTATATTCACTGATGTAAATATATGTCGTTTGTTGTGCAAGCATAACGAAGGAGCATGAAAAAATAGAGTCAACTAGAAATTGGAAGTATATTATTGAAAAAGTAGTAAAACTATGGACTATGTGGGTTTTGCAATCAGAACATGGTTAATGACTTATTTGTCGTATTTTGTGGAGTCTATGGGCTACTACATTAGAACTTTGCTGATAAATACTTACGTATTATGAGAGTAAGAGAATATATTTATTATGTTCTATTCAATAAAAAACACATAAGCTTTGTAAGTTACTATTGTCTCTTATTTTTTATATATATTTAATATAATAATTGATATATTATTTATTAAATAAAATAAAATAAATACATTCTTTGTTCTCATGCATTAAATAATTTCTCAAACTTTGCTAATGACCGTGTGACTTGTGGAAAAGTATCTACTTTATGGATTTCTTATGGAGGGAACATTGTTAATGATGGAATTGTGCTACAGTTAGTCATAGTTCTATATATTTGTGGATTTCGGATTCATGTACAATTTCTTAATTGCAAAAAAAGAATTAAACCATAATAATATCAAGATATACTATTAGTATTAACTAAGCAAATGAACTTTGCGTGATCCGTGCACAGCCCGGGTTTTTGACTAGCTGCAAACAAACGCACCTACGTTGGGAGAAGTAAGGCTGGAACTCCCTTCTTCTTCAGTTTGGGAAATTCACGCCCTAGCTAGCAAATAGAGCTAGCACAGTGCAATTGATTTGAAATGTCATGAATATAATAATAAATAAAGTGAACCAACGGTACACTTCTGCAATTGCACCTGAGAACTCGCCGACTAACAAGGGCTCTATTGTTCAGAGAGAGAGAGACACGTATATATGATTTTAAGTCTTCAAATGAATCATAAGAGAGACCTGTAAAGTATATACAGACCAAATGAAAGATAAAGAAAGGGATGATGATGTAGTTGCAGCTGAAATTTCTGCATAGAGTTGAAAAGGGCCGTGGAAGTTTCTAACTAGATGCATCATCCATTCATCATGCACAGGAAACAGAGAGAAAATATGCACAAGTGGCTCAAATAATTGACTCCATTCATATATGTACACACCTGGGCTTGGGTGTGGAAGGACGAAAGAAATAAAAATCGGATCTTTACATCTATATGGACCGGATCTTTCTGGATCTTCTCCTTCTCATTTTCATAACTGCACTCAAAATCAAAAGAGGGAAGTCAGAAAAGTAGAGGTATACTTCAGAGGAAACGGGGATAATGAAGCCATAAAAAATATAAAGTTGGGAATAAACATATACGTTAATCATTACCATATATATATATATATACACACACATTAATTGGCATCTTTATTTGACCTGCGAATTAAAAAATTACTCTTCTATTGTGAAACAATTTTAATGAGACTTATTATGTTTTCCGTCAAAAAATAAATACTTAAGAGGTTACATTAATTGAAAAGTAGTATGTTGTTAGGTGATTTAACGTAAAAAAAATTGCTTGGTGATTTAAATTATAGTTACAAAAAATGTGCTCATTTGAATAAGCTTTTAGGAAGAAAAATGTATTTTTTTCAAAAATTTCGAAAAAAAATCTTTTAGAACTTTTTACTATGTTTATTTGTGCTTCTAAAAAAAAATACAAAAGTAGCAAATAATAAGTTTTACTGTCTTTTTTATAAGTAGGTCCCTACATGTTTCTCTAATAGAAGCAGTAGAAGAAAGATAATGCTCTTGGTTGATTTTTAAAATTATTTAGATAAATTTATCCTCATAAATTTTATTAAAAGACAAAAAATAACTTTATTCCACTTAATCACTATCACCTCTAACCCTTTTTTCACCATCAAAACCGTAATAATTTAATTGTTTACATTTTATTTTGTGTGTGTATTATTTGATAATTCAATAAAACATAACTCAATAGTAATATATACATCTAAAATTTGTTTAATAAGTCCAATAAATATTACATAACATAAATAAATATAAAATATTAAATATTTGATTTTATTTTATTTAAATGTTCTTATTAATTATATTTTATTAAAGAAAATAAAACATAAAAATAATTTTATACACAAAAAATTCATATGCAAAAAATATTAGAAAATTCAAATATCTATCTTTAATTTGGAAGTAACTTTTCATACCGTTAATTATAATTTTACTCAAAAAATTATTTCTATATCTACTATATTTAAACAGTTTAACAATTTTTAACTTTACTAAAAAATACTTCTATATTTACATCAAAATGTATACAATTTTTTTGTTTATGTTTTTGATTTTGCTTTTGAAGAAATATTTCTCCTAGAACTTTAACCAAACAAACCCAATAATTTGATTGAACAAAAAAAAAAATTCGACAAATTAACCGGCAAGTCGTTATAGTGCTGGAAGACGCAATCATTCTAAATCAAATGAATCCAGATCTTGCTCAATGCCTTTAGACTAATTAAAGATCTGGATGATCTAATTCCAATATACTCTCTGGTAAATTTGACCGTTTCATGCATACATGAACATAAAACTTATATTTTGAACTGCTAGCATTGAATATATATTCAATGGTGGAGAAAGTTTCCTCAATTATTAAGCCTTCAAAACCAGTTTCAAATGCCGACAATATTTTATGTTATAAAATTAGCAACTTGACGTGGTGATGTACCTTTATATTGAGAATTTCAACTTGTTTGAATAAAAAAATATACGCAACTGTTCAAATTAAGATGCCGCCGAACTGTTGAGTTGGCATTTTCTTACACCAACCACTTTTTCAATTACAAGTTTATAGCTGAAAAACAAGTAGAAAAACTGACGAAGAAAGTTGTCATATATCCTTGATCATTCAACTAATTAGGAATTGCATTGCTAATATGAATCGCTTGCTTGCGTAGGTAGAAGAGGTAGAAAGATACCGTAGTATTTGTTAGTAATGATTTAGTTTTAGTTTTTAAAGTAGACAATAGATTAAAGGGAAGGTTACGGGCACCATCCTATTTAGGCACGTGGGGGCTTTTAACTTTTCCATGATCTTTTTTAGTATTTTTCAATCAAACTTATTCCATGTTTTGCGTCCGGTAATTCCAATGTGGGGTCCTCATGTCCAAAGCAGGTTGAATCAAGACTCCAACAGCTTTTAAACAATTAGCAGCAGCTTAGAAGGGGAGAATACGACTCAAAGATTGCGGTGATGCGCACGTGTGTAGGTTATGCGCACGTCGACACATAGTGGTCAATCTACTACTATTAATAGTAACGGGAATTTTCAAGTCAAAGTCAAATATGCCATTTGGTCATGGTCATCGGTCAGCTTCAAATTAAGGCTTTGTTTTTCATATCGTGTCGAACTCTTTTTCTCGTCATGAGCGCCACTAACATCGTTGTTTTTTCAACAAGGGGAGTTCTCGGATGAGAGGAAAAAAAATTTGCATATATGAAGATCATATGTGGTCAAATAATAGACTCACATGTGGCATTATATAGTGTTGTTGAATTGTCAAATCTAAGTTGTTTAGATTTTAAAAATTCTAATATAAATTTTAATTACATAACTACTCTTCTTCAAATTTTTCCATTCTCTAAAAAACCCTCCTTCCATGCCTAAATCCATCCTTGCCGTTGAACCGCCATTGTCAACGCCTGTGCCGTTTGACCTCAAATTCGTCACTTGTCCTCCACGTCCGACAACTTCCCCATCCCCTCCATGGACGCATTGTTCGCCGAGAACCACGGGGACGTGCTTCCCCTTGAAGCCTTCACGTCAAATCTCTCGACTTGGCCATGGATTTCATTGAAAATGGAGATTACGAGATCACCTTCGACGACCTCAACAACCTTTGCATTCCTTCAGGCGCAGATGTCGTTCCTCCACTCTCTCGAGCAAGGGAGAAGTCCCATATTTGGGAGGTTCATGTTTTTGTAGCGACAAAAGATGTGGCTGACAATTGTGGCATGTAGGCGATGAGGGGCCACGCGATTTAGTTTGCAGAGGCGACCGTGAGGTGGAGAGATGGTTGAGCTTCATGGTAGAGGTGAGCTCAACGTTGACGTCCATGCACGATGTGTACGACAACAACCATGATGGCGGCAAGGTGCGACGGCTAGGGGTACAAAGAACGAGTTAAGTCGAGTTGGATGAAGGTTAACCCTTATTTTTAGATCGAGTTATTTTTTGAACCAACCACTGATAATGACTCAACAATGGGTTCTGAGTTAACTAAGTTGAAACAATATATGAGGATTTGGACATTATACATGATAAAGTTATAAAATTTTATAAGTAAGAAACAAAATTTAAGAGTTATTTTACAATATATGTTTCAAAATAAACATTTCGATATAAAAATAATATTAGATTATATAAAATATGTTAATTGAACTATAATTTTTCAAATATCATTATATAAAAATATATCTTTAAAAGAATTTTTTAATTTTAGTAGTCACCACCTTAATGACCCAACAACCCAAAAAATGTATCGGGTTATTTTTTAAGACTTGAAAAACCAATAAGTTTCAAGGCTAGGCTAGGTTATGACACAGTAACAGTAGTAACAACTGCAGTTGGAATGATAGACAAAACAAGAATGTAGGAGGGTGAAGGGGGGGTCAATGGTTTGTCATTGGCCATGGCTGGCGGTTTGCCCCACCAAATGGTTTTTATTTTCTTTAATCTTTTTGTCCTTAAACATGTGCTAATGGTAGTCATAACTCTTGACTTGATATTGCCTACTTCCCTTAAAGTTCATATGTGCTTCACTTATTTGTCCAATTCACATCTTCATTTTACAAATAAAATTTTCATCTGACCTGAGCATGCATTGAATTAAATTGTGTGGCTTAGATTATATTATCAATTAAAATGAAAAATCTCACCAGATATGTTACATCAAATCTCAGAGCTCTTTCTCTCTCCCTTATTCGATCTTAAATCATCTCCATCTCTTCCGCTCCTCTTCTCCTTCCCATTTTTTTAGACTATGAACCACTCCCAATTTATGCACTTGTTTAATTCTAATGTCAGTTATTTAAAAATTTAGTTGATAAAAAAAATTACGTTAACAACCCAATATCAATTGAATTGACAAATGATTAAAATAATGGATGCCTATAAGCACAACATAAGCACCTTGGCCAAACAATGGCGCCATGCATGTATTATAAGATATTAAAGTCATTCATAGTTTGAAAGGGTTATGGCACAATAGCCTCAATTGAATGAGTTTGTGGCATATATCTCTCAATTTTTTTGTGTTTGACGGATAATGAGATTTCTGATTTATTTATAGGATCAATTCTATTTGTCTCTCCAATGATTATGTGATTTTTCAGATAACCCAAAAATCAATACATAAATACAAAATTATCGTTTATTCATCTGGTCTCGGTTCAATGTCTGCAGTGATACTATATAATGAAACTGGAATTGGTACTCTCATCACTAAACATTGCATCAACGGTTGTGCTTCAATGGTGTCGAGGTGAAAGAGAGGAGAAGATAGACACAATCACATAGAGATTACGATAAGATGAAGCACATCCTTTATTGCAAATTGCAAATGGGGATGTCTTGCAATTTAATGAAACGGTCTAAAAAATGGAGAAAGAGAAGAGGAGCAGAAGAGAGGAGAGAGAGGAAGAGAAGAATAAGGAAGAGAGAGAGAGTTGGGAATTGATATGGCATATCTTGTGGGATTTTTTCTTTTAAAATTGATAATATAATCTCAATTACACTATTTAATCTAATGAATAAAATCTTTGTACTCACTTCTCGTATAATAAACACATTCTCACTTGATACATCTCCTTTTATATATATATATATATATATATATATAAATTGATTTCGCCATTTATATTTCATATATCTTGACCATAAATTAAAAGGAAATAAAATTATTCTGCATTCTTTGTATAGCAACTAGCGACTTGCCGTACCTGTCAAGCATTTTTTTAATTTATTTTTATGGATATTAATATGATGATATTTAATTTTTTTATTTAACATAAACATTATTGAAATCATCGAAAGAATAAAAATGAAGAATGAACCACGCAAAATAAAAGATGAAAAAAAAACTAATACATATGCTTAAAAGATTTGGAAACAATGAAAGACAAATCCATTAAGAAATTCCTTGCATAGAAACTGAACATAGTTCCCTTAGTGAATCATGCAACATATTCTTAACTATCACTATTATGAATAATAGTAACATAAATAATACTATAAAGACAAATGGCAAAGAAAAATATAAACCAAAGAAACCAATGCATAATAAATTGATAATAATGAGAAAATAAAATAAAAAAGATTCGCAAGGAACAAAACTCACTTTTGTCATTCAAAATGCATTAATAAAGCAATTCTTTTTCTTTACTTCACTCATTCTTTTACATTCATTTGTCTTTCTGTTGATATAAAAACCATGATAGCATTGTGTAGCTACTGCACTCTAGCAACTCCATCAACAAATCATTTCCAGTTTTGGTATTTATTATCATACACTAATGTGGTTCTCAACTGAGATTACAAACATAGATGATTGGCATTTGCAATTTTAAAGAGGGAAGAAAATGATTTTAAATGGTCCATTCATGGTTGGTTGCAAATGGTAACCATCAAAGATGTTCACTTCATCTTCTACCATTTTATCCAATTTTTTAAATTTTGTGTTATTAATTACAGGGGATAAAAGAGGAAAAATAAATTTGGACACCAAATGGGAACAATTCCCTTTATTATATGTATGTATAGATAACAAACTTTAAAAAACAAAATAGACGTGATATTGTCACGACCGACCTGGGCACGTGACCGGCACATGAGAAATCCCTTCCACGTAAGCCTCGTGACCTGAATTCCTCTATATATACCGTAATATTTTAAACTGGTTAAGTCATAAAATCTTTTTTACATACAAATCATCTGTCTTTAAAACATATAGTCATCATTTTCCAAATTTCAGTCTCATATCCTATTTTCAGAAGTCTGAATTCATATACAAATCTCTATAAGTAACAAAATCTTATAATACAATTTAACACAACATATACATGCAAAACTTAAATCATGAGTACGGTTCGGATTCTGCCCAATATAGAGCACTCTAAACAACTTGGAATACATGCCTTACCCCGGGTGAAGCTTATCGCGGTTCTTTACTCTAGTTGAGTAGAATTTGCAGGAGTGGTTCTATCTGAAAATAAGAGAAATGAGAGGGGTGAGTTTTGATACCAAAACTTGAGTGAGTTCTCACCTGAAACCCCCTTTCATGGGTCACCAAAGGAACAATGCATGAAAGGAGTCATAATAACATTAATCATATTCAAAGTCTTACATAATTACATGTACCTACATATATATATATATATATATATATATATATATATATATATATATCAAATTATCATTTCATAACTCAATAAAAGGAATTTCTTCAATTTACTTTTCTATCCCAATCACAAAAACCATAGTGTAGTAGCTCCTAGAGAAACAGTGATATCTAGTCTGATCCTGTCTAGTCTAAGGGTGCCAACCCGGGCTCCACTCTCCTAGACTTGTCTAGGGGTGCCAACATGGGCTCCACCCTCTAGACTTCATTCCTTCCCCCCACGGGCTAAGGGAAGAACATGTGTTTTGATCTCCTGGCCTAGGCATACTTGGTACCAAGGTTAAATATATTCCTGTCGTTAACATGCAGCCTGTTTCTCTCCAGCTATTATAAGTCAATCTGAAAATCCTTAAAAACTTTTTAGTTCACTGAGCTTTAATCTATCTGGTTTTAAGTCTAACCTTAGCATAACTGTGCTGAGAAATCATGCCCAAGGGATTACCCTCTGTAGATATTATGATTTCATATCTCCAGAATATGTAGCCGTCAACTGTTTTGAACCTTATGAAGAATCAGGCTCTAAAACCATTTGGTTCAATATCTAAAACACCTTTCAATCCATCCAACTTGTCATAAACTCAAAAACTCTATATCATGATTCAAATAGCAAGTTTGCATCAAAGTTTTATTTCCTTTTCTAAACTTCATATCTGATTATAAATCTAATACATATACATAGACCAATTTCAAAATCCATTGAAATAAGCATAAAAACCTCTATCAATCACATGTATCATCAAATCAACATAATATCAGTATAACAACTATGGTCCCTGAGTTTTATCAAATATATCTTTCATGCTCTAAAACTGGCCATTCAAACTACATAATCCAATATAAATCTCAAATCCTTATACAGGAATCTCTAAAGCCAAGTAGTGGATTATAGTTTTTATGAAAATAAGTATAATGAACAACAAATAGGCTACAGATGCGAACCCACTCACCTGGAGGGTTGAACAGAGAAGGAATTACACCAACAGAACTCTTGGGAACAAAAATGACAGCAATATCTGTCATAGAAGTAATAGAACTCTAAATCAACCTTTAAAAACCTCTAAATACTCAAATTCCATCTCTAACAAGGTAAAGAACCTCTCTTCCTTAGAAGACATGGAGAACCACTCTTGAGCTAGGAAAACTTGAAGGAAATAAAGCAAAACTAGCAAAATAACATACCTTTAAGCTTGGAGGATTGAAGATTCTAAGTTAAACTTAAAAGAGTTGGAAGAAAATAGAGTTTTGTGAATGAAAAATGGGTTGGAAGAGGTGTTTGTTCAAAGTTGAGAGAAGTTTGGGAGAGGCGGGTGTGTCTGGAATGGTCTGAACCGAAATGAGGTTTTATGTTCGCGTTCACTGCGGCCCCACTTTGGTGCACCGACTTACTCTTTGTTTACCGCCTGGGCGGTCTCCGAAGCTCTAGACACCAACTTCACTCTCGTTAACCGCCTGGCGGTCTCCAAAGCTCCACGCTCCAATACTAGTATGTATTAGGTACTATCCCACTACTCACTTATTTTTAAGTTAATCATTTTTTTCCATTAACTTTAAAACATAAATGTAAATAGAGAAATATCCCCCATTTGGATTCAAATAAAATATTAGAAAAATCAAAATCCCAACAAATCAAAATCTCATTTTTGGGTTTTTGTTCAAATTCAAAAATCTTACGATTTTGTAAACTTGTAAACTAAAACGAAGTACTTAAGAGTTTCATAAAATTAATTAAAAATCACTCTTCAACTCATTTTTCTCTAGGGAATAATTACCAGGACTTTTGGTCCCAAGAATATGGCTCTATCATATAGCCCTTCAAGGACGTGTAGTTTAGCTTGAAATTTAAGAACCTGCAGAAAGGGTAACCAACACCTTCTTAGTTCAAAATTTTCTAACATTTTTATTTAAAACCTGGATTACAGATATCCTCTTGAATAACCTTTATGTTGCTTTTTCTACATTTATTTGGTTAGTATTCTTCTGCAAATATTCATATGCACAAAACATTGAATACTCATGCCACTTATAAAGGCACTCATACTGTTGTTTATTTAACAAACAAGGTAAATATACGTAGCTTTCAAACTTTTTCCTTTGATTTGATTTTCATCATTTATATTATATATATAGACAATTAGACATATAATAGATCTTAGATCCACGAGAGGAAAGAGAACCAATTTTATACTCCCACATTTTCAGTTCCCATACTTTCTTGTGATCTTGTCAGTCATTTTGTTTAACTTCCTTCTCTTTTCTTTTCCCTCCATTACTACGTGATTGAAAGTTTGGCTAACTTTTGATGTATCAGTAGAACCAAAAATTGAAGCATTAAGCATATCGTGTATATATAATTGAGGTATATAGTTATATTTATAACTAACAGAGCAAATTACACTTTTCACAGTAATGTAATATGTGGAAAACAAATCAAATATATCAATCGAGCACTCTTTGAGGTGATCCACTAATTAATAGGGAAACATTAATTAGTTAAAAAATGTAGTATGCATGGGTTTTTAAATTTAAATTTAATTACGGATAATATAATTTTAAAGTACCAACAAAAAAGGGACAATGATACGGTGTGTAAAAAATTATAAACATACTGGAAAGCTATAAATTATGGAAAGTCTTTATTTTCCGCCACTTTAGTTTAAAATTGTTAAGACTCAACAGACAACAGGAGAGGTTGGAAAAGAAGTTTAGTTTTGTTTCGTTAGAAATTCGGTTACTATAAAGTATTTGTTTAAGTTTTTCTGTTATTTCTCACTCTTTGGATTTGCGTTATTCACCGCTTCCATGTTCTACTCACACATTGTCTTTCCTTTCTTGCGTTATGTTCCTTATTTAATTTTGAATGATCCACCTTTCTTGTTTGGGCTATATTAGACCACGTACAGCTAAGTTCCTTGAGAGCTTAGATGATCTAACAAAATCAATTATATCTAGAACTAGTCATTTGACCCGTGCATCGCACGTGGTAATGAAAAAAATAATTTGTTAACCATTAAGGAAAATAAATAATAATTTATTTAAATATATCTTATAGCAAATTGAATATATAAATTTATTTTAAAAATAAGTTAATAATTAAATAATTAAATAAAAAAAAATATAAATGTGTCATTCTATTTTATATCTCATTTCAAATATTATGTTTATAAGGCTAAAAACTCAGGAATGACCTATAACTAATAATGAAGAGCCTATTTTATAAATATTTTACACATTTTGAAAGTTAAAATTGTTGAAGAATGAAAGAGAATAAGCGAATAATTTAACTATATTATGAGCTATTTATAGGAATGACAATGGTATCTATGAGAAAGTGGACATGTCTTACGCCACTTCCTGATTTGAAATTTTGCTCTAATCCTCATTCCCAATCTCGTCACGGGTCCCCATTCCCCATTGCCATTGGGATTTGAATCCTATTGGTATTCATAGGTATATTAAAAATTTTCAAAAAGAGAAAAATTTAAAATATTTTGAAATTCAAAATAAAAATGTCCATACTAACAAATACTACTAATATAGCATAATTAAAATTAAAATTAAAAATGCATACATAATTACAAATCTAACAAAGATAATTGAAAAAAATGAGCTTGTGTCATCCCGTCCTTGCTTTATTTAACAAATGGGAATCTCTCCGTTATCAATCGTCTCCAAGAAAACAAAATCTGTTCTTATTCTCATCCCATTATTGCGAGTAATCCCTATGTATCCACTTCCATTGGATATATTTAATTTATATAATTTCAATTACACATCATCTCCTTGAACATCCTTTTAGTAAATTAAAATATCAACTTTAAAATATATATTATAATTAATATGTTATAATTAGTAAAAAAAATCATATATAATCCTATTTTATGTCATCTCAATTATTGAAGTAGTATATCAATTATATAATTATTTTTAATTAAAAAAGAATATAATTATTTAATTTTTAAAAAGTCTATAAATAATTAGTATCATTATCACATAAGTGTAAATTGTGGAATTAATTTTTTAAAAATATTTTAATTTTGAAAAATTGAATTTTTTTCAAAAAAATAATATGAAACAATTGTGGAATTGATAAATTGAAATGTTTAAGTTTCAAAAAATTAAATATGGCATAGTGATATATATATATATATATATATATATATATATATATATGATTTTCAAAATTTCTAGATTTGAAGTTAGAAATTTATCTTCCAACTCCATTCTCATTTAGAATTTTCTCTCATCACCATCGTCATCCCCATCATAGATTCTCATTCCTCATTTGTTGCAGAGATTTGAATCCCTCCATGTATTCATGAATTTATTGAAAGAATTTTCAAAAAAAGAAAAATTTTAAAAATGGTAACAAAAAGGATAATAATAATTTTAGTATGTATACGTTATTAATTGATATGAATATCAATTTCAATTAAAAGTTATAATATTAGGCATATAAAAAAGGTAATAATATTATTTATTATTAATTTTTGCTATGTTTCTATTTGTGTGTGTGTGTGTGTAATATTAGCTTTTATGAATTAGAAAAAGAAATTTATCACTTAAATAGTTAGGTGGGGATTTAGAAAATAAAATTAGTAATCTATCAATAATTATATTGTTCTAAATATAATATATTAATAATGATTATACCTTATCAAAGAAAACACAAATAAATATGGATTGTATATAGTTACAAAATAATATTGTAAATTTTATCAATTAATTAAAAGTTTTAGCATGAGAAAAGAAAAGGGAACAATAAATATATATATTGGAAGAAAAATCAATCAATAGCTATACATATATCAATATATTTGATTCACATCAAAATAAAAAAGAATAATAGTTAACAATTAATTTGTATAATGCCAATGCACAATGAAAATTTTAAATAAAAATATAATTTTATTCCAAAATATTATTTATTCTCCATAATTAGTGTTTGTAAATAGAATTGAGATTATAATTCAATGGTTATGTATATATTAAATTTAGTAATCTTTAAGCCTTACAAAATAATAAAGAAAAAATAAATTGAAGAAGGTGAACAACATAAACAAATTCCAATGGAATTAGCTGATGCATTTTGTCTAATATTGCTATTGAAATTATCAGCTAGCTTGGTTGTGCATTAACAACTTAGAAAAATGTTATTCTCAACACAACAATTCCCTCTCATATAAATGTTCTGCCAAACAAATGAGCTAAACAAAATCAAAGGTAAAAATAGAAGTAAAATCAAACACAATTTTTAATCATTCTTCATCCTTAATCTTTACTATTTTGAGTCTGATGAAATGACCAGTTTAGATAGTCCATTAATATTATCTCCTTTATTTAATTGTGGCTTCAAATTATAAAAGAAAAAATTATATAATCATTAATACTAGTTTATACAATAATAAAATTAATCTCAAATTCAATAAAATATTTATTAAATTATTTGTGAAAAATACAATTACCTTTGCCACAGAGGATTGGATAATACGAGTTAAGCTTATAGCCTAGTGGTTGTCTCCTGCACAAAACATAGAAAAAAACCATTACGATATATACACAAAGGAAAAAACTAAATAAATATAGAAAAATCTCTATACCAAACAAAAAAAAAAGGTAGAAATAAATTAGATATAAACAACGAAAATGAAAAGGATAAATAAATTGGATTATTTTAAGAGAACTTAAAAAAATCAAATCTTTATTTCATTGGGAAAACATATAAATGTATAAAATATACATACAAATTAAAAATGTTAAACAAACATAAAAAAATGTTATACAAAAAAAAAATCTCACAAAGAAGAAAAGAGTTTCAAAGAAAAATGGTGAAACATTTGAATTTTCTAACTTATAAATTCTTATTCTTAATATAAACCACGAAGAAGAAAATTAAAAGATAAAGTAAATTAATGTATTTTGAGAGAACTAATAGATAACGAACGAAGGGGAATGAAAAATATGAAAATATGAGAGAAAGAATGGAAGAGAAAAGAAAGTAGTGGAATAGAGAAGAAATGAAATGAGGTGTTAGCATTTCATATCAAAATTTTAGGTAGTAGAGATCTTAGGATCAAATGATATTGGATATTCTAATAAGAGAAATTAAGGGTGTTATTTCGATTAGTATAAGTGGTAATCTTTTATAGTAATAAATATATTACAATTTTAGAAGTAATTTAAGGGGTTTATACTTCGATTATAGTGGACCTTTCTTGATAACAATAGTTTTTATTTTTATTTTTATTTTTGCACTAATTTGATTGGATTCTGGTTTCTTGTGGAATAGAAATTAAGTAGTGTATATTGAATCCAAAATTCAAAACATAAAGGTGAATTCAAAATTTAAAATTTTGTAATTAATATGAAAAAATACGTGTTTGATTGAAAAAATAAAAATATATTATAAAGAAAATAGAAAAAGATATGTATCACATGAATATCTATTTTTAATATTAAATAATTTAGATTGATATATTTTGATCAGTTATATCATTTAAATTAAGAATTATAATGGTTTAAATCTAATATTTAATATAAAATATTTATATTATATTAATAAAATAGATATAAGTGTAATTTTTATAACAAAATACTTAATAATCTAGGTTATAAATTTTGTGGGCCATAAGTTGCTCTATAAGTGACACGTGTAAAATTTTCCCTGAACGAGTCTGAATATTAGTATTATAGATTAATTTTACAAAGGAATAACCAAACACACACACATATATCAATTATTTCATCTTGAAATCAATTCTAACACAATCAATTATCACAAAATCAATTTCATCCAAAATCAATTCTTCAATTGCAGAACCAAAATACACACTATGTTTAGTAGTTATTCCAAAAGTCGTTCTGATAAGTAAAAAAATTCCACTTCTTCTAGAATCAACTCTAGAGGTAATAATTGATTTTATTAAAGATAAACCAAACATGTTAAAAACTAGCCAAAATTGATTTTGACCTCCTAAAATCAATTATGAGAGCTCCCAACGTGAAACCAAACATGCTATGAGAAGATAGGCTAAGAGCACAAACCTTTGATCCACAGCCAACGATCTATTGTCACATGAATCAAGAGTGATGTTACTTAAATCACAACTCATTGACGTAAGTCATAATATTGCATATTAAGTACTTTTATTTTGAACTTCTTTAATTTTAATTACTTTAATATGTACGAAATTTTCTATTTCTTTTATTAGAGCATTAAATTAACAAAAAATAGATTGGACTTTTCTCAACATTATTATGCACCTAATATTAATATTAAAAATACAAAAGAAAGGACATGGAATAAATCACATGTTATTAGAATGTCCGGACACTAGCAATAACAAGAAAGTGAAAAGCCAAATGGAATGGATTTGGCCATTAAAAAAATTGACTTGACTTTATTACGTGTGAATTTTTATTATTCATTAACAATGTGGGGTTCCAACTTTAGTCTCACAAGAAAACCCAATCAATAATATAAATTTACATATGACGAGATGATGTAAAATTTTAATTTCAATTGAAAAGAACTATTTTTAAGGGGAAAGAGAGAGACAGTAACTGATATTGGCTTCTTTAGTGCAGCATACAGTTTAACACTACAAGAATAGGGAACTTAATCCATAAATACTTTATACATTGAGCAATGAAAATATTACACTTGGAGTGGTTAAGGAGTAAAAATAAGAATAAAAATTACCTAAATGAGTTATATGTGTTATTTTATACATAAGATAAACTTTATCCCTAAATTTACCCCAACTAAACACACTGTTAATAAAAAAAACATGATAAAGAAAGTCGGTGTCGGTTTTATAACTTCACGTTCATCACATTACATGCATAGTACAAAACAAAAATAACAAGGACGTAAAATAATTGAGACCCTTGACTTTTAGTAAATCATGTCAACAGGTTTCAAGGCCTTCTAATCAATTGCATTGAAGACAAAGCCAGGGAGGAAAAAAATAGCATACTACTATTTGATTTCACTTTTGGAGAGCCTCAAACTATAGTTTGGGAAAATTTTAGTTTTTAGTAAGTTTTGCCTAAATTATAAGTTGGAGGCTTTAAAAGTGTTAGCCGCTGATAGATCATCTCTGTAAAAGGTCAATCATTAAGATTAAATTCACTTAGACACATGTTTTTTTGGGTAAGTAGACGTATCTATATATACATATCATTTGTAAGATTTTTTATTGGCCGTTTTGTAATCAAATTTACCCCTTTTTTTAATGAAGGATGTTACTTGGCTTGAAGCTAGCTAATTCGCAAAGCACAGTACGAATGGTTCTGACAACCAATCAAAAGATGGTAAAATTAAAGAAGATAATCCCTACAATCAAAAAAAAAAAAAATTAAAGAAGATAAGAGAAAATGACAAATGAGGAAAAGTTAGAAGCAATTGACCAATCAAATTATTCGTGTAAGCGCTATGAAAGCAATTTTCGTGCTGTAAAATATTTTTATTTATTTTTTTTATATGCCAGCTTATTATTACATTGATGATTTATGAAAATACCGCAATAAAAAAAATTTCATATGAGATGAAATTGTCTACTGGCAATATACTACCACTTTTCAATCCAAAATGATGAAATCTCATAAAGTTTGTAGGTTTGTGACTTGTGAATTTGTGATTAGCGGGTGGCTATCGCCCACCACGTTCCTGGAACAAAGGCCCAAAAAGCAGAGTTACTGTAAGATGGAAACAAAAGAAGGTGGGGTCTTCTTGCGCACATAGCTAATTAATGGGGGGTTATTGACTTTCGACAAGACTTATCCACAATGCAATTACAATTTTTACAAACCCTTGAAACATGTCCACAACCGCTGTATCCGTAATAGCCGCTCACGTCCTTTTCAGCCCCACACCTTGCCTTCCCTTTCCTCCCTGACGCTTCTCGGCCATCTCCGTATTATTTAAATTGCTTGATTTTCTATTTTTAATAGAAAAAAGTTATAAAATTTCATTTTCTTTTCTTTTTCAGTTCTATTCACATTCGAATATTGAGATGTAGCATTTAAGTATGTAACACTTAGGCTTTGTTTGGCAAAGAAAAAAAATAGAGATGAAGGAAATGAAGTGAAAAGAAATAGAGAGGAAGATAGTTGAGGTGTTTTTTTTTTCATAAGTATGTTTGGATGAAAGGAAAATGAGAAGAAAGGAAATAGAAGAAAGATTAATTTATTTTGTTTGTTTGGATAAAAAAAGTGAAAAGTAAAAAAATTATATCAAATAACTTTTTTATCCTTATATTATGAAAAAATAAAAATATTATTTTTTATAGAACTATCTAAAAAATTATTGAAAAATTAAAATTAGATACAATTTTATCATAAATTTATCTATCAAAATAATATAAATAAATATAATAAAAATTGATCCTATACATATTTATATAAAAACATTCAAATCAATATCTTTATTTTGTATTTAACAATTTTATTCATTAATATCAAATAAAAATGTAACTATTTTTTAATATAACAAGTTTGGAATAATATCAATCAAATAAATAAGAAAATATTAATAAAAATAAATTATTTAAATTTATTTAAAATAAAAATATTAAAGTTGTCAATATTTGAAAAAATTAAGAGTAGAGATTCAAATAATAAGCGTAGATATTTTAAGAATATTAAATATCACCCTACCCTTTCACACTTTTCCGTCCATATGGGAGAAAAAAATTTGGTTAGATCACATATTTTTTGGCACTATTTAATCTTTCTCTCCTAATTTTTTTTTATATCAAACGATAAAAGATCACTTCTTTCCTCTCATTTTTCCTTCCTTTCCTAATTTTTTCTCTCTATTTCCTTTGTTAACCATACGCATGCATTTTATTTATTTTTTGGTAATTTACGCATGCAGTTTAATTCAAAAACATATGCGGTGGCCTATTTTTATTGGAAAATTTCCTCCTCCTCAGTTTTTCTGCGTATAGGACAAAGATGAAATACATAGAGAGAGCTAATAACAAAATAAAACGATATATTACGAAAATGCGAAAAAAATAAAAGGTAGGATCGAATTTCATCGTGATTATGCGACAAAGAAAGCGACAAGAGAAAGAGGAAGAGCAAGTTGGGTGTGCACTCGCAGGACGAATGACGTCAGAGATGGACTATTTTAATTAGCATGAAATGGAAAAATATTAAGCACGTGATAAAACCCACCAAATTGCGCCTTGCAATTTGCACACGAGAAGCTTCAGAGAAGCTAAGGACGAGACCAAGCGACCAACATGCGAATAAAATATAATAACCACAAAGAAATAAAAGCAATAAAATAATATGAAAAAATATCTAAAAGTCGAGTGATTTAAAGCTTCTTATCCAAGTTCATGAACCTGCTTTCCTATTTATGCCCACTCCTTCGCCAAATACCAAATTCGAATATTCAATCTAACACGTTCCTCTCACAAAACCATAACTTCCTTGCTTGCCAATCTCTTCTCTCTATATCTTTTTCCCTCTCACTAGCAGGTTTCATTTAACACAACTGAACACACGCACGCACGCTCACAAGCGATAACCAAACACGAGACACAAACATTTCACGGCAACGAAATGTACGGACAGATTACCTACGAGTCCGATTTGGCCATTCTGGACTCCATTCGGCGCCACCTGCTGGGCGAGCCAGACCAGTGCAAATTCGGAGCCCCGAATTCTAATTCGGGTAATGGCCCGACTTTCTGTCGGAGCTCCAGTTTCAGCAGCTTGTACCCATGCTTAAGTGACAATTGGGGCGAATTGCCACTAAAAGAAGACGATTCAGAAGACATGGTTCTCTACGGCGTGCTCCGTGACGCCGTTAACGTCGGGTGGGTCCGTCTCTGGAAGCCGGGTCACCCGACAGCTGCTCATCGGGTTTCCTGCCCACCGTAACGGTCAAGCCGGAGCCGGATCTATTCCCGCGGTTCCCAGCCTTCCGGAGCCAGTTTCCGCCGCTGCTCCTGCGATTAAGCAAGAGGACTCCGCCGTGCCGTCGGAGGCGGCTCCGGCAAAGGGGAAGCACTACCGCGGCGTGAGGCAGCGGCCGTGGGGGAAGTTCGCGGCGGAGATCCGTGACCCGGCGAAAAAGGGGGCTAGGGTTTGGCTCGGAACGTTCGAAACCGCCGAGGATGCTGCTTTGGCTTACGACCGCGCAGCTTACAGAATGCGCGGGTCGCGGGCTCTGTTGAATTTCCCGCTTCGGGTTAATTCGGGTGAACCCGACCCGGTTAGGGTTACATCGAAGAGGTCTTCGCCGGAGCCTTCTTCGTCGTCGGAGAGTGGGTCGCCGACGAAGCGGAAGAAGAAGGTGGCGGCGGGGCCGAGGGTGCCGGTGGTGACAGCTCAAGTAGTTGAATTGAAGACGGGGCAAGTGGGGAGTCAAGTGGTGCAGTGTACACGTGGCGAGCAATTATTGGTTAGCTGAGTAGTGCTGACAAGGAGTGCAATATGGTTCCTCTCTTTTTTCCTTTGCTCTTTGTAATTATCTCTGCGGTTGAGATGCGTATGGCTCCTTACCACTTGAGCATCCAACAAATTTTGGGAGCTGTCACTAGAATAGTACGAGAAAATGGGGGCAAAAATTGATAAAAACTATAGTGGGGATGGTTGGTTGAGATGGCGACAAAAGAAACAAAAACAAAAGGGAAAGTGGCAAAGCCAAGTTCGTAGAAAGCAAGCCGGGTGGAGAGGTTTTGTTTGGATTTGTGAAATGTGAATAGACAATTTGTTATTTGTTTGTTCAACATTTGTCAATTTTCTGACCAAAAAAAAAAAAAAATTATCAATTTGTGCATTGCGTTACATGAAGCCTTTTAATTCTTTATTCCCCAATCTGATCACATGTTAGTATTGAAAATTAGTAAGGCACTACTATTAAGAGGTTGTGAGAAGTATTTAGAAGGGTAATAATCCTTCTACTTCAGTATTTATGTCCTTTCGAACTCTTATTCAATAATTGAGTAAGTAATTTGGTTTATTTATATTCTCTGAAAACAATTGTTCTGGCGGAATACTTCCATCCAAACCCACTTCCACACACCCCCCCCGGGGGGTCTCAAATGGTTGATAGTTTCGAATTCATTTGATTTACTTCGGCATTTTTTAAATTGCATGGATATGTATTAATTTTTCTCATTTTTGGAATTTTAAAGAATTAATATAATATTTTCAAATTCCAAGAGAATAATTTGATTCTTGATATATTTCTGATAGATTAAAATGAGTATTTAGTTTTGTTGGTAAATAAAAGTTTCACATCATTTCCATGATTAAGCTTTACCAAGAAAAGGCTTTTAACATGTACTAAATAACATTTAATAATTTTTTAATTCCCTTACATTATTGATAAATTAAAGCTAATTCTTCTGTTAAGTAGTTATGAAAGAATTTCGTCTATGATTGTGTTAATCTTACATGGATACACCATATCACCGCACTTAAAAGAGTTGAGGATAAACACTTTTGAATGATTGAATGATCTCATAATTTAAGAGTAAAAGTTCATTTTTATTCTGAAATTATATACATGATTCACTTTAGTTCCTAAAACTAAAAAAATATCATTTTAGTCTTTAAAATTTCAAAAAGTGATTCAAATTAGTCCTTATATTACTATTTTTTAATACTAACTTGAATTATCAAAATGACTAA
Source organism: Dalbergia oliveri (assembly GCA_030441495.1). NCBI lineage: Eukaryota > Viridiplantae > Streptophyta > Magnoliopsida > Fabales > Fabaceae > Dalbergia > Dalbergia oliveri. Next base: position 12,876,976 of record JAMLFY010000004.1, on the reverse strand, counting down.
ATTGAATCACTTTTTAAAATTTTAAAAACTAAAGTGATATTTTCTTAATTTTATGGATTAAAGTGAATCATATAATTTAAGAACTAAAATAAATTTTTACTTCATAATCTAAATTAAAATTATCAGTGCGCAGCTTTCATAATATAATGTATTGTATTTATCAAGACATATTAAGACTATGACAATGACTATAAGACATCACAATCCAAGTTAAATATATTACAACAGTCGACGTTACTAATCTGATCTCATTTTTGGATTGGTTTGATTTTGAAAATGGAAATATCTAAGTTCATACTTATCTACTTCTCAGCACTGGTCATGTAAAAGGAGTAAACATGCATTTAATTTTCAAAAGATTTATCTGATTATGTCATATTAATTTAGTTTTTGAAATTTCTCTAATATTAGATACATTTTCAAAAGATCAAATGTAAACATCACACAAATTTTTTTTAGATTTTTTTGTATATTAAATAGGTTTTTAAAAGTTAAAATCTAGAGAGTAATTTTAATGTATTCGCAATGTAAAAATTATTGAGTTTAATTAGAACGTACTAACAGTGTAAAAGAGTTTTATACATTTATCTAATTATGTAAATGATATATCAGTAAATATAGTTACTTTCTATTCTACTATTTGAAAATTCATATAAAAAGATATATTTAATTCGATGATAATGTAAATTTTTTTTATAATATGAACGCATGAAAATTAAACTTGAAACTATTTTAATAATATGGGTTTTAATGTATTGATATAATGTAATGCAACATAAGCATAAAGTCTATTTGGGAAAACTGTTTGATTCCATTTTGATGGTATGTGTTTTGAAAATCTATTTGATATTAAATAACTTATACTTAATGACTGTTTTTTTTTTAAACTTTATAAAAAGAGGTTTTAAGAATTTATTTGATGCCAAATAATTTTTGAAATGACTAAAGTAATATTATATTTTAATTTTTATGCACTTACTTGATATCAAACAACTTTAAAAAATTAATGTGATGTCACATTTAAATTTTTTAGAACTTAGTTGATGACAAAAATGTCTAAAAAATTAAATGGATATCACACTAATTTCTTATGAATTAAAATAAATATTTATTCAAATAAATATGAGTTTAATTTTGATGCATTAACAATGTAAAAAAATTTTATATTGTTATTCAATTGAATCTTATTTTGTATAATTTTTCAAATAGTAGAGCTAAAAATTTACCATATTAACTGATGTAACATTATATTATTTGATAATTATGTAAAATTTTTTGGGTTTTACTAACCCATGTCCTTAGGACACCGATTAAGGATACTAAAAATAATAAAGTTTAAAAGTTATTAGTGGTCCTACACTTTGAAAACTAAAAATTATATATTTCCCCTACAAAACTTTCTATTTTTGATTTCTTAACCAATGCCAAAATCTTTTACACAGCCAATCTATTAAAATTAAACCCAATAAATATAAACATAAAGTAATAGCAATGCATATTATATGCCTTACTTAAATTTAGAACAATTTAAATGTGATTTGATTTGGGGTACTCAATTTTTTTCTTTTCTTGTATTCACGTGCAACCCTTTTCACACTTTGCACAATCTTTTTAGTTTTCATCCCTAAATTATTTGTCTTCATGTTATTAAATCAATGTGCCGGTTCGGATCAGGCGATCACGTCGGGCTATCTGTCTTTGTCGTTAGTATCACCAGCGCCAACTGTCTTGCGGGACACAGTTTTCTGTCCGTCTACATCGTGCGGATGGAAGACAAATTATTTAATAGTAGTAATATTGTACAACAGAAAAAAAAAATAGTAGTAATATTCAAGAAGATAAAAAATTATTAAAATTTTTACAAGGATCAAATCCAAAATTTTAATATTTGTAAGTGCTGAATGAATATTTTCAAATATTAATAGGATCGAAATTTAAAATAATAGAGAGCAAAATCAGAATCTTGAAAAATTTTGAATCAAAACAATTTTTTTATTAAGAACTAAAATTAAAATTTATTATGTTTTAAGGATAAAAACATATTTAAATCTTATTTTTTTCATATCATTCTTTTTAAATAATCTCATATTGATTGAATAACTTAGTAAAACTTTTGAAATACTGTTGATTGATTAAATGTTTAGAAAAACTAACCATAGTTATGCATAATATTGATAAACAAATTAATTGAGATGTATTCATGCTTAGTTGTTAAAAAACAATTACACCACAAAAAACATTAGCTGCGTTCACAAAAGCGCCTTCTAGCATGTTTTTAGATTGGAAAATATCAAACGTATGGTTCAAGCAAAAAATATGGAGACAAACTTTTATCTAAATGATAGCAATTCTTGGTACCTTTATCTAAAGGCTAACAATTAGTTTTTTTTTGGTGTACAAGGCTAACAATTAGTTTAAGCATGTATTAGTACCTTCAAAGGTATCATCAATAAAGAAATCTCTATTATTTTAATATTTTTCTACATCAATTCTATTAGAATTGCTTTTGTTGAAAATAAAAAAAAACTTATTTATTTGAATTTTTAATAAAAATGCGAAAAATTTTAAAATAAATGAGCAAGTTGAAATCAACCAAAGCTAAAAAATTATTCTAAATATTTTATTATAGATTTAAAATCATATTTTGGAAATAAAAAATAAAAAAAAATTATACTGTAAAAACATTTTTTCAAAAGGTGGAATGATAGCTGACCACGGACAAAAATCTATTTCCTACAACATGACTACCCCATGTCGACAATTATCCACACCTAATGTGGGCTAGACTCAGTTCGCTTGCTACCTTCTTCACCATAAAAAAACAACCAAGCTGAGACCAGGGTTTTAAATTTAATTTTAAATGCGTTGGAATTTTCAACACTTCAAACTAAAATTGTGTTCTGACCAAAAAAATAATAATAATAAAATTCTGTTCGCAAGATAAGTCAGATTGCTCGTGAGTGGTATTTAGTCTAGTTTAAATTTGACTTAGTTTCGTCTGATATATTTAATAAATAAGTTAAATTAAGATTTTTTAAAAAAATTTTAGTTAATCAAATTAAATTTCAAGCTATAAAAATAATTTATTAAACCTAACAACCTATATATTATTATTATTATTTAAATATTTAATGATAATAGAAATATTTTAATCAATTTAAAAATATAATTTTTTTTACTAACTTAAGTGTTTTAATCATTTTTAAAATATATTTTTTTGATATGTTTTATATTATTTTGACTTATTTAATAATAGATAATTTTTTATTTTTTAAAATATTTTATAATTAAATAGGCTTTCAAACTAGATCAAGTTTTTAGAAAAATAAGATTAAAACTATAAAAAAAATTTATCTTAAGTAATAGTTAGTCTAAGCTTAATATTAGAAATCCAGATCTAATTTATTTAAACTAAAACCTAATTTAACTCAATCTATTTTGTCTCTATTCGTAATGCAAAAAGACAATTTTTTTTATTAAAAGGAAAAGAAAAGCAGAAGAAAATATTAGCAGACATATGCATATGACTGCTACGTTCAAAATCAAAGATGAAGGTAACGTCAGTGCCACCAGGAACACCGCACGAGGCTACTGCGACAGTTGTAATATGAGTTTGCGGGTTGCCGCAGCCAATCCCTAAACCCTACTTTCAAACTTTGACCCTGACTTTTCAGCCATTCCCCTGCAGAATTTTCAACCTTTACTGAAATGAATGCAATCTATTTTTTTTATCATTATAAATAATTAAAATAATTGAAGAATACAGCTACGAGATCATTTTTTCTGTTGACTATTTTTCCAATAATAGAATTACATTTGAATGCTACATTCATTTTTCACACACAAACTTTGTAGGGACTACTTGGAGTAATAGTGTAATACTCTGTAGGCATTAGATATATTTTTTATCTCGAAAAAATAAATAAATTTTCAATTTTGGTTTTTGAAATTTTCTTTATTTGATTTCGGTCTAAATATTTTTAAAACTACTTAATTTTAGTATTTGTTATACTAACTATGTTAAATGATGAATTGGCTTATAGAAGATCTAATTATTCAATCTTACATAATAATCAACAATTATACGTAATAGGAACTAAATATTAGATATAAAAATAATTAATGTGTCATAACTTAACAGCTTAAATTTTTAGGAGATGATTTTATGATATGGTATAAAGCTTACGATCAAATAATCTAGAGTTTAAACTTTATTTCCCACACTTATAAATAAAAATAATTAAATTTCAACACAAGATAAGATAGGCCTATATGTTATCCCTTCAAGCCCAAAAGAACTATTCACATGAGGGGACATATTTCATATGAAGGGATATATTAGATATAAAAATCATTAATATGTCATAACCTAACAACTTAAACATTTAGGAAAGATGATTTATGTAATATCCCAAATTTCGTTTAGACTAATTGACTCGATGAACCGAACAATTGATTTGCTCACTAGATGGTTGATTTTGGCCCGAAATGTCAACAGTGATGATTTATTGTTGATTAATCTTAGAAACTGGTAATAGCTAAATAATACTCATAAGTTTGAAATTAGTCTTGCTATCCTGAACACTTTTTATACTTTAATAATGAGTTTATATTTTAATCTTAAAAGTTGCAATAACATTTAGTTAATTCCTATTAATTGACAGAGTCTTATCATATTACCTAATAATAATACTTACTATTTAACTATTTAATTAGGAGACTACACTAATTGTTTAGCTAAATAATGTTATTGGACCAAGTTCAATCATGAATAACTATTAAATAAAAATTTAACTATTACTTAGACATTCTTATTAATTTGGATACTATTCATATAATAAATAATAACTATGCATTAATCTATTTCTATAACTTAGTTGTTAACTACCATACATCAACTGGCTTAGTTTCATCATGCTAAGCATTATTATTTCTTATTTTAATAAGGCATTGTACTAGTTGTTTAACTATGTTCTAATATTAGGCTAAGCTCTATATATATAATTAAAATTTACACAACATCATATCTGTTCCTATTATTCTAACTGCTATTTATATGGTAATTATCAAATGGTTATGAACCGTTTTATCTCCTTAACTGTTTTATAATAACTAGCTGGGTCATATTATGCTAAAAAGACAATGATAATGTTTTCTAATATTTGTATAAATTGTTCTATGATGTCTTGCCTACTATTCATATATGATAATTAATTAATACTTTTGGTTGTGAAATCATAATAATTGCCAATCTATTTTTGATGAGAAAACTCATATCATGCCAAACAAATCATATATTGCTAAAATATAATATAACTTGAACTGGTGGCTCTTTTACATTCATACAACAAACAATGGTTTCATGAGTTTTCCAAAATATGATTTTCATGATGACAGTGATAGCAATCATTTTTTAAAATACTTTTAATGGCTAAAATATAGCCATGAGCAACTACCCACTCACCGTTGATAGTCGATAGTGTGTTTCCACTGACAACTTGACATAGGAAGTAGGATTGGCACCAGGAACTACCAAAGGGCATAATGAAAAACATAAATAATTCATATTATTGCTAAGAACTAAATTTGGAATGATAAGAATGAAAAATGTTGTGAGAAAACCATACCTCATGAAGCCCTAATTCATAAACTAGATAACAAGAGGAAGAAACTGGATAAAATCCATTTAAATCACTTACCAAAAGCTTAAGGAGGAGGAAGAACAGAAGGAAAACGTGAGAGAGAGACACAAAAAGTGTTAGCGGTAGCTAGGGTGTCTAACCCCAAGCATATGGATATGTTTATATAGCCTAGGGGGCATTTTAATAAAACTGTCGTTTTGACGCATATTGATATCGGGTTGACCGTTATAGCGGTTGATAGAGGAAACTAACCAACCGTGCACATGTCTAATCGCTATAGTGGTCCAGCGTCTCCAGAGACCAAAAACCATGCTAGCCCAACAGCTTGACGCCTAGCGGTCTATAACGCATAGCGGTCCTTCCCATAGCCTCCACCTATAACGGTCTAGGGGATCCTCGTTCTACTTTTCATGATTCCATGAGCCTAAGGTCTTCCTAGCAATGTGGGTGGGTCCAAGGGAAATCTAAGGTCAAACTAGACTTATTTAGGGACACGTGGACTTAGATATCACATTAACTATAAAAATTTATATGAGATTATTTAGTCTTAAACTATGAGATCTTATAAGAGATTATCTACTATTAGCTACAAGATATGTATGACATGTCTACTGATTAGTTATGAGATTTTACATGAGATAGCTATTTGGTCATGAGATTTTTATGAGATATCTATTGTCAAAGCATGAGACTTTATATGAAACTTTGTATGGAAATATGATGTATGAAAAGCAATGAAACTAACAAGTAAAGTTTGGAAAAGTGAACTTAAGCTAAGCAATAGTACTAATAAGTAATGTCTAGAAAAATGGACTTAAGCTCATTGCTTAACCCTCTACACCATTGGGTTTAATCTCATGAAAAATTGAAAGGTTATGGCGATGGCCATAGTATAAGCTCATTACCCTATAGGGTGGTCTAAGGTACTGATGAAGGCATCCTTTGAGCAACCTAAACCTCATGGCTTAGCCCATAAATTGTGGTCTAAGTTATTAATGAAGGCATCCAATGAGTATTCTAAAGAAGATAATAAATAAACTCACGGCTTAACCTATAATGTGTGGTCTAAGGTCCTGATGAAGGCATCATGTGAGTATTCTAAAGAAGACAATAAATAAACTCACGGCTTAACCCACAATGTATGGCTTAAGGACTAATGAAGGCATCCTGTGAGTAATTAATAGAAATGCTAACGAAAGAAAATAAAATGTCATGCATGAACCGTACAAATGGAAATGTTTATAGGATCATATAGTTTAAAATTGAGATTATTATCTGAATTTCTTGTATATAATTAATGAGTTATGATATGTATACCTTTGCTAACATTACAAGTATAGTCTAAAAGCAACTTCACTTCGGCTAATTATTTTTGTGAAAATTAATAATGATTAAACCATTTATATGTCCACCTTTTTGTGACAAACATAAAATGACTTGGGATGACACCGATGACACAATTAGTACAAATTGGAACTCCTACCTAGAAATCTTATATTTCTCACTCCTATATTTCTTCTCATTGTCGTTACTAGAGGTAGACGGACCCACTTGAAGCAAGGGAGCTGCAACGATTAAAGGAACCCAAGTTGGCACCAAACTCACTCTGGCTCAATGCTTTATATTTTGTTATGTACAAGTGGTGACAAAAGGACAAGTAGATCTAAGACTTTATATTTAGAAAGATTGTTGTTTATCATCAGACCTATTCTAGTGGAACATGCCCTGACATGGATTATGTATTAAGGAGTTATAATCCAATTTATGTGATGGTAGTTTTACATTTAGTTCCATATTCTGCTCTATTAAATTAAGTAAGTGCACAAAGAAATTGTGATTATTATCTACGTAAGCACTATATCTCCAATTCTCACTACATGCTTAAGCATTCAAAAAGTAATTTGTACATAAAAAAAAGCTATCCACTATTTTTGTAAGCTAATTTCAAAAGAAAGTGAATGCAATGCATAGGTGACAACTATTAGAATCAAAATGCAAATTTAAGCGTAGTTGGATTCTACTAGGTTGTTAAGTTTCATTAATGTTTAAACAGAAATCAAACATTTGGACCAAAACAAAGATTTATTTATTTTTTAAGGACAAAAACCATATTTGAACCTATATATAATATTTTTATCACATAAACATATGATATAATTTATTTCATTTTAATATGTGTGTATTATGATATTCATTCACATTTTTATCTAGATCAAGGGTTTTTCTATCAAGTGCCTTAAGGATATTGATTAAAGATGGTTAAAATGACAACTTTTCAAACTTTATGGTGGGTCTTATATATATATTGAAAACATAAAAATTCATCTTTCTAGAACAAAAATTTCATCTCTTTATTTCCTTAGTGCACTGATTAGATAAATCCTTATATTAATATACAACTCAAGTCTTGTAAATGACAATAAAAATAGCACCATTAGAACTTTATCCGATAATATGTACCGACTCAATTTAACTCAAATTAATTAGTTTAAATTTTAATTATTGATGGTTTATATTGAAAAAAATAGGTGTTTGCAATATATTTTCAAATTTTATAACATTAGATATTATAAGAAAAATGAGTATTTTTAATAGTTAAGCATCAATAAAAATGTTATCAAAAAAAGTAATTTTAACATTAAGTGACTATTGAAAATTAAATGTTAAGAAAATTTTATAAGTATTTTTCATGATTATTTAATCTCAAAAATATTTTTCTTAATAATACTTTTAATAATGTTTATAATGTTTAAATTATTAAAAATACTTATTTTTCTTGTATTGAGTTGCTCTCACGCGGCCTCCTTCTCTAATACGTGCTCAAGTTGCCACCAATGAGCATGAGACGGATCACTTTCAAATGTTACTCAAGATATTTTTTACATCTAGGCGTATGATAGTTTTCAAGATACTTGAAACACTGAAATTGCTTAGATTTACTTTATTTTTTCTCATTGCTTAGATACTCACTTTTTTTTAGTTTTTTAATAGTTTTTTGGTTTTCTTTTTAACATTATTATTTCTAAATACTAATGGGCTAACAAAACTATAGAACCATGTTGTCCTTTTGGGGTTCGTTTTCTAATATACACACTTTATTCCATCCAAACCCCCCCCCAAAAAAAAAAGAAAAAACTCCAATTAGTCAACGTGGGGGCGTTTAATTAGTTCTCACCGTAGGATGGAGAACAGTTATAAAATTCGACTTAGTAATTGACTTAACTAAAGTACCGAATTAATAGATTATTGGTTGGACAAAATATAATTCAATAAATATAATAAAATATAACATGGCATTAAATATTTAACATACTTTGACAAATTATATAAATCATAGTTATAAGAACCGATTGGACTGGTCGATTTTTTGCTAAATTAGCTACAAGTCAGGTTCAGTTATTTGATCAAAATGAGGTCAAACTTGGTCAAATCATAGATATCAAACTCAACCCGATGATCGACTTGACTAAGATATCGAGTTATATATCATTGATTAAATGAATATAATTTAATCAATATATAAAAATACAATATAATGCAAACTATATGTCTAGGGAACGTATTATATGAGAAAAGTGATTTATTATGAAAATGAGATGAGTGAATCTTGACCGTTGGCTCTTACATGAATGGTCAAAATTAAAATATAAAGTTATGTGGCCTTTTTAAATGAGCATGTGAGCATTAATTACCATTAATCAACTTTCAATCACGACCATCCATGTATAGTTATACAATCCTAATTTTCTTACTCTCATAATAAATCATCCTCTCATGTGATATGCAATATATATATATATATATATATATATATATATATATATATATATATATATATATATATATGAAACACAATAAGGGGTGGCAAATAGAGCGGGGTAGGTCAACTCGCCATGAGTTGGTTATAAAATGGACGGGAGGGATTGTTATGTTTTGATTATTTGAGTTGAAAATATTAACCTGCTATATCAAAAAATGGCAGATGGGCAACTGAGAGGCTAACCTATTTTTTGTTAGTTTTCTAGCTATGTCTGCCAACCCATCCTGTCTTACCCGGGTCAGCCATAAAACAGGGCAAGGCAAGGCGAGTTAAAAAATCAAACCCACCTAAAAGTGGTGGGCCAACCCAATAGGTGCAACCATTTTTGTCACCCCTAAACACAATGAATAAAACATGTGGTTGGCCTATTGGCAGCGAAGGTACACCTATTCCCTCATGGATGGGGCTCGAGCCTCATCATTGGAAATTTTTTAGCAATTTCACCCCTGGTGGCCAATTCATATGCACGGTCGTGTTCACGTTGGTGAAGGAATAGATGCGCTTCCATTGTTATTAGATCAATCACATGTTTTACTCATTGTCTCATTATATATATATATATATATATATTGTATCAAATTATATTTTTATATATTGATTTAATTATATCTTATTCACTAGTGAGCCACTCATTGACCTAGTGATACCCATTTTGTCACCCCTAAACACAATGAATAAAACGTGTGGTTGGCCTAGTGGCAGTGAGGGTACACATGTTCCCTCATGGATGGGGTTCAAGCCTCATCATTGGAAATTTTTTAGCAATTTCACCCCTGGTTGATTTAATTATATCTATTTTCATTGAGCCACTCATTAACCTAGTGATCCAATATCTAGGCTGAGTTGATCATTGGACTAAGTACTCAAAAACTAAAAAAACAACACACATCACATTAACTTTTTTTAAAAAAAAAATTGGTCAGAATTACATGCACTTTCCAACATATAGAAATAGCCCACAAGAAAAGATAAACCTTTTTAGCCCATAGATTGGCTAATAGGATGTGATGTCTTCCGATCTTCAACCCAAGATTTGCTTATGGGCTTCAACCCATATTTTAGAAGCATGCAATAGTGATGGTGACTGGTGAGTCCCAAAAGTTCGAAAGAGTGAAAACTCTCGGACCCCAAAAACAAAATAAATAAAAACTGACAAAATGTAACAACAAATGAAAAAATAAGTGGTTGCCTAACCAATTTATCGATCCAGCAAGTTCGGTTCGAGTTTTATAACAGTGGCATGGGGCCTCCTTTGAACACACCTTTTACTCTCTTTTTTAAATTGGGCTAGATTAAAAAACTAAACGAAAGATGCAAAGATTTCGGGCATGACGGCCCAATCCTTTAGTTGGGTTTGTCGTTTCATGAACGGGGCCTTGGGATATAGGGTAGCAAATTGGTGGGGTGCATAAACAACGGTTTTCTCCAGACCCTTAAAGAAAAAAAAAAGGGGACACATCAGTTTTCTCAAAATCTCAAGGCCATTTAGTTTGAGTTTTTAATTTTTAATTTTTATTTTTAATTTTTTAGATTTTGTGAAGGAAAATCCTAAAATTCTGAAAACTACAAATTACAATTTCAATTTTCATTTTCAATTTTCAGTATTTTCTTAATAAAATCCTAAAACTAAAAAACTGAAAACTAAAGCAATACCTTTGGCTCCCCAAGGACTAATGTAGGTTCACCCATGAATACTAGCTTTGGAGATTATTATGAGGAAATTATGCATGCACTCATCTCATAGGTAAGCATAATTTGTTCTGGGCTTCTAACTAGTAATCCTTAATGTTCCGGTCCGAGCCGGAACGCTTATTTATTTATTTTTCGCTGAAAAAAAATAATATATAACAATAAAAGTTAAGTTATTACACTTTATTACCTGCTTGTTTATACTTGTGTTTAATTAAATATCTCGGATTAACCTCTCGAAGGTAAGGTACGCAGTTTAGTATAATAATAGTCAAATCATGGAGTAGATAGGAAACAGTGACCGTTTTACTAAATTACCTATGCCGTCGGGCAAGTTGAATTTTCATCAACACGTTCTTAATTATCAAAAGGGTCCATCCTGTGCATGCATGCTGGCAATTTCTTATGCTACCACCGCACTAACTCCTCGAATTTTCTTCATTGTGCATGTCTTAGTCATTCAGGCTGCGTCACGTCATTAACTAACAAATTACAGTCAATTACGTGCACCATTAGTTAATTAACTCATCACTTTCCCCTTTTTTGTGTCGCTAGTAAAATTAAATTATATCCGTAAACTCATTTTCCAAACTTGTAGCTGCATCATTATTCACTTCTCTAGTAATCCATGGCTTCCTCCACCCTTTTCATCTTTTCCCTTGTCTTTCTTCAAGCTACATTAGCATTTGGAAATGTTACTAGGAATTCAACACTCTCCACAAACCACAATGATGCATGGCTTTCACCTTCAGGTGATTTTGCATTCGGATTTCGCCAACTTGATGGCACGAGTCTCTACATGGTTGCCATATGGTACAACAAAATACCTGAAAAGACCATTGTTTGGAGTGCAAATGCTGACAATCCAGCACCAACAGGATCACAGGTTCAGCTCACATCATCAGGGCTCATGCTAAAGACTCCAAAAGAGGAATCCATGTTGATATCACAACCAAACAACACTGTTTCCTATGGTGCTATGCTTGACACTGGCAACTTTGTTCTTGTAAGCAGCAACTCTACTTATGTTTGGGAGAGTTTCAAGAACCCCACAGACACGTTGCTGCCAAACCAAACACTAGATGGCACACTCACTTCACGGTTGACAGATACCAACTACACAAAAGGAAGGTTTCAACTTTACTTTGAGAATGATAGTGTCTTGCTAAGCCCCCTAGCATGGCCTACTCAATTCCGTTACAATAACTACTATCTTCCAGATGGTACCTTTGAATCTGCTACAAGGTTGGTGTTTGATGAATCAGGGGAGATATACCTAGAGCAGGTGAATGGGACCAGAACAAAACCAAGAGGATCACAGTGGGACAGCTTAACCCTTGATCCCAAGGCCTATTACTATAGAGCAACACTTGACTTCTATGGAGTTTTCACGCAGTACTCTCATTCAAGGGACTCCAATGACCAGCAAGGCTGGACAATCATGAGGTACGTTCCTGGCAACATTTGTACTGCAATATTTGATGATTATGGAAGTGGTTCTTGTGGGTATAATAGCTACTGCTCCATGGAAAACCAGAGGCCTACTTGCAAATGCCCTGATGGGTATTATCTCGTGGATCCAAGTAATGAGTTTGGTGGATGCGAACCCAATTTCACCATTGGTTGTGGAGCAGATAATGATCAAGCACGCCCAGAAGAGATATATAATTTTACTATTGTGAAAGATGTGGATTGGCCTCTATCAGATTATGAACAGATGCAGCCTTACTCTCAACAGGAATGCCAACAATCTTGCTTACAGGATTGCATGTGTGCTGTTGCCATTTTTACCCGCAATGAAACCTGTTGGAAGAAGAGGTTGCCTCTTTCTAATGGAAGATCAGGCAGTGGAGGTCATGTGGTCCTTATCAAAACAAGGGTTGCCCCTATCAGTGCCTATGGTCCTCCCTCTGGTTCAAAGAAAGATGATCGAGTTAAGCCAATATTTCTTGGCTTACTTATTGGATCCCTTGTCATTAACAGCATTTTCCTGGCTACAGTTGTTTTGGTTATTCACTTGAAGAAGCCAAAAAGGATTGTCCAAGTTTCAAGTCTTTTGGAGACAAATCTGCATTCGTTTACTTATGAAGCATTGGAGGAAGCCACAAGGGGTTTTAGTGAAGAACTAGGAAGGGGTTCCTTTGGCATTGTTTACAAAGGAACGCTGGAATCAAGGTCTTACAATGTTGTTGCGGTCAAGAAGTTGGACAGGTTGGCACAAGATCGAGAGAAGGAATTCAAGGCTGAATTGAGTGCCATTGGTAAAACCTGCCACAAGAATCTTGTGAGGTTGATTGGATTCTGTGATGAGGGAACCAATAGAATGCTGGTGTACGAGTTCATGAGCAATGGCACTCTAGCAGACATCCTATTTGGACAAACCAAACCCATTTGGGATCTAAGGGTGAGACTTGCTTTGGGGATAGCAAGAGGGTTGGTGTACTTGCACGAAGAGTGTGACGCTCCCATCATTCATTGTGACATAAAACCTCAGAATATACTCATAGACGAGCACTACACTGCAAAGATATCTGACTTTGGGTTGGCCAAGTTATTGTTGTCTGATCAAAGCAGGACCAATACTATGATCCGAGGAACTCGAGGATACGTGGCTCCTGAATGGTTCAGGAATGTTCCTGTGACAGTTAAGGTTGATGTTTACAGCTTTGGTGTGATGTTGCTGGAGATCATTTGTTGCAGAAGGAGTGTGCTGGTGATGGAGTCAGGGGAGGAAGAGAAGGGTGTGTTGACTGATTGGGCTTATGATTGCTATGTGGAGAGGAGAATAGATGCTCTGGTGGATGATGATAAGGAGGCGATGGCTGACATTGGCAGGTTACAAACTTGGGTAAAGATAGCAATTTGGTGTATTCAAGAGCATCATGAAGTGAGGCCAACTATGGGGATGGTCATGCTAATGCTAGAAGGCCTGGTTGAAGTCCCTAATCCACCATCACCTTTTTCTCTAAATTCCATTTCTTGAATGCCATCGAGCATAAAATCGAAGGGTGAAAATGTGGCCCTGACATTATTGGTTTGATGTAATGTACAAATTATTGAGCGATATCCAGTCAGGTAATATTCATGTTTATTTTCTATTGTGAACTCTTTACTATTATTTGTATACTTCATTCATAGTGAATATCGCTGTACATGGTATTGTATCCATGGATTTGAAATCACTTAATGGAAGAAACGACTTTGCCACGAACAATTTATTTCACCGAGACTAAACTGACACGAAGCTAACCGATATTCTTACGGGGATATAATCTGTTGTAGAAATACGTTAAAAATATGTTGTGATAGAAATAATATTTCACATGCAAATGGTACGGTCAAAATCAATATACTTAGGTGCCAAAAGCAAGAAAAAAATACTTGCTTGGATCAATTTATAGATTAACACATAAGTTTTATAGATCATTATTGTCTTTCACTTCTCTTATATTTTTAATACAATATCTTATATGTCAATTAATAAATAAATTAAAATAAATATTTTATTTTGCCCTAAGAACATCTAAAAATTTCTCTGGTTATTGACTTGACACCTTCACCGTTTGCCAACATGTCAGGTATCCCGGTTCAATGATTCGCCATGCTCCTCTAAAGGCAGGGTTAAATGCTTATATCTTCTCGTATCTTAGCTGCTTGGATCGTTCATGTACAATATACATTTACTTTTTGACTAAATTTGTTATTTTAATATTAGATTTAAATATATTTTATCCCTTAAATTTTAGATCATGTACAATTTATATCATTACTTTTTAAAATGTACATTATAACACTCTGATTTTTCTAAATTGTGCAAAAAAAGCCTTCTACTTTTCAAATAATATAAAACTTTAAGTTATAATAAGGTATCTAGTTATATACAGTAAAAAAATTAGAAAGTTAATTATACATAAGAATTCTGACAAGATATTGGATTATACAAATTAAAAACATCAAGAAGGTCAAGTGTATATAAATCTTACCTTTACTAGTTGCCAAAATTATAAGAGGATGTTTTATACAATTTGATTGAAAAGTCATGATGTAAATTATACATTACCTAAATTCAGAGAGTAAAATATATTTAACTCTTTATATTATTATGAGATACAAAAATACGCTAGAAAATCAATTTTATTCTTTCGGTGCTGAGTTGTCAATATCATGACTCTCCAATAAATAAGTGACTCTTGTCACTTCATTTTCAAAAACAAATGCTACATGGGCAGTGTGATATGATCTGAATTTTTCATAAAATATATTATCATGATGGGACTAAATATAGTGGTAAAACACTTACTTATCCAAAGATTATCAATTATCCTATACCATTTAACATGTAATTTTCTAGCAAAAGGCCCGGCTGTGTAGTATTTTTATGGTCAAAATTACAGTACATCTCACTCTTGCCAAGGCTGGCAACCTTTAGGATATAAATATTTTAACACCTCAAAAGAAACAGACACCCAACACATCAAGATAAATAGAGAGAGATGTTAAGAGAGAATAAGCAAAGATCAAAGAAATATTCAAGTCCCACACTTCTGTGATAGAGGATGTCCAAGGCGTTTGAGATTTTAGGTGTTTAAATAATATTGTTGCATCCTTTATTTTCCGCTCTGACGCTATTCGGTCTCATATGCGCAATGTTTCTATACCAAATAGCCACAGGCTCCCATAAATGAATCCACCACATTGATTTCCGAGGTTTAATTAGACATTCAGCCAAGCGGGTTGCCTCATTTGCAAGCATTTTCTTCGCTTTATGGAGGAATAAACTATAGTTTTATTCTATGTCAGTTACCTCGGCTGCTATTTGTTTCTACAGACTGCCTCGGTGTCCCCTTAGATCATGCACATTCGGTAATCTTCACATGATGAACTGGATTTGAAATTCCATCCATTCACTGAGGATGTTACTCGCGCTGCATTAATCTTAAATGGAAGAGGCTCTGTTTCTTAGATCACTTGTTTCGTGGATCACCTTATGAAAATAAAATCTGAGCATGCGCACAACGCACTGACATAATGAGTAAGCAGATACACGGGTTTCTTCAACATGGCCCCAGCAATCTTAAATTGACAGCCTTAATATCCATCCTTGGATTTCTTTGATACGGCAATGACATTGAAGTTGTGGGAGTCTGGATTTTTCTGGATCATGCTCTGTATGACTTTAGCTGCATCCTGTTGAGATTTAGACACATATTAGAAAATAATGGCATATCTTAGAGATTATAAATTTAAACTTGTTTAATATGAAGGATGGCAAGCTCATATTAACACATGATTAATTGACTAATAACGTATACCCAAGCTTGAAATGCAATTACTAATTTGGTAAGATGATGCATTAGCACAAAGCAAAAAGAGCAAAAGCAAGCCAGAGCACAATACATGCAAAAGGTTTAGGCACACACAGGCAGAAAGGTGTGAGGTGAGGAGAAGAAACTTCTCTGGAGTATTCTTATGAAGTTCCAATTATGTTTGAAACCACATGGTACCAAAATCTCAACCATTCAGTTTTAGATCTAATGGTCAGCATTAATTAAAATTAAAACTTATATTTTGATTTTAAAATTTAAAAATATAATTTTGTGGTGGATTTCCCCATTGTATTCCTATTATTTGTTCCTCATACTTCCCCTTTCCTTTCCCCACTCTGCCACTGCCACCAACGCCAGCCGCTGATCGCCAACATCTCTACCCTGACTCCCCTCCTTCAGCAGAAACCTAACCAAGGAAGAGAAAACCGGGCCGGGCATCGAAGGGTCAAGGTACGTACAAAAATTTAGAGGTCTAACTGTTAACCGGTTCAATCAAAATATAACAAAATATATATATAAATATATACATTTGATTAATTAGAATATAAAAAAATATATTAAATCATTATCATTAACATTAACATGATCAACACAAAAATATATATATATATATATATATATATATATATATTATAAGGTCTATAAAAATAAATATAATCCATTGAAAATTTCTCTAGTCTCAGCGCACAACACAAGCACAAGGCATTTGAAAACAATATTGATTAGTGACCGAGGTTTATGGTGAGCTATTAATGACAAAGAGAGAAGAGTAACAACCCAGTAATCTTTGTTAGTGCCCTTCTTTGGTTCCATTTTATTCCTTTTGCTCTATGCTCCCACAAGATATCAGTATGTAGCTTTTAAAAAAAGTTCCAACTGGTCAAACCGGTCCAATTCACCGGTTTTCCAGTATTCCATTTTGATTGGTTTTGAACTCCCTTGGTTCAAAACCTTAACTGAACCTGCCAAGTGATCGGTTCCCTGTTAACTCGGTCCAACCAACTGGTCCGATCCGGTTTCTCCTCCATGAACCGAATAGAGCAAAAACGCAGAGGAGGAGCTGGGTTTCTTGATGAGTTTGCATTCCCAGTGGCAATTGGCGTGGGTTTAGATTTTTTGATTCTATGGTGTGGTTATGGGGTTGTCAGGGAAGAAGAGAATGGAGGAAGTGTGTGGCTTGTGATTGAGGATGAAGAAGGAGATGTTGATGTTGATGTCGACAGAGATAAAGATCTAGATTTGCCGGAGGAGTTCTAAATCGGAGGGCACCACCACTCACAATTTCACATCCACATGGAGCACAAAAAGGGAAATGAGTCAGCATACACACAGTATTAACCATTGTCTGTGGTCCACGTTTGTGTCCATCCACAACCCATCATTCAATCTTTGAACCTAAACCCTTGTGTCCCTTCCGTTTGACACACCTTGCCCCACACCTCTACCTCAACTTTACTTTTCCACCCTAATGCCACTTCCAATATTTTTTGTGCCCACGGACAACCCCATCCACTTGATTGGAGACTGGTGAAGAAGGAAGAAAAGGTCATAAGAGAGGATGGGGTGGAAAGGGAAGGAAAGGAAAAATAAGTTGAGTACAAATTCTATCTAACTATTTATATTTGAGCTTTACTTTGAGTAGCTGTTGTGTGCTTGACAAATTCTTTGACACATGAAAGTAAGGGAAGAAACAATTTCTGTGTGAAATAAGGGAATTAAGGAAGAGGGTGAGGGTGAGGGTGAAGGTAAAATGTTATTTCATTATTCTTTTTTATTAAAATATTTCCAGTACCATATGGTTACAAACATATTTGGTACCACTTAAGAAGCCACCTACTTCTCTTTCTCGTAGATGATTTAAGCTCAAACAGTGACCAGATTTTCCAAACATTTCCTTTTCTTGGTGCAGTCTAAACAAATTTAAAGCATTATCTATCTACAAATTTGGGCTTAAAAGGTGGAATGCCTTAGTCCAGGAAAATTGCCTAAGCCACTTCACTAGCGAAAACAGGCCATTGTTCCTTCATGCATCATTTAAATTCAGAAGCCCTCTCCCAAGACAATAAGACCATTTGACAACAATATTGTGGAATCCTTTCACCATATGCATTGGTAAAACAAAATGATCCTTCCCGGAATGCAAGTCTTTAAGGAACAAACATTTATAGCCTATGCAAGATAGTTACCCTCAACAAAGTACTTGGCGAAGATGGACCATGAGATATTGGCCCTGACTTTCTTCCATCAAGCTCATAAAGTTCACCTGCATGTAACACAATTGCACAGAAATTAATCAGGTAAAATGTAGCCCAAATTAAGGAAGAAGGGAAAGAAATCAAAATAATTCTTATATATAGAGAATAAATTATATAAGGAAATTACCATTGACACAAGCAAAGCAGATAAAATGAGCATATGCATTATCTGCTGCCTGCATTGTAAATATTTGAAAGACAAAAAACAAACATAAGTCGATAGATTGAATTTATATATATGTATATTTCTTAGCACCATATTAAGAGAATCGTTTTCAACTTCTTCAGTTGTAACCACTAGCTTACTAATTTAGAAAGAAACTTCCCCTTCACTTTTAGCCCTAAAAATGTAAATCCTCATAATGGTTGCATGTAAGTCATTAACCTTCAAGGTAGATAAATTCATTTAGGAAACATGGTTTGACTCAAATAGGTCTGACAAATTTATAAGGCAATTTGTATGCAATAGACATGGATCTTAGTACAAAGCACAGACCCAATTACATATAATAACATGTAGCTTTGCAGTGCTGGCCTTTGCTCAATTTACTATTCTAAAAGCCAAATACAAAATTCCCTAGATAACTTGTCATACAAGAATCTACAAATATAAGTAACATTATATAAAATCCAAAGCATGTACAACTTTATCACATCCAAATACAAAAGATGACAGCTAACAAGAGCTATATTGATCAAAATGCGACCAATCCAAACGGATTGGATTACATTTCAAGGCATGAAGACTGAACATTTAACAACTATATCTGTACCACTAATACATCACATCATTCCCCATTTAGTGGTGCTTTGATCAATAAATTACCTGTGTATCACCAGCATTTGCTGCAACTGAATGAGCAACTTCCATTTCTCCATCATTCTCAAGAAATGCTGCACGCTGGATGATACAAAAGTTCAAAAATGCAAAATAAGCATTATGTTTGCTTATCAATATTGCGTACGTCTGCATGTGTGGATATATACAAAAAGAAAAACACAAGGTGGGGTGGGGAGGAATAACCTGCAACGGATCCAAGCTTGCAGTAGATTTAAAGAACTTATCAAAGAATGACCCCTCAGCTGACAAAAGCAACCCAAACTGAATGAGAAATAATGGTTGATGTACTAAAAATCTAGGCAACCAACCATTGTCAGTAAACTTACCAAGCTTAACCTCAGAAGTGTTGTTTCCAAGAGCATGAAGCAGTCCTATTGTACCACAAGCATTACCCACAGTTTGCTTCATAAAATAAACTTTACTGCTAAATTCCTACACCATAACAACACACAAAAACCATACACAAGGTATGCAATTCAATGATCAAAGATATTAATAAGCCACCCAAAATGGGAATTCTTGGACTACTATTTGCTGAATAATGAAACATAGTTAAAAAAGTGTAGGTATTTCCACTCACCCTTTTTTCATTGTCCTGTTGCAACCTCTCTTCTTCAGTCTGATATGATTAAAATGTTTCACAAAATCAGTAAAAAAAAATTTTTTTTTAAAAAAAAAACCAACACAGCCAAATTCATACAGAGAAAACTATGAGTTGATGTAGGGGACCAAAAAATAGAAAGAAAGAGACCTGAGTGGTTATGGGATAAAGAAAAAGAACGGCAAGAACAGGCTTAGGAACCAATTCCAGAAGGTCATCATCTAAGCCGAAAACATCACAACACTCTGCTTCATCCTGTGGAAGCCCAAGCCCCCTAAGGAACTGCAAATCATCCAAATTAATTATCAACACACTTAATCCTCCAAAAAATAGAAAAAAAAAAATAAAACATAAATCAACTATTTAAGTGCAACTGTAAATGAAAAAAAAAAAAAGAAGGGACTCTCCGTTAATATGTTGTTACTATCATCGTAATTGCGTCAGGAACATAAAGACATAACAATTAATAAGTTAGGATCGATAGGGAATACCTGGTTCATGACGTCAGGGTTAGCTTCGAGAGGAAGCCACCTTTTGGTAGAAGCGTTAGCCATTGATTTTGTGCTTTCTTTTTACTCGCTCTACACTTCGCTATTTGCTACGTTTTTCTTCTCAGTTGAGTAACTTCTCAGGGTTCCCTTTCTCACTTGCGTGGGTCACATAAATATATAGTCTTGCGTCCGGCCTTAGTGGGCCTACGAGCCCACTCCAATCAGGCCCACTATATTTTTCACGAAAAAAACACAAGCATGCTACCGTCTGCGCTATCCTTCCTCTCTCTCTCTTCATAAATTCTTGTACGCAATACATAGTTTAAAAAAGGTAGGTTTTTTTTTTATTATTATTTTAACAAGAAAGAGATTTTCACTTTAATGTATTGTCAATGTAAGATCACACGTTTCAATTTGTACGACCTGTAAAATAGAAGGTGATTTAGGTAAACGCTTTCTTGATTTGAAAATATATAATTGAATGTTTATGTGAAAATTTTTTATAATAAAAATGTGTTGAAATTGAGTTCAACAAGAAAATTAAAATTCAGTTCTCAATTTTCGTCACAAATTCTGCAGCTTAGTAGTGTGTAGCAAAAACTTATTGTAGGTAGATAACATTTTATGTTGACTTCTCTTATTTATTTTACAATAACATAGAAATTATTATTAAATACAAAAAATATTGCAGTTATTAGACAAACATGATCAACATAGAATATATATATATAATTAAATTTTGATTGTCTTTGAATATCTTTTCATTTTCATTAATGAACAAAATGAAATAACTAGAAACCAGAAAGAGAAGGAATTATTAAAAAAAATGGTAAATCCTAATTTTCATATGACTAATCCCTTTAGGGAAATATCTAATCTACAAGGACGAATAATTGATTTACCCATTCAAAGCAATTTACATGAAAGACTGTCTTTAACAAAATATATTATTTCTTGTTATGGACCTCGTAAGGATGTTGTAGACATTTCTGTACAAACATCAGATGGTGGTATCTTACTCGAAGACTTGTTGAAGTGTGACTTGGATACTTATATAATTCAAATTTTTCGATGTTTGAAAAAACACTTCAAAGGGACATATTTTGTTTTAAGATTTACGCTGATGCAACCAGTCAAGGTAAGAACATCAAAATGTGCTGTAATCTAGTTTTAAAAGAACACAAGTGTAGTAATTGTTTAGATGTACAAGTTCCAAAACTACTGTAGTGCATAAAACGACAACATAACCACTGAATGTTGGAAAGTATTGAATTTATTAAGCATGTGATCCAAAACATCAATGGCCACTTGATAATTCAAGTTTTGCAAGGCAAAGCACTCACGAACAAAGCTTGCATGCCAGATTACTGCTTCAAGTTCAAGAGTAGATATTCCTCCCCAGCATCTCAGACATTCATAGAGACAACTAGCTATGGTAGTGCTCCATTCATTCACCTCTGTACCTTGGCTTTCGCTTCTCAACAAATGCAGCCAAGCCTTCCAATCGGTCTTTGGTATTCAAAGTCATCTCATAGCATGCTTCTTCCAAATCTGCAGCTGCTGCTGGATCACTTATCAACAGTCCCTCCTCAATCGCTCTTTTACCAGCCCTTACAGCAATTGGACCCTGCAGATTATTTATTTACTGTTAATAATCAATAATTAGCTGCAACCACTATTTGCTGTTAATTTCCAAATACCATGACATTCGAAGTTTCATTTTGGAATATGTATATATAGAGGTTTGATTAGTGCTTTAAGTTTAGAAGTTCTTGGAAAAACAAAGCACAAATGACATCTATCCGTATTAGAGCACAACCTAAGATCAACTGGTTCTGTTAAAGTGCTCCAAATCCAGTGTGTTAGCATAATCAGTGTCACTTGTCAGTAACTACTAACTAGTTGTTACTTAAGATCCCCAAGGTCTAATTCCTCTTTAAAAGAAAGAACTGGAAAATCATTATTCACGAAAACCAGTCATAAATATAAATGTATGGATACAATACCATGAAAGGTCTGATTTTCTTGAATTTTCGAAGATGTTGCCATTTACAATATACCATTCTTAGCATGAAAGAAATTTTCCAATGAGATACCTTCTCATTGACATTCCGGGCAACCTCAAGTGCCTTTGTATAAGCTTCACCAGCAGGAACACAGTAGTTGACAAGTCCTGCAGGAAATGGAGCATACACACAATATTCAATGCATTCAAAGCTGTTCTTGTATCTCCAAAAAAGTTTATTGAACAATGAAAAGAGATAGGATCAAATAATCAGCATACCAAGAGACTCTGCTTCTCTGCCATAGATCCTTCGACCAGTCAATATAAGATCCTTTGCTATTGCCTTGCTGATCAATCTAGGCAGTCGTCTTGTTGCACCAGCACTGTTCGAACATTAATTCCATGAGAGGTGCTCTGGTTTATCCCAAAGAGCATAATTATGTTATGTGCAATATTGATTGTGCCATATCCAGATGACTCATACAACTTTCATGACTTCAATAAAAGCTTATTTATGCACAGGGCAGGTCCTAGGCAAAAAATATTGGGCATTAAGTCAACACTGGAGCTTAGAAATTCCAGGTTAAAGGTGATCAAGAAACCAGCTGTGGGAGTTATAAGTCACACACTGATCAAGAAACCCACATCACACATTAAGACTGATAAACTGCTTGTAAATTGTAATTATATTTATGGCCTGCTAGTGCAGTAATTTGCAGTAGCAGAAGAAATAACATGAAGCTTAATTCAAAGCATATTGGGATAACCAAATTTACCAATCATTTTAAAGGCAAAAATTGATTCAAATTCCCCACTTAAATCAGCCTATTAAACACACATATTCTCCACTAACTATCTTGAAATTGTACCATTGTCCACTGGTAGTGAGCAGAACTACTCAAATAAAAGTTGCAAGATACAATGTGAATGAGATGCATTATGGCTATTAGAAGTTCTAAATAGTGTATACCCTGGGATTATAGCGTGCCCTGTCTCTGGCAAACCCAAGAGAGCTTCTTCTCCTAAGCCATGAAAGGGGAAAACAATCAACGTATAAAGATTTCCATTTTATTCCAAGTATGAAAACATCCAACAAACAGAGAAAGGCAATGATTCATCTGCTGGATTTAAGTACCACATATTCGAAAGTCACATGCAAGGGCCAGTTCAAGTCCACCACCCAATGCTGCCCCTTCAACAGCAGCAATAGTTGGTATGGGAAGTCTCTGAATAGGAAAATAACAAATTTATGTGATTTATACAAGTTTCAAGGGGCAGATTTCACAGAGACAGAAAATCAGAACAAACGCCATGGTAGTCGGCAGAAACCACTTGAAAAGTGTTTTGCCTATAAAACTTCTTTTCACTAACAGAAATTGAAATTAGAAGAGGAATTTCATAGGCATTAGCACACACACATCAAGGTTATAGATAATGAGTTGGATCATGACACAAGGAAACTTTGCGCTGTTCAAGTTAAATTTGTAAGGAAGAACAGAAACAAAAGCTGAAAGTTAAAAATCTCAGACCTGCAAACCCCTCTATCCTAGTAATTTGTCAGCCTAAATCAGCACATAAACGAAAAAAAGACTGAAAAGAAAGAAAGAAAAAAGAACATCAATACCATTGAATAGCTAATAGTAGAACATACCTCTAGAAATGAGAATGTAGCACGAAGAGCTTTTGAATATTCCCGAACCTCAGATGCACTAAACGTCTTGCGTTCCTATAATCCAGTAAGCACAAACTTGTTAAACAAACAGGCACAAATTCTTTCTAAATATCCTTCCTGTTTATCTCATTGTAACCATAGACTATCCTGAAAGAAAAATAACATATCAAAACATGTTTGAAAGGCCCTCTTGTTGTAATTAAATAAGTACATGAATTACCTTCAAATCGGCCCCAGCACAATACACCCCTGGAACCGAACTGGTGATAATGGCAACATTTGCAGATGAGTCCTGATGAATCGATTCTAATGCGTGCTTTAACCCTTTCATTAAGTTGGTATCTATGGCATTCTTATTTTTTGGCCTATCCAATGTTACCTCAACGATCCCTACCAATCAAAATAATAATAATAATAATAATAATAAAGACCTTAATAAGACAGTGAATGGATCTAACGGACATCTTAACAAGAAAATGTTTCATGAACAGAAGCAAGTAAAGTAACCCCGGTACACTCTCGTCTTTATACTATGTTTGTATTGTACCAACAAACCTCTAGCACGTACCCTAAAGTTAGTGAGTTAGTTAGTTATCTTCAGTTGAAGTTAGATTCACTTAAAACCTGAGTCTTTGCACGAGAGCTAAAAAAGTGGAGGACAGTTGTATACCAGAATCTGAGCCTTGGAGTTTTTGAAGCTTGACGAATTCAGTAGCCAGAGGCTCCAAGATGAGGGTCCTGCGGGTCTGATACTGATGAGGCCAGGGATTGGCATCGCAAGAATCAGTGATATGTTGAGCCTGAGACACTGTTATGAAGGTCAAACGTGCCTTATACCCATACGGTATCACGTTCGAAATGGATTTTTTCGTGCACTCTCGACCCAGAGACCTGCTCAATGACCTCAAGCTATACATTTTTTCCCTTTGTGAATTTCTAGTTTGGGGTCTTAATATCTGGAATGAAAGATTATATATAGTTTGCGACTGTATATGATTTGTTTTTTGCTACTTTTTTTTTTTTTTTCCCTGCAAGAGGAGAGAATAATGAATTCAATGGTTTTTTTTTAATTATTATTTAAGTTATTGGTGCTGGTCTGGTGCTGGTTGTGGGATCCAGTCGATGGACCATCACTATTAAAAATTTGAAAAGACAAGGGAGAGGTGAGAATTTTCAACGTGTAAATAGGAAATTAACACGTGAAGTGGTTAGATTTTGATGCACAAGAAGAAAATTTTCCCCTGTAACCATAATATGTGGATCGCATTTACATTGCAGGAGACCTCTATAAATAGAGGCAATGATTCAGTTGAAATGAAGGAAAGCTAAAGAAGAAAGTGAAGAAAAATACATACTATATTGAAGAAAAAGTAGAGGAGAGAGAAAATATTGAAAAAATAGAGAGAATAAAAAGAGTGTAGAGTGAACATGTTTTATTGGTTGTATAAAGAATATTTGAATAAGTTGGATTAAATTTATCAATCCTATACACCTTGGATATGTAAGATATGTAAAGGAATATTTTGGAATTACTAGAGTCTCTTTTTTCTGTTCAGGAAGGATTCGTAATATATTCTTTAAATGCAATTTTCCATTTTTTCGGGATGAGTGAATAGGTCTATGAGCCACTTTACGTATTTGGCACGCCAACCATTACTACGAATATATTGGAGTGTCACGCGTTCAAATACCTATTCATACTTACATTTATTGCTTGATTATTTTATTGCTATTTATTTCCTATTAGATTAATTCTAGATTCATTCATTTATCAGTGTTCAATTTAAATAATCAACCAATGTATAGTGCTTGTGTGCTCTCAGGACAAGATTCTAAAGCTAACGAAATCAATTGAGTAGGTAGAGAAGTATTATTACACAATGAGTAATATTATTAAATAATAAAATTACATAATAAATTACACCACACATTTTATTATTATTGGATGTGATGAGTTAGTAGATGAATTGGGACTGCTCATCATATCCAATAGTCATAAAATGTGTGACATGTATTTATTATGCAATTTTATTATTTTCATAACATATTTGGTGTACAATATTTTATAAGTATTTATTCGTTAATGTTATCATATTAATTTATTTGACAAATATTACCATTCTCTATTTTGAATATGTTTATATTTTTATTTAAGATGTTATTTTTTAATCAAAGCAATGTAAATCATGGGTTGAGATAAGTGGTGAGGGTCATTTTCTCCTTAATAAAGGTAGATGGTTCAATTCTCATCTTGAGAATGGAACAATTTTAAACTATAACTATATCTATCTCATAAATATACACACAATATGCAATGTAATTAATCATTATGTTCAATAGTGAATACCATGGAAAAAAAAAAGTCAAAGCAAAGGATAATAGCATTCTTTTTAGTAGAATGTTTGCTTCAAACTACAGGTGGCACTCACCCAGCCCATGAGTAAGCTATAAAATGGAATGGGATGGTTAACCAATTTTAATTATTTTGGTTAAAGGATTAACTTCATAAAAAAATAGTAGGTTAATCCCAATTGATTTTGATTAGTTTTTAATTATTTTTACCAATTCATCCCAACCTACTATGGGTTAGCCATTAAACAAAGCTAGGTGAGATGGATTTAAAAATTTTAACTAATTGAAAAATTCAACTAATCTCATCAAAAGTGGGGAATAACATGCCACTCAAAGGACTTAACGCATTTTACCACCCTTACTTAAAATCAAACTTTTTTCATGTCTGCTTAAATTATTAAAATTAGTTATCAGCAATGATATATTTGGTACTAAAATATTATCATGAAAAGATGAACGAAAAAAATGCGGTATTACACTCCACAAACTCAGTCAAGTTTTTGCATCTCTTTCATAATCATATTGAACTTTTACTCTTATTTTTTGTGAATATATTCGACTTTTAATAATTAGACCACTCTCTGAACCCTTAGAAACGTCATTGTCAGAATTAGGACAAAACCATCACGACAAACAAAACATTACAATTTTTTTAATTACTCTACCTAATGTATAATTTCACTCAATTTTTTATTAGGTTTCTATAATTTAAATTTTTTTAACAAAGTTCTTATAATATATGAAATTTTTCAATTAAATTTATATTATAATTATAAAAATTAGAATATTCTATGAATATTCTTTTTCTATCTTCTTCTTCACCCTTTTATGAAAATATAATATTTTATGAAATATTTTATTTTTTATAATAATAGAGTTTTTATTGAAAAATCTCATATATTATAAATATTTGTTTAAAAAATTTTATATTATAAAAATTTAACTAAAAATTGGATAAATTATAACAACGTTTAAAAATGACTAATAGTTGGGTGAGGCTCCGTAATCAGACAACCAATACATAACAAGTGACAAAGACACATAGTCTTTTCATTTTTTTGTCAGAAGCTCTTAAGAGTCGAACACCCTCCATCTTCTTATGTTGTTTTCGGCCCAAATGGCTTTGTCCTCTTTTCTTATGATATTTTTCGCCCAAATGGCTCTGCCCATTGATCGTTTGTTTTTTGGGCCGGATCCCAAAATATTTGAAGGCTTTAGTCTGCACTTTGAATCCACAAACCAAGCTGATCATCTAGCGTGGAGCTTACCTGAGTTTCAGCAAAAGCATACGCTTCTCTGGACCAAAAATGAATAATAAAAGAAAAAGCATTAGTGGCGTAAAAAAATAAATGGGTAATTAACAGAAATCCCCTTGAGGTTTATAAAAATGACATTACACCCTATTTTTATCAAAACTCATCACTCCACCCCAACATTCAAGCACATCAATAGTTAACAAACGTGATGGGTAATTGTGCATTAGATCCTCAATAACTTTTACCATTAACCTAGCCATTTGCTAACCTTTCTCACTTACCTTGGGTTTACACATCTCATTTAGCGGGAGAATCAAACTACAAACATGAGCAACATTCCATCTTCTGCACCTTCAAGATTTCTCATCTTTCATCTTCCACTTAGCTCACTTCTGTTAGTGCCACCATAAGCAAGGGTTTGAAGCTTCATTCTCCAATACAACAATTGTAGCTCTGCTAGAACTCAAACCCCTGTAGGGCTTCATCAACTGCAAATGCTATTGGTTTAGACCTTTTTTTCTGGAATTCAGAATGATTCTACTATGGGATCTTCATCTCATGTTGGAACTCAAATTGGATAGGATGCACTAGTACTTGCGTTCCTTTTATTGACCAGGTATATGTTTTCTGCACTAATGAACATGGATACTTATAAGTTTATAAACTAGTTAGATGACTACTTTTGTCAAGGTCAGACTTGTTTCTTTTTGCTCAAATGTTGCTCTTAGATAAGTTTCTTTTTGTCAAGGGCATATTTATGTGCTCATGTACATTGCAACTTCTTTTTAATGGAAATGTTTATTTTATCTCAAGAGTTACCGATCAGGAACTATTTGAATATTAGTAGTGGTTAGATGATTTGGCCATCTTAAAATAATTATTGCAGATATTCTTTCTCATCTTACTTGAATCTATAAGTGACGTAAAAAGATAATAGTTATTCCTCCATTTTTGGGTAGGGGATTGAGGTGTCAGTGTTGAATTAGAAGGATTGGGATTAGGGATTAGAGATTTAAAGGACTGATATTAGAAAGATTGGTTGAAAGGAGGACTATCAATTATGGTCTCATCTATAGTTAGAGGTGGGTATGCGAGTCCCCTAATCCATTTAGCCCAGTCCGTGACGGACCACAATTAAATGAGCCAATCCATTTCATAAATGGATTTGCTTTTAGCCTGGTCCATGTCTGTCATAACCCGACTCTGGAAACGTGACCGCACGTGAAGAATTTCATCCCGCGTAAGCCTCGTCTACCTCTATCTTTATATGCATAATTTAATAATAAATCTATTTGTAAAACATCATTTCCTCTCTAATAAACCTTTGACTCTTGAAAACATAATCATCATCAATAACATATCATAATCAACTCTAGCATAGTTCTCCGAAGTTAGAAAATAAATCATTTCGATTTCTTTTCCCCAAACTCTAAATATATCTTTATGATTCAAAATATATGAGTTACTCTCTATACAAAATATCCATGAAGGTTAGAATCATGTAAATACAAAATAATCATGATAATTCAATGCCAATCTATCTCTATGATCCTGGACCCTCCGCAACATACATTGGAGCACTCTATCTCTAATCAAAATACAAAAAGAGTACTTCACTCCAAAGTGAAGGTCATCAACTGGAACTCTACCGTTGGGAGGAGGTGGATGAGAAGGACCCGCAATAGCTAACGTATCTATAATGGAAAAGGGAGAGGGTGAATTTCATCTAAAACTCAGTTGAGTCCTCACCCATAACCTTCTCATGGGACAACCAAGAGAACAAATAATTATATATAATCATCAAACTAGTTAATGTAATAACTCTATAATCGTGTTCATATATAGATATGAAATAGCTATATACAAAAATTCTGGAAAAATATAAATAGTACTTTACTATAGAAATAGGGATCTTTGATCATGAAATTCTTATTCATTTAAACATGTATAAATATATTTTCTCTAGTTATGCATGTCAACCATGGCATAATGAGTTCTCTCTATGATCCCTTAGGATCTAAATTGGACACCTAACTAGGTTTCGTTCTCTGCTCTATGAGATTGTCCTCTCAAGACAATTAGTACCAATGTTAACGATCATTTTTCCCAGTCGTTAACTCATTGTTTTCTCTATAGCTACCATATAGTCTCTAATTCGTAAACACACTATTTTCTCTAAAACTCTATTATGACATTCCTCTAGGCATAAAACTCTATAATTCTTAATCATTTCACTCTTGTAATCATCGTGATAATTTATAAAATCTCTAATCAAATCATAATTATACTCTAGCTCTTTAATAAAATCATTTAGCAACAATGGTCCCATGAGTTTACATTAAAACATAAATTTCATGCTCTAGTTGGAAATCCTTATTTCATTAAATATAACAAACCAATCAGGATAGCTAATCTCTTTGAAACATTTTCTAAAATCATGCAATCATGTTATAATTTAAGGAAATTAACTCTAATGACCAACATAAAGGTCATAGGCTCCGAACCCACTCACCTGGAGGGAGGAAGTGATGGCGTTAACACTAATGGAGCTCTAGGTAGGAGGAATGACACCAACGTCTTGAAGCCACAAAACTCAAGATTAGACTTCAACAACCTCTAGATTGCTCAAACATAATTTTAACAATATTGGGGAGCACCCCACTTAACAACAATAAGAGAAACAACAACCTATTTACCAAGATATGAAATGGAAGAAGGGACAACAAAACCCATGAAATCTCACCTTTGATCTCTTAGAGGAAGAAGGATTGGGGTTAGATTTAGTGGAAGAGAGTGGGAAAGGTTTGGAGGAGTGGAGTTTTTGGAAATGAGATGAATATCCCGAGTTTTGGGTATTTAAAAAGGGATAGGGGTTCACTTGTGAAACACCACCGTTTCGCACTATTACGCATAACAGATACCGCTATAATTGATCCTGCTCGCACCCCCCGAACCAGTCACTTATGATTACTATAGCGATCCAGGACTTATACCCTAAGAACTCAAAAAACTCACCCTATACACTGACCACTATAGTTGACAGTTCACCAAAATTTAGGTTCAAAGGTCTTTCATGCATCTTGGGCCTTCCCAACATGGGTGGGTCCCAGGGATCCTAGGCAGTATAAAACTTATCCACTAACACGTGCATGCCAGGTATCACAACGTCCGCCCTGCATAAGTTCGTAGACTAGTTTGCATAACCCCATTTTTTCACATTTTTTGCCTATACCAGCACATGGACCAGTCCTTTTTTTTCTTTCATATTTTTTTATCTTTTTTTTTACCATATACTATATTATATTTATATATTTATATTTATACAATATATTTTATTTCGCAAAATATATATACACACTTTTCTTTACAATATCTAAAATATTACCAATCAAATTTGCATAACTCCTCCAATTATAAAAAATAGTGAAACTATGAAGAATATAAATTAACAACTACCAACTATCAAATACCAAGCATAAACAAATCAAATACCAAATATAAATACAAAAAATAGTAGAATAAACTAACTCACCAAAGTCCATCCATCAAGAACATAAATAAATATCGCAAATGGAAGCATTTCCTCATTGTTGCGGGCTAGCGGGTTGGTCCGGTTTATGGACTAGACTCGTTGTAATATCCCAAAAATAGATGTCATTAGGAAGGTCAATTCTAAGCAATGAGAGTGTTGGATAAAGATTGAAAAGAGATTCAAATGCCTTATTTATATATATGTAGTTTCCAAAAGGAAAAAATAAATTATAAATTTATAACAAATTTTGTACATGAATATTTTTATATGATAATATTCATTTATTATTTGAATTTGATATTTATTCTTTTTATGAAATTTAATATTCAGTTTGTGATATCATGTTTGATTTTTTTTTCTTCAAAACTTTGAAAATATTATCTTATCAAATCTATTAGGTTTAATATGTTTGTAAGTACCGTTGATATTTATGTTTGTATCAATATTATATATTATATATTTTGTTGGAAAATATTTTCTATTCATCGATGAGTTATAATAATATTTATTTGAAGATATTAGATATTATTTATATTTAACATGTATTATGAATATGATTTCTTACATATTATAGAGAATTATTAGATATTATATAAAAAGCTATCAATGATTAAATTAAGTATGAAATTTAATGATTTGTGAATTATTATTATTATTATTATTATTATCCCAAAAAAAATTAGCAAAATATGTAGTGCTAATGTATATAGCATTATTGTTATTATTATTATCAAAACTCAATTGCAAGTGACGTGAATGCATCATCATGGGTATAGTGGACTATTTCAAAACTTAATTGCAAGTGTCATGTGTTTGATTTTTTTTTTATATATATATAATTAAAGCACTTGAACTATTGAAACAAAAGAAAACACTTAGATGCACACTATGTTTCAACGTTTTGCGAGTACATAGACACGGACGCATTACTTTTGGGGGTTTTTTTTTTACTCTAGTATATATTTGGCATATCATAATCCTTTTAAACAATCTTCTAAGAACCCTAGCCACCCAAGGATTTTTCCTAGAGAGAAAATATGATTTCTTTTAATTTTCTCCTATTAATCTCTTTTGGTAAGTAATCTTCATGGAATTTAGTCAGTTTCTTCCTTTTTTCATCTAGTTTGAGTTAGTGCGTGGTTAGACATGGTTTTCTCACAACTTTCTTCCTCCCTACTATCCAAACTCAATTTGGGTGATAGAATCAAATTGTTTGTGTTTTCATTATATTGTTTGGCAATTACCGGTGTCATTCTTGCTTCTAAGGTCAAGTTGTGAGTAGAAGTGCACTCCTAGTTACCAACGGAGAGGTAGTTGCTCATGGCTATATTTTAGCCATTAAAAGTATTTTATAAATTGATTATTATCGCTATTATCATGAAAATCATATTTTAGAAAACTCATGGGACCATTGTTTGTTGCATGATTGTCAAAAGATGTCACCAAGTTCAAATTATATTATATTTTAGGAATATGCTATTTTATTTGGCATGATATGAATCTTCTCATCAAAAAATAGGTTGATAATTATCTTGATTTCATAGCTAAAAGTATTATTTAATTATCATATATGAATAATAGGCAAGACATCATAGAATAATTTATATGATTATTAAAAATATTATTATTATCTATTTAGCACAATTGACCCAAGCTAGTTACCATAAAACAATAAAGAAGATAAAATAGTTCATAACTACTTAGTAGTTACCATATAAATAGCAGTCAAAATAGTAAGGACAATTATATCGTTATGTAAATTTTAATTATATATATAGAGCTCAACCTAATATTAGAACTGAGTTAAATAACCATGCAATGCCCAATTAAAATAAGAAATAGTAATGTTTAGCATGATAAGATTTAGCTAGTTGATAGAGAGTAGCCAACACTAGGTTATACAAATAGATTAGTACATACTTATTATGTATTGTAGGAATAATAGACAGAATAATAAGAATGGTCTAATTAACAAT
Organism: Dalbergia oliveri; assembly: GCA_030441495.1. NCBI lineage: Eukaryota > Viridiplantae > Streptophyta > Magnoliopsida > Fabales > Fabaceae > Dalbergia > Dalbergia oliveri. The sequence goes on along the minus strand of JAMLFY010000004.1, from coordinate 12,843,517 downwards.
TAAAGTTTAATTAATAGTTATTAGGTAACATGATAAGACTTAGTCAGTTATAGAAATTAACTAATAGCTTTTACAACCTCTATGGTTAATTTATGAATTAATTATTGAAGCACAAGAAGTGTTCAGTATAGCAAGATTAGCTTTAGTTTCATGGATATCAGTTAACTATTATCAGTTCTAAGATTAATTTATTTATATAGTATGAGAGAACCCAATATTTTCTTGGCAATAAATAAATAGGTAAATGATAATTAATAGGTAAAGAATAATTAAAGGTTCACAATTAAATTGTCATTATTGTTATTAGTATTGCTATTATTATTGCAAGTGGATTAGTAGACAGGATGGCACAAAAGTTTTACAACGTAATACTTAATAGCTAAATTGTTATTTCATTTGTAGCAAGCATAATACAAGAAATAAGTTGCAGTGTTTGAATTTATTATTGATTCAATTAGTTCTGGATGTTGAGATCAGTATAATAAAATTACAGCATGTTTTGGAAAAGTCATTAACCTTGATACACCTTGCCAAGGAGGCCTGTACCAAGCAGCCATGGAAAAAGTCTTATGAGATGTTAAACTTGGTATACCTAGCCTAAGGAGGCGGTATACCAAATGGCCATGGAGGCAATCCTATAAGACTTTAACCTTTGAATACTTGGCTGCCATAGAGGCGGTATGTCAAGCGACTATAGAAGGCTTTTCAAAGACTATAAAGTTCACCTAGTAAGGTTTTGGGACCTAGTAAGGTGTCCAAAGATAACTAGAGTTATATACAGATAGCTATTATCATTCTTATGTATGTATATTCATCATGTTTAGAGTACTATTATTTATGATTCATATATACCCTAGGATACAATCTTGAAGAGGACAAGCCCATAAATAAATGTTTATGATGCAAGTGAATATATTGAATATGAATTCAGTTTAAAGTTAATTTCCTTTTAGTTGGATTTTATTTATTTAAGACAGGAATCAAATTGAATGTTTATAAATATTATTATTATTACATAATTATTTGCATGTCCTTGTTGTATGTATTATTATTATGTAGTTCCTCATTGTCCCATGTGAGCTATGGGTGACTATCCGCACTAAGTTTTGATAATCAATCTCTTCTTTTCTTTCCCCCTTATAGTTAAAGTTGGAAATCATTACCATTTAGACCTAACCTCAATAGCTTTGGATGTTCTAGTGGTGATCTTCACTCTATAATGAAGTTTGAAATAGAATCATGTTAGAAAGTGCTCTAGGAATGGATGGAGGGTCCTTAGACATCATTTAGTATGCATGATTATTTTAAAGTTATGTTATTTTGTCATAATGATATGATATATAATTTCTTTCAAGAACAAGATTTAAGATTGTCTATTTCAGTTATGGATTTTGGAATGATTTGAAAGAATTAAATATTTTATGTATTTTATGAACAAAGTTTTCAAGAAGTTTTGAAATTTATTTATTTATTTATTTTTATAATTTATTATGAGCATTTATTTAGTAATTTACTATGCATGATTGCATGAAATTAATTCTAGAAGGCTTCCATAACATCCCTTATGTGCCCTCAGGATTTTGGGTCGTGACACATTTGAATATATATATATGGGTATTTACCATCGAGTAGTGACAAATTTCCAGACGGGAGTTACTCTAAGTATATAAACATAACTACAAGACTTTTTTTATACACACTAATAGAATTGAATTATTGACTAGATATTTAAGGTAGCAATTAAATATTTACTAATAGGATGAAAAATGTCAAACAATGATAAGAATATTTATTATATTGGAAATATAAAAAAGATTTCAAATATTGATTATTTGAGTAAATAAAAATATTTAATATAATACATTAAACATTCATTAATAGGGTTCTTAAGAGTATTTCGTAAAAAAATGTGAGTCAATTATTTTAATAAACATTTAATGTGTTTAAAAAATTAATAAAATTAAACAAGGATAAAAAAAATATTAAATGTAAAGTAATATATTCATGATGTTGGAAATATAACATACATGAATTTATTTTAGGTAATTGAAATAACCCCCTTGAGATTTGTAAGAATGACAATTCACCCATTTTCACTAAAAATCATCACTTTACCCAATGACTTATGGGTACTAATGTGAGTTAACCATGGTTAGGCTTACTTTAAAGTTGACCTTGCATATCTTCCTCACACAAAACCTTAAAGAAACTTCATTCCTCCTTAAACCACACTTATTGTAGATAAGTTGGGTATACGGGCAATCGCGACGACTTTAACTCGCACTCCCCAAAAATGAACAAAAAAATTTTTAGTTTGTCAATCCGTTGACTTTTTTTATTCGCATCACTTAACACATAGGCCAAATGGGTGTAACATCTTCGAGTATAACATCCGACATGCAAGCTAACGGGCACCCTCACGGATTTGTTCTTCCTCCTCTCAAGGGGAAAACACGTCTACATAGGGGAGGTACCACACGTCTACATGCAGGCCTACTGGTGTCCCTTACGGATTTGCTCTTCCTCCTCCTCAATCGATGTGGACTAGTTCCACCCACCTAGTGAGGCCCAGCTTCCCCGCTAGCACACCGATCCCGGACCGACTCTGATGCCATCTGTAATATCTATCACATCTGGACACATTATGTATCGTCGTCCCAATGTGAGTGTAATACCCGCCATAGATATTGTCCACTTTTGGGTCTAACTAGACGCCCCTCATGGATTTATTCTTCCCCTCTCAAGGGAAAACACGTCTGCATAGGGAGATATCTACACCATTAGAAGGGAAGAGCAAATCTATGAAGGGCGCAGTTAGGCCCCAAAACGGATAATATCTATATGTTGGATATTACACTTATATTAGGGACGTCGATATGTAGCGTACCTAAATGTGACAGATATTACAAAATGTCACTAGCAATATACGGTACATAATTCGAAAAAGGGATTTCTCATGTGTAAGTTAACATGAGGGTGTCATGTTAAAAGGGTAAGAAAGTACTTATATGAAGATGAAGGGTAAAGATTAGCATTTTTTTTTTGTGAGTACCATATAATCCTTATGTGTATAGATGAAAGGAACCATTCTCGCATGTATAATTTTCATATCATAAATATTACATTTTTATTTGACATTTCTCACTCTTCATTTAATCAATACTTAAACACGTTATATCTCCATCGATAAGTTTGACTCATTTTTTAAATAATGTTTTGAGTGAGAGTTTCAAAGACCCTATGAATGAACATTTAATGGGATGTATTAAATGCTTTTAATTATTCAATATAATAAATATTCCACTCTTTGACATTTCTCATCCTATTAACGAGCATCTAATGTGCTATATTGAATGCTTTCAATTATTTAATAATCAAATATTGAAATGCATTTTATAATTTCAAATTTCAATATAATGATGTTTATTATTTTTTAAGAATTTAATTTACATACACTCATATTATAAACAATATAAACTGTCAATTAATAAGTGTCAAATCATTGTTGATAAAAATAATAAAGTATATTTAATATTTTCAATGTGATGAATATACTCTTTCTTTAACTTTTTATTTAAAAATTAATTGTGATACATTATTAGGGGTAGAATTTCACATTATCAATAGACTAATTTGACTAAATTATCCATTCTCTCTTCATTAATTAGTTGAGACTCGAAATAATAAAATATAACAAAATAGGTGAAAAAATAAATAATTTTTTTATATATTTTGATGACCCGTAAATCCTTCTCATCTTATCATTTTTGGTTTTTTTTTTATATTATTATGTAGTCACAACTTTTTGTTTTATTTTCCTAAGTTGTGAAATTATTCTTTAATCATACATTGATAAATCATATAAAAAAATCATTGTATATTCCCCCTATAACTTAATGAAAAAAATAGATAGAAAATAAATGCATTTAATAATTTAAAAACATTAAAAAAAACATTCAATGATTTTTCAATAACAAGTTAGAAATTTATTAGGAGAATCAGTTAGGAAGATTTATAATTATTCGTGAAAGAATTTAGCTGTTATAGTTTCGATTTTAAAAATCAAATTATTTTAATAATTCTATCAAAGAAAATCGTTAAATATAATTCTATATTAATAATTTCAATAATAGTTAAATATTATAATTAATATTTTAACGACAAAGAAAATCCTTTTTTGGTTAATAAAGGAATTTTTATGAAAATATCTTATTATATATATATATATATATATATATATATATATATATATTTGTAAAGAAAATCATTTACATAGACATAAATAATTTTCTTTTCTAATTTTTTTATCTTTAAGTGCGTGTCCCTACAAACATGACTGCAAAAATTAATTCTATAAACTACAAGCATAAATTTGGATTGTCGCTCTAAACTTTAAACGTACTTTTTATATGATGACTTATTTTAAAACTTTTCCGTAAAAAAAAATTCTTTATAAATTATAGGGAAATATTTAAATTCCTTTTTTTAAAGATTTTTTTAACTACTTTCACAAAATCATCTAATTAATTTTTTAAATATATATTTTTTAAAAAAGTTCACTTATTCTTTTAAAAACACGACCAAGCTTTCCCTTCGTTATTGATTGAGAAAAAATTCTCCCGACAAACCATTGCTCACGGGTTTTAAATGAATGAATAGATGATTGGGGAATGAAAAGTGTAGTTCACATGTTACTCTATTTTTTTTTTCCGTTACATTTAAAAGACAATGTGATTAACTAATCAAATTCCTCATCACTAATTCAACTCTAATGGCTTACATGTTATTCTATTATTTGAAATAGAAATTAGAAGAGTACTTTGCTATTGTTTAGGTTTTATTTTGGTAAATTTACTTGTGTTTAGTTGATACAAAATAGGTGAAGGTGGAGAGAAAAAAAATATAAATTTTGTTTTTTTAATTTTTTCCAATTAGAATTAACTCAATAGGAATGGTACATTTTATTACTCGTCCATCCAAAATCCAAGTAGACTCTTAGTCTTTCACTGGGAGGCTCAATTAGAAGTTCAAAACCACCGAAATCTTATGTAAACCAGTCTAATGATAGCTAAATAATATAGACAATTGTACCTTGAAACCAAAAATGAAAACTCAATGTAAAGTATTAAAATACTTTGCATGATCAATTGATATCTTTTATACCGTTAGACAACAAGAATTATCATTATTTCCCTCCAAAAACGCTTCGCACTGAAATCAACAATTAAGCCAAAGTACTTCAGCAGTTGAGCAAAACACCTCAACAATATTGTCTTTCAAACCCTATGAACCCATTTCTCGAGCCTAAGTTGCTTCAGAGCAGGCCCAACATAAGGTTTGCCCTTCTGAGGGCATCGCCATTGTCCTGTAATCTCCATAGCATTGGATTGTACAACATTTGTTGCATCTGTCAATGCCTTTCTCTTTGCGGCAGCTTGCTTTTCACATGCTAATGGAGCTTTTCCTGTATTTGTTGAACGCTGTAATGACAAATTTTCTGGTTTCTTCCAAGAATTTTCATCATTTGCTTTGGGGTATTTGTCCTTCCTTGCTGAAACAAAACCATCATTTTCTTTATTTCTTTTACAAGTTGGACTTCTTGCTGAGAAGCTTTTAGCTAAACTTGAGGTCATTTCAACCTTGTCATGTTGGGTCTTAGCTTTCGATTTGGCTTCTCCCACATCATTCTTTTGTACTCTTTCTGCAGTTCTGTAGTCTGAACCTTTATTGACATCCAATGAAATTATTTGTGCTTCTCGGCTACAACCAGGACTTCCTTGATTCAGCCTTATTGTTTCCCCATACTCAGATGAGCCATGATTATGTTGCAGTGCCTTATCTCGCTTGCATGGCTGCAAAATCTTTTCCAAATGGGAAGTACTACTATTAGCTGAACTTCTCTTCCTTTCAACACTACCATCACCCTGTGATTTTCAACACCAAGAAATGACAGTGACCACAGATAACTTGGAGCAAATTATTGGACACATTAATGTACTTAGACTCATATTAACTATTAACTGATCCTCTTTCCTTCAAACTTTCGCAAAGTAAATATGTAATGTTTGTATACCAAAAAAAAGGTAATATATATATGGTGAATTTTATGGTGAACCTTATTTTTAAATTCATCATAAACCTCATATTATTAATCATTAGATTAAACCATCCAATAAAAATAATAATCATCCAATAGTTAATAATAAGGATCCATGATGGACCTAAAAATTTGAGGTCCACCTTATAATTTGCCTATATACACAAGAAATTGTATAACTAGTGTTAGATATAAAAATTATTCATATGCTTCTATCCATCAACTTAACCTTTTGGGAGAGATATTTCATAACATGGTATCAGAGTTTTCATGACCATATGATCAAAGATTCGATCATTGTTATCCCTATCCCTCATTATGATAAAAAAAAATTGTTCATGCTTGAAGCCTAAAAACAAGCATTCACATGAGTAGGCATGTCAAATATAAAAGTTATTCATGTGCCTATACCCATTAGTTTAAGTTTTTGGAAGAAATGATTCATGACAGCTGCTAGAGAGATTGATTTGGAAAGAGAGATCAAGAATGAGTACCCTGCTAGAAGGCTGTTTTACCCTCTCATTTTCACCAGAAGGGCTTTTGTGTTCCACACATCCTTTTGGGTGGACATTCTCAGACAAGTCTTCATCTTCATTTATGGCTTTAAAATCAACCCTTTCCTCCTCCTCACACTCATTCTCTTCGGAAACTACATCCTTAAACATACTACATGTATCAGGCACAAAAGACTCGTAAACATAGCTCGAGAACCAGTTTCGGATGTCAGGAGGCTCTGAATCAAAAACCAAAAAATAAATAAAGGCACAAACAGATAAGCACAAAGAAATCACTCACCACAAACTAGTGGAAATAAATCAAACATTACAAATTTTCTGCAGGACCGCAAAGAAGTTTCTAAAATAAGCAGCAACTGTAAAGTACAAACCAGAAAGGAGCGTGTGTGAGCTTAAAGAATCCAGACTCTGTAAGAAAACAAAAATGAAGAAAAAAAAACAGAGAATAATCAGATATAAAATTTCTTGAAAATCCCATTTCTGAGTTCAATTTCTCTTCTTCTTCTTTTTATTTTCTCGTGCTCAATTCTAAATTAGAGGGTTGAAGCTTTACCTTGGTGAAGCACACTTCCTCATTATGTGTATCATCCTCAACACAAGTACTGCATTGGACTACCTTCTCCTCTTCAGCAACCGCTTCATTTTCCAAATTGGCCTCTTCTTCCTCATCTCTTCGCTGTGATTCGCTCAATCTAGAAGCAGATTCTTGAAGCCCAAAATTCGAATCCGGATCAGGAGAACAATACTTGTAGCTTGAGAACCAATTCGCAACATCGGGAGGCTCTAACAGACAAACCCACAAAAACCATTAACTGAAATGATAAACATAACATCTAATTTGTCATTTTCATGGTGTTGGTGAATTTCCATGAGAAATGGATACAAACCAGAAGGGCACGAGAGCGAGGCACACGAATTGGGAACCTAAAAACAAAAAAGAGAAAAATGGTTGCGTCAACAATGCCCTGTTTGAACCAGTGGGAATTAAGAAGAAAGTATTTATGTGGTGGTGGAGATTTGTAGTGTACCTGGGAATTGAAGCTTTGAATTTCAAGGGTTGGGACTGATTCCATGGGAATGTATGCAATCCGAAGAAGCAACGATGGGGAAGAAGGGAACCAGAAATAAACGTGAACTAGTTAAGCTTTTAAGTTTTTTGGAATTTTTAAGGAGGTATGTCAAATTTTTGAATTTTCGCGGCGCGGAGTAGGCGCCACTTTCCTTAAGGCGTGTAATAATGCTATTTAAAAAAATGCAAAAAAAAAAAAAAAAACTCTGAAAGAAAAATGTCTTGATTTTATGACACAAGCATATGGAGGTGAGATTGTGCTTGGGATATGCAAATCTTTTAGTATTTATTACTTTTTACACAAAAAGAGCTTTTCAATTAAAAGCTTGGGCTTTTTTTTTTTTATATGCGATTTGGATAGTATATTTACATTAATATGGTATTTTGAGAAAATCATAGAATATAATTTTTTTCAATATAGAATCCACCTTTGACGCATTTAAAAATAATTTATCAAATCAAATTCAATGTAAAATGAAAATTAATAGAGAATCTATCAAAGATAAATTCATAATGTGTCTGGATTCAAAATATGCCCGTAAAATAAAAATAACATAGAATCCACCATAGATTCTATAAACATTATATATAAGTAAATTTACTCGTTATCTCATATAAGTATAAATCACCTACCAAAATATCATATACAAATTATTTTTCCTTAAAAGCTCCCTTCCATGTCAAAAATTTGACCTTAATATATTTTTGTAGGATACTTCGGAGTTAATTTGCATGAGATATGTACACTCCAATCAAGTATTTTGCATAACAAAATATTATTTGTTATTAATATAATTTATATATATATATATCACATAAAATATCACTAAAATTTTATTTTATTTCTTAAAATTATAATTTTACTATGTGCAGTTTCAAATCGATAGTGTGTTGTCAAAATATTGGATTGACACAATTTAACCCATTTATCAAAACACATTTCCTGAGCATTGGTTGGTTGACGTTGATAGGTATCCCAATTTTTTAAAATTGCCAATTTGATTGCATTCATCCTTTTAAGTTGGTTTTTATAATTATATTTCCTTTTAGAATTTTTTTCGAAATATGTTTGGATATTTCATGATGAATGAAAAAATGAAATATGATAAATGTTTCTTTTTTTTTTGGGTATTAAAGAATTTTAAAAAAAGAAAAAAATTAGAAGTTTACACCCCATTGTTTGGGGATACAATGAAAAAGGATAGAATGGTAAATTTCAAGCTACATATTTCAACGTTCGAATTAAAGGAGAAGGGAGAATAACGTATTGGGTAAAGGGAATGAAATGAGTTTCATTATATATACTATTCTATTAAATTTAATTTTATTATAAAATATTACAATAATAGGACTTACCATTCCATTTTATTCTATCGCTTTCTATCCATCCAAACACGCCCTTAGATGGGTCCTATTTAATCCTAAACTACTCCTTGCCTTGCACAATTGCCTTAGGAAAAACACATTTTCTCAGAGGAATTCTAAGTTCCAATCAATTGTCAATACTAAACCTTATTTCAAAACCCTAGAAGAGAATAGCTTCTTCCAGCCTCCTCTGGTACTGATTTTTCCCAATTCAGTCATATGCTACATTTTTTTTTTTTGACAATTTCAAGATATGCAAGTATTTCATAAATTCTATTGATCATTTGCTTTTCAGGATTTTAAGCTCTCGAAGAATCAATCAATTTCTACACTTCCAGAATCTAAGATAAAGATCTCATTCAAAATTAAGGTAAATTTTCTCCTTGATTATGATTTATCTTATGGTAGTTATTTTATGTTGTAAATAATTATCACTTCACCTACTCAACCGACAAAGAGATATCAATGATTGAAGTCTGAATCACATGAATAACAATTTTATTTAGAGAAAAACGTGCACTATTTTGCTTTATTTTGGGGTTTTCATTCCATCGAATTGACCTAATTAACCCTAAAATACAAATTAAGCTGGTGTAATCAACTTAGATCAAATTGGATAATTTGATTATTTAAGTCCAATTCAAAGCAAAACAATTTTCTACAATCTATTTTGAAAATTAAAAATCTTTCTTTGAATTGAGATATTTGTTGCAATGTGTGTGTGTATGTGAAGATAGGTAGAGATTTTATAAATTTTGGGTGCGTTGGCTTAACTTTTGAAAAAAAAAATTCACTTAACATTTTTTAATATAACATTTTTTGTTTGGATAGATAATTTGAGAATTTTTTAATTATTAAAAATAGTAAAATACTTATAAATCTATTTGGTTAAAAATTAATAAAAGAACTTTTTTAAAAACCAAATTACATGAAATGGCAAGAACTAAACACATACCCACGTGATAGAAACAATGAGGTTTAGTTGTGTTGTTGGGTAGTGTTATCCAGACTTAAAAATAATAATAATAAAAAAAATTACCAGTTGTTCTAGTGGGATAAGAATATAGGTCTCCTAAGCAATGTCTAGGGTATGAATATTGGAGCTGTGAATGAGCAAACTAGGTTGGAAGGTTGCCCCCATAAGGGGCCTTAATAATACTTGAATTCAGATTAGTTGTCCGTGGATTGGATAATGGGTTATTTCACAAAAAAAAAACACATTAATTACCTTTTTCAAAGTATTATTGATAATCAATTAAACAAATAATAAAATCAAAATATTGATAAATATACATAAGTAAAAGTGAGTGTACATTGAAAAAATAATGAAGCCCAAATAACAAGGTCACAAAGCAAAGTGGCTGCGTATAGGAGTTGTGGACGTCAAGTGAGAGTGAGAAAAAATATTTTTAATAATTTGACAAGTGACAGGATTGTAATTATGTATAATAAGAATTGATAGTATTGGAAGGTAATTTCTCATTGGGATACACTTTTGGGAGATTCTTTTTTTTTTTGGAAAAAAAAACACTTATAGGAGTTAATTACATATTTGTTTGTGCTTCTCAAGAAAAGAAAAAACAGAAAATAATTAGTTGCAGAGAGTGTTATTGATTGGTTTTTGAAATTATTTAAATTCCAAATCTATTCTCACAAATTTATGAAAAGATAAAAAGTAACATTCCACTATATCACTTTTTATGTAAATCAATAAAGAATTAATTTTATTTTGTTACAATATTTTTTATTTATTTTAAATTTAGTTACATTATTTTTAATTAAAATAAATAAAAAAAGTTTTATATGAAAAAAATTTAGCACGTCCAAAAAAAACTCTTTATCCCAGCATTTTTCTTAAGAAATAACTCTTTATGTCCCTAATTATATCAAAATAATTTAACAACTTCTGATTCTAATAAAAAAATATTTCTACAATTACATCTAAACATATAATATTTTTATACTTCTGCTTTTAGAAAAATACTTCTCTCAAAATTTTAATTAAACAGGTCTTTTATTAAAAATCACTTCTATCATTTTTTTAAAAAATTTAGAAGTGTTTTTTTTAATAAGTCAACCCAAACGCACACTTTATCAATCACGTGTTGCTTTGATACTTCTCAAGCTTTGAAGGAATGAATAAATTTTTGCGCGTTCAGAATCTAGGGTAAAGATCTTAATCAATAATTGAAGGTAAGTTTTCCTCTGTTTGCAATTTGTGTTATGACAGTTATTTAATACAAAAATACATTAAAACACCCAAAAAATTGTCTATTGAGACACCCACTTAACAATTATTTGAATGTGATTGTACCCATACACTCCATCCATCACATTATATCCGATGTTATTAGTGGATGTCCCAATAGCACTCATTTTTTGAGTGTTGGAATAACATTACTCTATTTAATATCACAAATAATTACCACCTCAATTGTTTACCAAAGAGTTTAGACATTTGCAGACGGTGCATTGTTTTGCTTAATTGCTAGGGATATTTTTATCGGATCGGAAAGTTTCAATAAACTCAAAAATACGAATTGAGCCAATCAATTGATTGAAATGATTCGAGTAATCATATTACTTCAAGTCAAACTCAAGTTAAACTAATTACTATTATAGTTTAATTTCTATGCACTATTATATTCAATCAAATATTATCACATAAACAAAATTTATTTATTTTTAAATAATAGATATGAAAGTCAACGACTTTTACTTACACAATAATATCTTATTAGATATCATTATAAAATTATTTAATATTAACAGTGTATAAAAATTAAACTCTAATTATTGATCTAGTTCATGGATTTATGATTTTTCCATTTGAGACCCAATCAATTCCATCATTCCATCAAATATTTTTTTAAAATTTATTTCTTATCTTCCAGAGTTTCGTGTTTAGGTTTAGTAATTATTTTATATGAGCACTATACTATAAAGTACGTGTTCATCAGAAATTTTTTTACATATAAAATCCCTCTTATGCGTGCATAGAAAAAAAGAACCTCAAAAAAAAAAAAAAAACCCACAAAGTAGACATTAACTTACCACAAAATGGACTGACGCCCACAAACTTTGGCAAATCCAAGTTGTTTTTCTTAATAATTATACAAGCAAATTCTTTAGGAGTTCATTATCCAAGATTATGAAAATGTTTATTATAAGATTTTGATAGTTATGCATGCTATTTTGAGTATGAATTCCTCGTTGGGTTGTCTTCTAATTTTTCTGATACTGTCAAAGCAGAATCCAATATGTCTTACTCTTTTAGAGAACTGAGAAGGATAAATTATAACGAGTCTGAAGATACACATGATATGGAGCTAGAGGATGCTAGAAGTGATGACTCCAATGGCCATGATTTATGTTGGCCTGAAAATCTGAGAAAAAGAAGGAAAAAGGCAGCATCAACTTCAAGAGCTGCAGGCACGGACTTGCTGAGAAGACCTACAAGAGGCACAAGGAGCCGCCATTCATATTCTAACAGGACAGTTCAACGGATTCAAAACAACGAAGCTCTCGAAACTGGACAAAGTTCAGTCATTCAGAGGGGTTGTTCTGTGCCTCCTCCACCACAAGCAGAGATGGATACCAATGTGGAAGAGCTTCATCTTTGCATGATGAACACCCAACAGCACCAAACATGGAGGAGAACAATTCACCTCAACAGCCTCTGCAAGTGCAAGAGGACAGCAATTCAAACGTGGAATCATGCTCATTTTTGCGGAAGCGCCAAGACCATGTGTGGATAATGGTTGTTCCCTTGTACATGATGCAGGACAGAGTTCAAGAACCATGAAAGCAGCAGCAGCAGCAAAATCTTTGCAAGAAAGAACGGCGGCAACTTCAGACAAGAAAACAATCCTGTCTTGGTTGATTGAGTTGGGGCTAATTGATGAAGACGAACAGGTCTACTACATGGGTGATGGAAGAGAAAGTGCTGCCCTTACTGGGATCGTTACCAAGGGTGGAATTCTCTGCAGCTGCTGCCAGGAAGAGATATCCGTGTGGTCGTTTGAGGTGCACGCTGGCAGTGATCTCAAACAGCCTTACAGACACATCTTCCTGGCCAAAGAAGCCAGATGTCTGCAGCACCTCCTTATTGCTGCTTGGGACAAGGACACGGAGCGAAAACGCCGCGAAGCGTTTACTTTTGTACCAAAAGAAACCTCCTTGAGCCAACATGATGATGCTTGCTCAATCTGTGGAATGGGTGGAGTGTTGATGTACTGTGGGAAATGTCCATCTGCATACCATGTACACTGCATGAATATAGGGGTAAGCGTTATTGATTTTCTTTCATTTTCTATTCTGATCAAGGATATGTTTATGTTGGTTTTGAATCAATTTGATACAGACACATTTGCGAGAGCTTACATAAATTATTTTGAATTGTTGGCTATTTTGAAATGCAGAGGCCCCACCGAGATTGGTTGTGTCCCTACTGCATTTGTAAATTCTGTAAGCTTGGTGGTGATATAAGCAATTGGTCACATGCTCCCAGTGTGAAAAGAAATGTAAGTTCTCTGTTACTAGCCATTTGTGTGTGTTTGATTGTGCGTTTTGTAGAATTGATTTTAGTTATATTTGGTAGTTTGACCTGAAAATTGACTTTAATAAAATTGATAGTATTAATTGTGAATCAAAAGCAAAAGCAAGAAAATATTGCTTCTGGTCAAAATCAATTTTAGACCCCAAAATCACTTTTGAATAAAAAGCTAAACTGAAAAACGAGAAGTATAAAATCCCCAAAAATCGATTTTGGTCATCCAAACTCACTTTTGAGCCTTCCAAACGCGCATTCACTAAAGCTTTTACTCTCGTTGTTGTCGCTGACCAAGCAGTTTTTTCATGCTTCTATAGTTCATTGGCAATGTTTTAGCGAACGCTCAACCTTAAAAGAATCCTCGGCCATGAGCCATTCGAGATTGTACTGCAGTCAAAGCTGTAAAGAGGTACGTATTCTTTCTGTGATTTGCATGTCAAATATGAAAATGAATATAATATGACTTTTTTTTTTCCCATCACATTTAAAATTCTGACTTCTTTGTACGTGTGTGTGATGTGAAAGATCTATGAAAAATTCGACAGCGCCCTCCAAGAAACCAAAACTGATTTCTTTGATGGTTACTCTTGGAGAGTGGTCCACCCAACTCGCATTTTGCCCACTAGGAACCAGTGTTTGGAAAACAATTCGAAGGTTGCAGTTGCATATACATTGATGAATGAATCTTTCGAAGCAATGGTTGACCCTTACACGGACGTCAATCTTGTTCAAAATGTTGTGTTCAGTTGTGGGTAAGCATATTGATGTTTTCTTGATCTCAAAGCATACAAGTTGTATAAACATAAATTGTAGTACAACCTTTTGAACACTTGCTATTATTATTTACTGTTCAGCTCAAACTTAACCCGATTGAATTTCAACCGTTTCTATACGTTCGTGATGGAGCAAGATGACGCAGTCATTTGTGCTGCTTCTTTGAGGTATCCTTTTTATTATTATTTTTCTGACCCCAAAACCCACACATTCTTACAATTGTGCTAAGAGTGATACATGAATTTTTGCTCAAATGTGGCTTCATGGCTACGTAGAATTCATGGTGAAAGGATTGCGGAAATGCCATTTGTCACCACAGTCAAGGCATACCGGCGACAAGGAATTTGCGGGATGTTAATGTCGATAATTGAATCGGTAAGTGGATAAAAGGACAAAGTCCTATGTTTTCTTGTTGGGTATCAGCTCAACCATGTATATATCAGGAGGATGTACATTTGACGAGAAATATTTGGCGTACAACATCTCTTTATAACAATACTACACCATAGAGTACGGCACAAATCATATTGTGGCCCTGTGTTGTACACCAAACATTTCTCATATTTGACAGCCAACTATAAGTTCCAATCACTGGCATTCAGAACAATATTCTTTTTAGACCAAGACAAATTTTCATGGTCATCACCACTACTTTTTATTCTTTTCCCTTTTTCCCTCCAGTTCCTATGCAAACTTAAAGTCCAAAACCTGGTCATTGCAAGTGGTCCGGATACTCATGATATGTGGAAGCAGAAATACGGCTTCAACGAGCTTACAGCAGAGTTGAGAAGAGAAATCGCCAACTATAACAATTTAATGTTTCTGGGTGCTGATAGGCTGTTCAAGTACTTAAGCTCGTGCACAGAACAAGGTGAATCTCTCTCTCTCTCTCTCGCTAGAAGTTCTTTTACTATTATTATTATTATTTGTTCCTTTAGGCTTATGTTTCTATTCTATAGAATGTGGCAATAATGGAAAAGATGTTGAGAATGAGAATGTCCAGGAAACACAAATGGATCAGGCAGACAATAACGGAAACGAAGTTGAGAATGAGAATGTCCAGGAAACACAACAGGATCAGGCAGATAGACCACTTCTAGATTTGAATATGGAGCCACCAGAGGAAGATCAGTAGCACAAGTGAGAAGTGGTTGACTGAAGAGTTGAACAATGCAGTGCTGCTGAATGACTATGGAATATAGTCTATATGCTGTCCATTTGTTTTTGTGTTGGTGTACACCTTTCAAGATGTTTAATCCCTTGGATAGTTTGGATTGCGAATTAGTTTACTTGCGAAAGGATTTTAACTTTTTAATCTTGACTGATTTTAATCAATTATATTTCTCTACTACCAGGTGAGTGTATTAAATTGTGGTTGTGATTGCAATTACAGATTATGCAACCATCGCAATTAGCATTGCGGTTAATGCGGCATTAACCTGTAATTCAAAAGAAACCCATTACAACCTTGATACGGTATGTTATGGCCTACTATGATCCTAATATGGTTGCATTGCAATTACGTTATGGTCAATTATTTTGAAAACATATCACAAAGCAATTGCGTTTTGACGTAGTTACGTCTGGATCACAACCATAATATTAATTTCCATGAACGCCAATTTGAAACAATTATGTTATACGAAGCATTATCCTTCACATGTTTGAAACAGTGGATCATGATGGGATCCCTAACATGTTAATTAAAGGAATGACAATTCATTTGCCCAATTTTTTACAGTTAGAAAATTTGCTTAATGACAAAAGGTAAATTCAGGTTATTATATATGCAATTTTATTTGCAACAAAATTATATTAAACCCCTTTCAACATTTACGGCATCTTTGGTTAACATTGATTTTCACATTGCAGCAAAAAAAGAGTTGAGAAAAAGTTTAGTTTGTTTCGTATTGTCACTTTGGAAAAAGTGTCTCACTTTGATAAAAATTAATTCTAGTAGAAGTAAATAATATTAGCTTTTATTTTTCTATCTCACATCAATTCTTCTAATAACCTCATTTTTTATAATATCATTCCCAAACATAAATAAATTCTTTTTATAATCAATTCTCTCAAAATTAATTTTTTCAACATCAATTATTTCAAAATCAATTGTACCAAAATCTAAACCAAACATACCCATACTCTCTCCATTATTTTGATAATTTTCTTTTACATTTTGATAATCTCTTCCTGCTATATTTTTTAGGCAGTTAAGAGAAACTAACATTGGCCGTCCAACTGGGTTAATCAAGAACCGATTACCTTGGTCTAGTGCCTTCAACCATTGGAGCCCAAAACCAGTCAAACCGTGAAAACCAACAAGTTGATCCGATTTTTCAAGTTAGGCAGTTTGGAGCCTTTGAATTTTTTTTTCCCTTCAAAGCTTAAATGTTTATATCTTTTGGCAAAGCAAAATCAAAAAATGAAATCAAAGAAGGACACTAACAAATGTTACTGAATTATTCTTCTTCTCTCTCGTCATTCATAGTGATTCACCATAAACCTTAATGGACTAACAAATATTATTTTCAAATGCTGTAATTGTATTGTGAGGCTAAGACTAGAAAATTTTCGTATGAATTGTGTTTATTTTTATAGGCTTATGAATAATAATTTTTTCTGTTTATTATGTTAATGCTAATAATTTAATATATATTTCTATATTCTAACTAATCATATGTATATATTTATATATATATTTTATTATATTCCAATTATATCCTAATTGAACAAATTGGACATCTAAATTTTTAAATTAATACCTTAATCAATTTTATATCTGATTTAATTTTCTCTTCCTTGTTTTTCAGAATAGGAAAATTCCAAACATCAGTATTTCCCAGTGAATTGAGGAAAACATGGCCCGCTATGAAAAAAACTAAGAAAGTGCAAACTGGCTTGCCCACAAATTCTTTGGGAGACTTTTGGGAAATTGAACAGAAACTTTTTTCAGAGAGAGATCGAGCAAAAAGATTGTGATAGTTTTAAGAGATTCAAAAAAAAAAATCAAGTCAATTATGAAATATCTCGTGAAAGTTTAAAACGCCAGTATTATAGATTTTTATAAATGGCATGAGAGAAATTTTGATTTGGCAGACAAAATATGATTCAGTAACAAATATTACTTTGAGGTTAACCTCCCTAATTTTCAATCTCATACATTAGAACATCAATACAATGTACAGTAAAATGATAAAATAATAACAATAAATTATTATAATTAAATGGAAAATGGAAGGCTGCAATGAAGCAGAATACAAAGCAAGGAAGACCAAAAGTCTTGTGGTTGAGTCAATTTCCTTCTGGTCGTCTAATTTTTGCCATTATCCGATCCTTCGTTTCTGTAACTATCTAATACTATACTACAGTTGTTCATTGTGCAGGCATCAAGAAGGCCGTGATTCCAAAGTTTGATCATGAATAACCTCCAACACCTGCACCAAGGGATATTTATTTTTGCGAAAACGGAATTAATAAAGTTGGGGCTGGGGCAAAGATGAGATATGCTACCAATCACAACAAAAAATAAACATGATCCGATTAAGATATATTTTCAACAATGCGAACAGTCCAACAACAATTCTACCATGCTGTCCAACAAAACTTGAATTGCGTTTCTCTGTAATAGATGGATACCCCATTGCCCCATCTCATAGGAAGAACTGTACAGGCGGTAAAAAATTTTCAATTCCAGCTAATTACGGCAAAAAAGTACATAAATCAAATGACACTCTACGTCTTATTGTTAGCCACGTATAAGCCAACGAATTAAAGCAAAAGAAATTGGGCAAATTATACCGACCTCTGCTAAGGTTTGTTAAAATTTGCCACCTCCCTCAATTGTAGAATTTGCTAAGGAGGTTTCCAAGTTTTTGAAATCATTACACCTCCCCTTAATTTATAAAACCATTACATTGTCCTCCCCTCCATCGCACAATGAAAAGTGCATCCAAGGGAGGTCAATGCATCTGGACAAACAGAGAAGAGTTAGAGTAAATCTCATCAAATCTCAACGGAGGTCAATATAATTTACCCAGATAAATTTGTGTTTAGAAAATGACACAAGAATATAATTATATAACAGTAAATTAGAAGATGTGTTCATTTTGTAATACCATCCTTTGGAGCATATATTGTACTTTCTAGTCATTCACATATTAATTGTGTTGTTTTGAAAATACAAGGCAGGTAGTATACAATGAACTGATGAAATCTATCTGGAACCTATCAACTCCATACTGCCAAGTCAAAACTTTTCTGTGTTCTTCAAGCATGATTCCCTTTAGTGCAGAAAATGCAGGAAATTAAAGAAATACTAATGGAAAAGAGAAGTAAAAGGAATACCAAAATAAAGCTGGGGATGAGATCAGCTCTTTTCCATGAAGCTTGGAAAATGCCTCACAGGCCCAAGGAACATGTCCATCGGCCAGCACCCTGCCATAGTAAAAAGAAATGAAAACAACAATAAGTACAGACATGATACAGAGGATTTATTTTATTCATGATACAAGAACTAAACTGCAAACCAGTGTTAATTATGGGGAAGAAAAACTAATTATAACAAAAGGTACACATATGTAAAAGATTAATACGATGACCAGCAGTAGACACCTTTGCTTCCTCATAAAAGAGTTCCAGAGATGCATGAGTTGTTTTTCATCTTTGGAAACATCAACAAAATCATCAAGCATCTGCAACATTACATTTTAACATTAGACTACAGTGATTAATATATCAAAGTTTGTTGCACTTAAACCATAAAATAGTAAACTGCACAAAATTTAGGAGAGCATTACTTCTGCAAATTAGGTGGTGTTTGGTTTTATCTATTCATTTTAGGTTGAAATGTTTCAAGAGGGGAAAGGAAATTTTGAAAGATTCCTTTTTGAGCTTACCCTTCGATCTTCAAGATCTGCAATGTCATCATCAACTTCATCTTCACTATCACGGTCTGATAGCACTTGTTCTAGGGCCATAGGCTTCAATTAACAAACATAACAAAAGAGATGGAGCTTAGAAACAAATCTTATTGGTAAAGAGTTAAAAGAATATGTCTATTAACAGAAGAGACCTCAATTTTAATAGGAAGAGAAAAGCCAAATGAAATTAAGCTAGAAGAAATGTTTCAAACATGACACAATGAACTATTGACAGAAGAACTAAAAAAGTATTCCATGTTATTTACAGTATGGATAATATTCAATCACTCCACAGGTGCTAGTGTTACATGATCAAACACATCACAAAATAATTCTTGTCCATCAAACTAAAGAACTTGTTTGTCCCCATGGAAAAAATTTTCAGAAGAACAGTCTTTTTAATCTTCTAACATTTTTTTTCCCAAAAAAAAAGAATAATTTCTGAAAGAAAGAAAAGATATGACGAGAACTGGGAGTATAAGGTATCTACATGCAACAATGCACAAAAATGCTCAACCAAAGCAAATGAGACAGCCAAGGACTCAAGCATATGACAAAATGAGTTCTCATAATAAGCAGAAAACCAGCTGCCCATCAGTAACATTGACCTAAATACTCTTATTTGTTTGTGATAAGATCTCCAAAAGCTAGTGGTCATTACAAGTACTAGCAGTCTAGCACCATATTCATAGATGAAAGATACATATTAAACATAAAAGCAAGATTTTTACAGCCAAGAAATCACAACAGCCTGATATTCACCTGCAGCAACTTGTGCATAAAATAAGTCATACATCGAACATGTTAATAAGCACATTGGTAAATGAAATTTATCAGAGAGATCTAAGATAACTAATCACCTGAACTCTGTGCGAGTGAAAGAACTGTCTCTTCTGCAGGAGCATACGGCTGGAGCAATTTTGAATGAAAAAAAATTGAATCAAAATGACCAGATCAGAATCTTCACAAGAAAAATAAAATAAATGATCAACCATGACTCATCTCTCTGAAACTAACTATATTTCATGGGGATTACAAGGTTTATAAAACATTCATTAAAATGCATTTCATGTGACAATCAATGCAGATGGTGACAATAATAATGAATATGCATGAGCCAAGCCACTTCAATAACCGATGATTGAAATAGAATACAGATATTGTAAAACTCAAACATCATCATACATCACAGAATTAGGCATTCAACTTTAGCTGATTGCAAAAAGAATTTAAATATTTTATTACACAACTTGGTGAGTCAAAAACTACCAAATATCTCAGAAACTATAATCAAACCATAACCATGTAACATAGAAACTAGTTAATCATATTGCATTCAACATCAGCAACTAGAAAATATTATTAGGGATAATAACATGGAATTCAAGAACATTTGAGCCTTCATTTAAAACTGAAGTTTATATCTTCAAAAAGCAAGCTAGAAATTTCTAAGAACATACTTCTTTGAGTCAGACCGGTCCATGTTTAACTTCTTTGATTTGGCAGGCAAAGCAGGATCACTTCTATATACTGATTTACTACATTCAGGGTCCCCAGAAGATTGGGGCATGGCAATTGAAACACCCTGAATGTTGAAACTGGATGCAACATGTTCCAGGCAGTCCGTGGTGCCAGGATGATCAGGACCAAATTTTTCTGCTCCTTGTTTTCCATTGAGCAAATTCTTATGAATACGAGATGTTTTAGATATGTTCTCCCTTTGCAGGAGAGGATATCTGCAACAATTTTCAAATTTCAGTCCACACCTCTAAGTTTATATATATATTGTTTCTAATTACAGCCATAGGAAGCGTCAAATACAATTGTTACCATCATTTTTCGAGAAATCCATTCTGTGTGCCTTCTGGCGAGTCCAACTCCAGGAACTTTACACTGGCACGCTTCTCATTTTGAACAGTGTCCTTCCGCATACGTTTTCGAGGTCTTGAACTGTAGAGATGTTATTATTTCAATAATTTAAAGGTGGCAATCTTGCTCAAAATTTTAGGAATTGGTTAGTGACTGCTTTAAATATATACACACAACCAACCAGAAGAAGAAGGTTTGTGATTGTGGATTTACTCCATCAGCAACATTCTGCATACAGATTAGATACTTGTTAACAAGAGATAATAAGGAAGACAAAGAATCCATGCATCTCAAATGAAAACAAGAATTTGATCATATAGTCGTTAAAAAAAGTAGTTGACATAAAATGACTGACACAATTGCGACAGATGATCTCAAGAAGCCAACTGTAGTGACAGATTAACACAAGGTAACAGTTATTAGAATAGCATATCTGCATCAGTCCCAGTTTATAAGATGTAGATCAAGGTTAGTTTAGTAACTTTATTATGGGGTTACAAATATGCTACGCATGTTAACAGCCAAACCATCAATACCTTCAGATGGAAACCAAAACACAGGCAATCAAGCTAGGCTATCTAACAGCATTCTAGCTTATCACCACAGAATCAAGATTCTGATTGATAAACATTTATGAATCCATCAGGAAGAGAAAACTCTTCAACTCTGTTTGGGGAGAAAAAGACGTATCCCACAGTCTTTATGAAGTGTTTCCCCTATTTTTTTTTTTTCATATTCACAAGGAATTGTTTTGATGATTTGATCAACAGTAAATTTTGCAAACAATGTACAATCCCTAAGCAAAGTAAACCCTTCACCATAAATCCAAGTTAAATGAGATTCTGACCTCCGATCTCAATATATCAATCTTTACAGAGACATTCACTGCTTGGTAATCTTCAGTCACCTACAAAATAGAACTAATATAGGCTAAAAGCTATTTAGAAAGAATCAATAAGTAAAAGTTGACTTTATAGTTACGAATTACAAACCCAGAACTCAAAGTTGAATAAATCATGCGACGAACAAAGATGAAATCGCAAACCCTACACAAATAAATTAAAGTGAATAATTAAGGAAATGGAAAAGGAAACCAGCTATGATTGGGTAGATGTGTCACACATCAACAAACAAGTTCATATGACTTTGTAAAAAACTTGAACAGAGTAAATAGCCAAAAGAGTGTCGCAATCAAATCATCATTAATTTGGCCTGTTAATCCTAGTGCAAATTAGGAAAATAATTTTCCTACAAAACATGAACAAATACAGATTTCCAAAACTAGTAAAGACCCCAGCTACATCCAATCAACAATTTCATGCTGAATTTTCTAACCACTTCAATACAATATTACATGGATTATATCATTCAAAGCAGAGGTACATAAAATGCTGAAATTCTATTTTTTGTTCATGACAGACTGTCTTCAAAGTTTACACTTTCCTCAATTCCTAACAAAGAGAAAAGTCATAACAAGCTTCCTTTTCATTAAATTATGAATTATGAATATAACATGCAATAGAATAACACAGCTCACAGTATATACCTTAAAGCTTGCACATTGCATCAAGCAAAATGGACAAGAAAAGTCTTCAGTTACTGCTTTTGAAAAGAGACAGGATACGTATCAGGCTATCAGCATAGAAAAAATCTTAATTGTCAAAATGATAAGCAGATGCAATTTTGCACTAGAAAAACGTTCAGCTAGAAGCAAATGCAATGATGTTGGAGCCAGTGACAAGAAAATAAATAATATAATGTTGACAGCAAGTTTGATTACTCTTCAGGAAAACATAATTCCTACACAAAGGCAGTGGTAAAGACCAAATATTGAGCATAATTATTGAAAATATGACATACCTTCAGTCTTCCGTATCATGTTGTAACAGTCCCTATAGTTGAAAATCACAATTCCTGCTCTCAACCTAGAAAATAGGAAGTAGAAAGAGCATATTTCATAAGAAGTCCTTTTGTTAGTTGTTATTCAGGAACTTGCAAGGACAATTAGCTGTTGATGCATATCTTAGAAAAGACACAAGTGCAGACTCAAAACTAGAAATGAATCTACATGATACAGTGCTTTAATTTGATAGTGAAAAAGAGTGTTATTAAAAGAGTAGTATTTTGAAAATATATAACTGATGTTAGTCTTTGGGACAATTAACAGCAAGCAGGTTATGATTTTGTAAACTAACCATCTTAATCTTCTTCTTTTTTTATGAATATTATGCTTCAGTAGTAGTTAAGCTTAAGACTTAAGTATATGGACAATTAATGCAAAATAGACAGGTAATTAATGTTTTCTTCTTTTTCTAATGTTAATGCTTTTATTCATTGAGGCATGTGCATTTTGTCACTTTCACCTTTGACTTCCATGGACAATAATTGGTACATAAAACTAATATCTAAATATGGTGAATCTTAATTTTCATATCCAAAGGGAGTGGCACTGTGGCAGCTACTTAGAACTGGTTATTATGTTTAAAAAAAAAGAAAGAAAGAAAAGAAAGACTTATTTTCCTTTCTTGCTTGTGTTTCTGTTTCAGAAGGATTCCTGATCCTCTCAAATTAAATTCCTTAGTTCTCACTGAATCCTTCTTTTACCATAAAAGAAGACAGAGATGTGTCAAGATTAATTAATTACATACAGTAGATTTTTCCAGCAGCATAATTATTAAAAAATCGCTCCGAACTTTGAATGAGCACATAAGCAGCTAAAAAAATAGCACAAAGAACAATAATGTAATTCAGCAGAACGGCCATAAAGCTTCAAATGAATGAAATTATATGAACATATAGCAGTATTAAGTAATAGCTACCTCCTTTTACGCCTTGCTTTAATTTTATAGCGCAGACATCTCCTAAGAAAAGAAGGCTGCGAGAGACACGAGTTAGAAAAGTATATTGAAGCAATGAATAATCTGTTGTAATGTAGCATCTAAATTAAATTTTACGAGCAACTTTCCAAATGTGGAAGAGATACATCACAGACAATATCCGGCAAAAATACAATTTATTTATTTATTTTTATTAAAGGTGCTAACTAGGGCTTCTGGGTAACTACGTCTCACTTTTCAATTTACACAAAACAAAAATTCATTTAGAGAGAGAGAGAGAGAGAGAGTAAAGGGTAACAATTGCTGAATTATTATTATAGGAAAGTTGGATAGACCTAATTGGGAAAAGAGAGATGGGAATTGAAATTACGTTATGAAGAGAACGGCGGTAGAGAATGTTGTAGAGCTCAACGGGCTTGCAGTAAATCAAGAGGCTCTCGTCAGCAGCGATTTCTTCTTCGCCGGAATGATGAACGGGAGAATTTTGGCGGCACATGTTGATGTTGTCTTGTCTCAATTTTGAAGCTTCACACAGTACACGGCACAACACATAATATCAAAAACACACAGAGTTACTATCTGAGACCGTCGTTTAGGTCAAACGACGACGCCGTACGGCAGCAAAGGTTGTCGCAGCTAGCTATGATGCAGAGGTGATAGCTGAAGATGGAATTAATTGTGAGAGAGAGAGGGTTGATGGTCGCTCGCCGATGAGAGATCTGGCGGAGAAGGGGAGGGAAGTCGGGTGTGGATGAGGGCCCTACAACAACAGCAGGCGGCAACCCAATCCAAATTTCTAACCCAACTCTTATTTTTATGGTATATGGGCAAGAAAGAATCAAATTACTTGTGGTCCAATTGAGCCCAAATCCTATGCCAGGAAAGTAACGCGTTTCACGACCAAAAGAAATAGATGTTTTGGAACAAAGCCCGTTTTTTGTTCTCTCATTCATGTCTATTGTGAGACTTGGTTGCATTGTTCCTGTTTTTGTCCACCCATGAAGATAATCTTTCGGACCAAAACATTGTATATCTTGACTTGAAAACAAAAACAAAAATCACAAAATATTTTGATTTATTTCTTACATCAGAATTTTAATGCAATAAATTTTGAACTTGTAGCTATGGCTTAATAACCTAATAGGGTGTGTTTGTTTCTGCTTTTTTTTAACTTGGAAACACATTTTTTTTACTCCAAAAAGTTATTTTTTATATATTTGAATAAATTTTAAAAAATAACCAGAATCTCAAAAAAATTAACTTTTAGCCTTTTCAATTAAATATAAAATTTAAATTTTACAATCACTTTTTTCAAAATTTAAAATAAACTCACCCTAATTCAAGTTGTTCACTATTAGACATTTAGATTAATCCTAGTAATATCTCTTTTTCTTTTTTTGGAAAAAAAACAGTGTCTCTCAAAGTTGGTTTAGTAATGCTTTTATTTTTTTATACTTATAAATTTCATTAATCGTAATAAAGTTTTAAACCTAGGACCTCATATATACTACCAAAAATGCTTTTGAATGGGTGTTTCTAACCTGAACCAAATTTTCTATTTGATAAACGAAAATGTATTTGCACCTTGTTTTTAAAGCCAAAAATGCTCTTAAAAGTCCTCATTAAATGACTTTTCATAATCGATTTATATTCTTTAAAATTTAAAAGATTAATATAACCTTTTGTTTATTTATAGTATATTTATCAAATACAAGTCGATGGTTTCTTCTTATTGATAATAACTTTTATACTATTTTATCAAACTAGTGGCATAACATTCTTAAGGCGGAGGGGGCAATCCCCCCCAATTTTTTTTATTTTATATATAAATATTTTAATTTATCCTTAAAAAAGTTACGTATCATTATTATGACTATTAAAAATTAATATATGATGTTATATGAGAGAAAAAAAAATACTACATAATATGTTTAAGATTTTTTTTGCTGTCTATTTGGTGAGAGGAAAATAAAATCTCACTAAAAATTTTCATTTTATCATCAAGATATTTTATGTGCGTACTAGTATTTAAAATTTTTTTGGTTAATATGTTTGTCAAAAAATGATAAATATTTTTAATTGGCCTGCATAAAAATTCTTCTAATTCAAAATCTTTCTTCGTGTATTAAATAGTAATTAAATATCATGTAAATTACAACTCAAATTGTAATATCAAATTAGGAGGATTATTATGCTGATAGTTAGAACATTGGCAGATATCCTATCACTCTATGTTTACCCTTTCTTAAATTTTTTATTATCTTTTGTCACTGTACCAAACAATATTACTATGACTTTTCAATGATAGTTTTATTTCATAGCATATTTGGATTGATAGTATTAAGTGGAGTTGATTGAAATCCACTAGAATAGAATGAGGTTCTCTATGTTTGGATTGACAAGTTTATAAAGGAGTGGAGTGGTAGAATTATATCACTTCATTCCATTTGATCTCACTTCATCTTATTCCATTTTACTAGACTCCATCACTCACCACCAATTCAAACATAATTTTAAAAAAACCTAAAGAACTCATCAGCTCTAAAAAAGCTACAGTATATTACCTTCTTATTTCTATTTTATTATCTTACCTTCTTATTACACGAGGCAAGTTTTAAAATTTATCTGGTAAGTTATTTTCTTGATATTCTTGCGACTTTTTTTTAATATAGATTTTAGCTTTGATATAGTAGCACTACGAAGTTTTTTAAATTATTATCAACTCATCAGATGTTGTCTTTTTTGTGGGGAATAGATATTACAATAGTTAAACCTTTTTTCTTTACAAGGACATTCAAGTTATAAATTTTTCTTAGAAGTTGAAGAAAGAGGGAAAGTGAGAATTAAATACCGGAATCTCCCACTCAAAAGGAATAGGAAACAATTACATCCACTAAGATGTGGGCTTAACCACAGTTAAACATTTTAATAACAAGAAAACATATAATTTAATGATAATGTGAAAAAAAAAATGTTTTATTATCCATAGGGTATTTTTTCATTAACTCTCGCCCAGCTTCTTGGTGTTAAGAGATAATTGATCTTTCTCCTCCGGTGCATATCCCCTTCCGGCGATCCTCCCATCAAGTCCATTCTCCCTGAAAAGTCAAACCTTTTGCTTATATTGACGAAAAGAGTTTATGCCTCATTGACAAAACGCAATATTTGCTAAATGCTGGCAGGCCACCATTAAAAAATCACACTAGTTAATTATTCTATTTGATTATTACTTCTCATTTTCTTAACTCTTTCTTACTATATTCCATCAGCGTAGTACCACTCAAACAATTTTTATAGGTAGAAGGGATTTGCGTAAACCCATAAAATAATCCTACAAACGAGTGAATGTCACTTTGATCTTTCAAGTTAAACGTGTGATTTACTTTAATATTTGAAATTTAAAATTAATTTTCAATGCTTAAAATACATGTTAATCAAATTATTTAATCTCTTAATTCTCAAATTTAAAGTAATTGTTTTCTTAGAGATTAATTTAATTCAAAATTACGAAAATTGAATAATTAATTTGATTTATAATTCTGGGATAAAAGTGAGCATTCACTTCACTATAAACTTACATCGTGGGACACTCCCACCTTCACGTTATCAACAAATAACAAATTTAAACACTTGTGATGATGTAAAGATGGGGTGTAAGGAAATGGAGCTTACTGTGCGGTCTACTAAATAAATAAAGGTTTTGCCCAATCTAAACCTATGTTGCACCATTTTACATTAATCTTATCTCATTATTTACCATTCGAACAAATATTCTAAGTGAGAGTTGCGAAGCACTTAAACACTTCTTTTGGGCTTTTTGTTGATTACATGGTTATTAGATCTAAACTTTTTATATAAAAGGTTTAATTATTCTGAAGTCTCTATAATTTCACTCAATTTTCAATTAGATCCATGTAATTTAAAATTTTTTAACTGAGTCCCTATAGTTTATGAGATTTTTCAATCAAGTTCTTGTTGTTGTGTAGAATATTATTTTTCCATGAAAGGGTGAAGAGGAGAAGGAAATGAAATATTCATGAAATATTTGATTTTTAATAATGATAGGGATCTCGTTGAAAAATTTCATATATTGTGGGGACCTCGTTAAAAAATTTTAAATTGTAGCAACTAATTGAAAATTGAATAAAGCTACACAATCCTTAAAGCTGATATAAGAGCGGTCCGGGGCTAATTGTTTAACTTGCAATCCGCACAAAAATTGACCATAAATTTTTAGTTCTGCAACAGCGACTTTTTTTTTACGCTTAACCCACAAGCTAAACGGGCTAGCCCGGGTCGCAGACCAACCCGCTAGCCCGCATAAGTAAGGCAATGCTTCCATTTGTTATATTTATTTATATTCTTGATGGATGGCATTTGGTGAGTTGGTTTATTCTATTATTTTTTGTATTTTATTTGGTAAATATCCTGTATAAATATAAATATATAATATAGGGTATAAAAAAAGTTAAAAAAATTATGAAAGAAAAAAATGGGTTATGTGGGCTTGGTCGCAGTTAGTTAGCGATTGGTTCACGTTGGTCCACGAGCTTATGCAGGGGCAAAAATGTGAAGGTTACGTGGTTCGGTGGTTCGCGGACTTATGCGGGCGGACACGGACCACCCTAAACCTAGTCCATTTATGAAACGTCCTGGTTCAGTTAAGCCTATTAATGTGATCCGTAGACCAAGCTAACGAGCAGGAGAAGGGTGGTGGAGGCGGACCTCAAAGGCGTATGAGTGGGTCCTGGTCTGGGCCCAAGGGTGCTGCAAAGGCGCGAAGCTCAGGCGGACGTGTCTATGGGCCTCAAAGTTACCCTCCTGGCATAGTTTCGACATGCCCCTTTATGTGTCCCTCGAAAATAGTGAGTCCGGGACAAGCAAATGCGAGCGCATATTCTAGTACATCTTTTATAATGATTTCCCTAACGATTTTTCATATTTCTAAACGATGGGCTAGCCCTAAATCACTTATTTTGGACGTATTCACAAGGTATAAATAAGAAATGGAAAATACAACAGGAGTAAGTCATTCATTAAAGCGTCAGAGTCCTTCAGGTACCCACCTCTTGCGTCGGATCCATCACACAGAGAGGAAATGTGATACCCTAGGTACATGGATCAGTCAGTAAGGTTCTGTTTTGTCCCAAAGTTCCCATAGGACCCAGGCGGGTCCTGAAATTTTACTAAGTTTGAATCCTACACCTCCTTGGAGGGCTATATGATAGAACCATATTCTTGGAATTAAAAGTCCGGTAATGGTTCCTATAAGGAAAATAAGTTGAAGAGTGATTTGTAATGAATTTTATCAAGCCTTTAAGTGTTTCATCTTAACCCACAAGTTTAGAAAATCTCGAAAATTCTCGAATTTGAACTAAAACCCAAATTTTGGATTCTAATTGTTGGGATTTTAATTTTTTAGATATTTTATTTGAATCCAAATGGGGGGTATTTCCTTATTTACATTTATGTTTTAAAATTAATGGGAAGTAAAATAAATGATTAACTTAAAATTAAGAAATGTAAATAAGTGAACCTCCTGGAAGGCCTAGAAGTCATTTCAGCAGGGCGCCAGCGGAGCTCGTGAGAGACCTCCTGGAGACCGCCCAGGTGGTCAACGGAGAAGTGCGCTCTCAGCTGGAAAGAGAGAGGACCGCCCAGGCGGTCATTTCACCGCCCGGCGGTAAAAAGTTTATAAAAAGCCGTGTTTCGAGCTCCAGAACGCACGGGATGCGTTCCTTCTTCTTCTTCATCAATTTTCTTCTCTCTCTCAAATCCATCATTTCCAAGCTTCAAGGTGAGTATATGTTGTTAGATTATGTCTTTATTTCTTCATAATCTTGGATTTGGACCGATCATTTCTTTCATTGTTATCAAGTGGGAGTCCTCCCCAATTTTGTTAGGATAGAGCCCTCTAGAGATTATTAGAGTTTAATCTAGAGTTATAATTGCTCTATGGCAGTTGTTGGTGTCATTCCAAGTTCTTTAGTGGGGCCCACATACTCCGGCTTCAAACGGTGAGTGGGTTAGATCCTATGATCCTTATGTTGATCATTAGAGTTAATTTCAGTAAATTATGATATGACCATATGATATTAGAAATGAAAGCATGAAATATATGTTTTTTTGAAAACTCATGGGACCATTATTGTTAAAGTAATTTTTATTAAAGAGCTTGAGTATGAATATGATTATATTTAGAGATTTATAAAATATTGTAATGATTATATGAATTTAGAATTTATTGATTTTATATACTAGAGCTTGTGAACTCTAGGATATAAGACTTTGAGAAAAGATTTAGATTTCTGATTGAGTTAGACGGTGGCTATAGAGAAACATGCTGTGTGTTAACGGTTAATCCGTTAACCTTGGTATACCAAGTCGCAGAGGCCAGAGAAATAGAAATGGGACCTAGTTAGGTGTCCAAGAGTTAGAGATTTTGTTATGTCACATGAATTGTGCATAACAGAGATTTGTTTCTCTAATAGAGTACTCTTGTTTATATTTACAAAGAACATTAGTTTTTTTTGTTATATTGTTTACATAGATGAATATGATTTCAGAGATATTGTATTCACCAGTCTGATGATTATATATGATAATTTATTTTCTTGATTGTCCCATGAGCGGATTATGGGTGCGGCCTACTCACTTTTTAGATGAAACTCACCCATCTCCCTTCTTCCATTCCAGATACGTTAGCTGCTCCAGTCCTTCTCCTCCACCTCCTCCCAACAGTAGAGATTCTCAATTGGTGAGCTTCACTTCAGAGTGAAGTTGCATGTGGTATTTTGTAAGAGATAGAGTGCTCCAGTGTATATTGCGGCAGGTCCGGACCATTAGAATAATGCATGTTTTGTATTTTCAAGATTATGATTTTTATTGTTTATTTGGTATTGAGAGCAACTCAGATGTTTGTATTAGAGAGATATATATATATATGTATATATCTAGAGCTTGATTATGAAAGTATTTAAAACGATTTAATTTCCAAGGAGCTAGAGATTTATATCAGAGATGAAATTATGTTTTGGAACTGGATTTTATTAAATTAGGCATATAGAGAGACTTCAGAGGTCACGAGACTTACGTGGAATGGGATTCCACGTGGGTCATGTTCCAAGTCGAGTCGTAAAGGAAAACACCTAGCTTTGCCATTGTTCTACATAAGAAAGCGTCGCGCATTGCAGTAAGTAACAAGTTTAAATGTTTAGTAAAATGTCATTTAATTATGTATTATTAAAAATTATTTTGATACACCAACTATATCTTTAATTTATTATTCAATCATATACTTCCATTTGTAAAATTTCTAAAATAGTGAGTGGTTAAATATAACAATTTTGTTTATGTGACTGTCTATGTATGTAAAACTTTTTTATATTGATAGTGTATGTAAACTAAATTAATATTATTATACCTGTTAATTAAAGACGATGATGATCATGTGAGATTTAAATAATTTTGATTATATTATAATTCACTATTGAACGTTATGTAAAAAATGACTTTTCAATGAAAAATACCTAAAAATTAATTTTATTTTTATTTATATATTTCATTTTGTTAACACTCCTCTATATTAACATTTTTTCAATATTTTCACATAACTTTAATTTTTATATAATCCATTTTTTGTAAAGATAAATATTATTGGTCATGACATGGAAAACTTGTATGAATTTGTACTAAGGACCAATTTATCGAATTATTTGAATTGTAAAGAATCAAGATGAGATTTTCAAATTTTAGGAGATTAATTTGTCCCTCAGTATATTTTCGATAGACCAAAGTGGGCATTTAGTCATAATTATAAATGCAATACCTATTTCCCACTTCAAAATACTACATCTTTATTTTTAAAAATTACACGTATACCATATTTAATATTTATAACTTAGACACTTATTCAGTCTCTTTTCGGTACATTGGAATTTAAAGATAATTTAGTTTGAACCTATGACAAGGGCAAAGCTTGGTGCTAGTGAAGGGGGTAATGGCCCCCTAAGATTTGTATTTCTTTTATAAATTTGTAGATAGTTTCAATTTGGTCCTCTCTAAAATTTGCTTTTTTTCAATTATTCTTGTAACTTTTTATTTAATTATATATTTGAATATTATAATAGATCATATGTTATATATGTTTTTTTTTTTAGTTTTGATTATCAAACATGTATTTATTTCTTATATATGATAAATATTATTTAAATTTTTAAATAAGAATAAAAATTATAATATATATTTTTTATGTAAAATTAATTGTTAAGTATTGGTCCTTCTTGATAAATTAGTCTAGCTCCACCCCTAGCTATGACCTTATACATACTATTCAAATCCATCGTCACTAGTTCAAACAAACTAAAGAAAAGAACATGTGGTATCCAGAAACACTACTATTAAAAAATTGCACGAATTTGTCAACCTCCTAATTAGCTCGAAAACAAATATTTAGGATAAACATTCCTAAATCTACAATCAAATAAAAGAAAAAAAAATCTAAATCACCAATGTACTCGGTTCCATAAACGAGGAACAAAACAAAATAAATAGGTTTAATTAATCTGTAAGTCCATATAATTTCACTCAATTTTTAATTAAGTCTTTATAATTTAAAAGTTTTTAATCAGATTCCTCAATTACATAAAAATTTGTAACAAAATCCCTATCAAATTCAGTTACAAAAATATGAACTCAACAGAATATTCCTAGAATATTATTTTCTTCTTTCTTCCACCTTTTCCCTTCACCCACCACGACTATCATCATCACCACCACCACCACCAACAACACCACCACCACAGCCTCTACCCCTTGCGTACCTAATGGTGGACAAGTTCAACTCCACCACCATCAATCCCAACCACTAAATGGGCCTCACAGAGAACATCATGGGGAGGAGGATGCAAAAAGTGTCACTAGATGATGGAGTTTTCAATGTCACAATATGAAAACTATTCTCTTTGTATCACGTAACTTTTATACGATAATACATTAAAGATGTTTGTTATGGTGGAAAGAGCATATTCAGTAATCTATAATTAAACAACTTTTGGAACAGAAATTGTTTGCATTATAGAGAGAAAGAGAAAGAAACAAAATATTTAGGGGAAAAATGAACAAAACTCTTATTATGTTTCGACATCATCATTCTTCCTCAAAATAAAATATGGTCATCCTCAAATTTTTTAGGATTAGACTGGTTTTGTAAATCAACTAAGGATTGCAACATACACACACCATGGCATTGGTAAACACAGTGGCCTTTGCCACTTCCACCACCATCCTCGGTGGCATCCGCGAAGAAGGGCATCCCGCCCTTGAAGGAACAACTACATTCAAAATCTTTGCAATCTCATCACTAATTGCTCTTTCTTATTCTGTCACCACGTAGAGTTGTTCCTCTTTATACTCACATCTCAATATCAAGAGCACGATTTTGGTAAGAATCTACCAAGGAAACTTGGGGATTGTTTGGCAAGTATTTTTGAAAATAATTTTTAGTTTTTAAAATCAAGAAAATAGAAAAAAATCATTTGGTACACTGTTTTTATTATGTTGGTTTTAAAAGTTAAAAAATAGTATTTGATTCTTAAAAACGGAAAACGGTTTAGATGTGTTTTGAAAAATAATGCGGTGGCATACTTGTAATTTCTTTGTCTTATTGGTTTGTACACACATTCGATTCTCATCCAGGATGAAAATGCCCCTCGATTTTTTGCTCAGAAACACCATCATCACTAGATCCACCACCAACAACTCCATTGCGTGAAGCTCGATCGCAACAACCGCAAAGCCTAGGTCTTCATGTCGTTGTGCATAGTGCTACCACTGCCCATTATGCCGTGGATTTGAGTCGCTCATCATCCACGGCAGGATGCGTCGCTTCTCTAACCTCGGTGTCTTGTCTCACTGCTACATCCACCATTGAAGGTGCACTGCTACGTAGTGGAAGATCTGAGTATGAATTGGCATATCGGAGTGATGGAGCTGTGATGGTGAGCAATGGAGCTGGTTGTGCGCTTGCGCCTCCGACGGTGAGCGAAGGCGGTGTTTGCCGTGGAAAGGCGACGCAGTCACGAGATTGCACTATCTGTGCCTCAGTGTGGTGGTAGCGCGGGAGGTGAGGCTCGAACGCGGACGAGCAACGCGCGGTGCGCGCGAAAAGGTAGTGGCGACGCGAGGGTTTTGGTTTCTTCCTCCTTGTATATTTTGTGTGTGTGTGTGTGTTTGTGTTTTGCCTAGAACTACTTTGCCAAACACTTTCTTTGTTTTATATCATTTAAAAACTATTTTGTGAGTACAATTACCAAACAAATTTTTTTATTTTTTTGTTTCCAAAACTTGGATCTAAACTTATTTTTTAAAATTGTTTTGAAAAACAAAAAAAATAAAAAATAATTCCAAAGAAGCCCTTATATTTGGTTTGACATTCTTGTTCATGTCCATTACAACCAAGCTGGTTTCTTTCTGTGTTGGCCAATGTCTTTTGCTAAGGAACAAATTTAGGGATGGTACACTTCCTATATATATATATATGCTGCCACATTCTTGCTAGTGACACTTTTTGCATCCTCCTCCCATGTGATGTTCTCTGTGAGGCCCATTTGGGGGCTAGGGATTATGATGGTGGAGTTGAACTTGGCCACCATTGGATCCATAAGGGGTTAGAGAGTGTGGTGTTGGTGGTGGCGGTTGTGGTGAGTGAAGGGAAGAGGTAGAAGAAAGAAAAAAAGAATATTTTAGAAATATTATGTTTGAGTTCACATTTTTGTAACGATGAGTTTGATAGGGATTTTATTATAAATTTTTACTTAATTTAGTGACCTAATTAAAAAAAATAAATTATAGGAATCTAATTGAAAATTGAGTAAAATTATAGGGACTTAGATTAATTAAATAAAAAAATAAAAGCCCAACACTTCACATTTGCATAATATAATATTTAAAAATCTGAAAAAAGGATGGTTTAATCAAACAAAATTATTTTTATTTATAATCTACTTTATTGAATCAAATTCTAAAGACTTGTACGTACAATAACCAAATTTTTTTACGGAGACTTGTACAATAACCTTATACATAAATAATATAGATGATCAAATGAAGTATATCGTTTCAAGTTCACAAATTATTTGTTCTTTATTCATCTTATATAATCGCACGAAATTTTGAAGAATTTTTCCGACGATCTTTGTAGATACACAATAGCTTGAGAGAATTTTTAGTTTTATACAATAAGTAACACCGATAATTATATATTCTTAAACTTAGCAAGTTGCTTTTTGCTTGAGTACAAATAAGTAGTTATACTCCATAAGATTTAATTTTTATTAGTTGACATTTAAATTTTTTTTATATAATCATTTAATTATGTATTGTAGTATCAATTATAATAGTTGACTATTCTTCTCACTGATTAAAATATTCTACATTGTGAATATATATTAAAAGTAAACTCTAGTCGAAATGATAATAAACCGCTCGTATATAATAATTTACACGGTTTGGTGAATAAGAATTCGCGCAAATATGACGAGTGTATAGTCTGTGCCAGCGGAAGAGAGTATTATTATTATTATTATGTCTTATCGTCAACGCCGCGTTTTCAATCTCGTTCGAGTAAAGTAAAACGAGTTTAATTATTAAACAAAGAGTAACATTAATAATGTATCTCGTTTACGGCACTTGAGATCCTCATTTATTTTAGTTGTAGCACGATGAATGTGAAATATATCTTAAGATATGGACATAGGAGATGCGACATGTATGGACTTAATTAGGAGATGCGACAACGCGGGGAGCATGTCGCATCAGAGGCTCGTGATGCGTGAGGCCGGGACAACATTACATCCATTATGTTACCAATCAAAAAATTATTAGTATGACATCGTACAAGCATCATGTTATTAAGAGCTGTATTTTATAAAAATTAAATTATTAAATACGAACTTAAATGTTCGATATCATAAAAATTTGAAATATTTTATTAATTTGGTATTCACCGTGTTAATAATGACTTATAATAAATGCTTCAAAAATACGGGTCTAATATAAACAAATAGCAATTTATTAGATGTTACGAATAAAATATGGAATTCATTGTCATACACTAATAATATAAACTACCTTTACAATGACAACTAATAACAAGTTGACAACTCATTTAAAAAATTGAATTAGACATAATTTAATAATGGATCATGTGACAACTTTTTATTGCTTAACAGTGTAAAGCTAATTACACTGTAATACATGACAATTATACTCATAAAATATTATGTTAATGTGCATTTTTATTTCACATGTTAAGGAGTGAAAACAAGAGTTTTGTGTGAAAAAAATGTCTTAAGGA
The DNA here is from genome assembly GCA_030441495.1 of Dalbergia oliveri. Classification (NCBI taxonomy): domain Eukaryota; kingdom Viridiplantae; phylum Streptophyta; class Magnoliopsida; order Fabales; family Fabaceae; genus Dalbergia; species Dalbergia oliveri. Next base: position 12,807,162 of record JAMLFY010000004.1, on the reverse strand, counting down.
TAAGATAAAACAATTTTGGACCGGTGGTGCTAGTTGAGTAAATCTCAGTGCAGTAAATTTTACTTTTAAAGTGACAAAAGGTTCGTTAGGTTCATCTTCTACTAAAATTCCTCTTGATAGAATTAAGTTGAAAATGATTACTTTTACAGAAATTATTTTTTAAAAAATTAATTTATGTTTGGTTTGAGTATATCAAAAATATGTTTAAGAAAATGACTTTTGTTTGATAGGATAAAGTAAAATTACTTTTAATTATTAATGTAAGAGTAATGATATAATTTTATTTCAAAAGTATATTTCCTGAAATGAAAGGTATCATTTATCTACTTTAATTAAAAATACTTTTCCGCCTTAAAATGAGATTTGGTAAGCATACATGGGCAAACCAAACAATTTTTCAATTCTTCACTTTTTATTTTTATTTGAATAAAAGTTCTTTTGGAGTATATCCAAACAAGTACAAAGTGCATTTGAGTTTTTTTCATATATTTTTTATTTGTAAGAAAAAATTAAAACAATAATTAAGATTTTTTTTTGTGATTTTCAATATTTTATTTACAAAATCTTAAATATATAAAATAAAAAAAAAACTAAACAGAACCTTATATAGTTCACTATGGAAACGCTTAACATTATTTATTAATTTTTTAGTTATGAAAATGTGTTGAGTATTTTTTTTAAACTTAAGATGTCCATCGTTAGAAATAATGATTAATCCTCTTGAGATTTAGAATTTATAGATACAAATTTTGTTCTTAATTATAAATTTCCATATACACTGTCATAACTCTTGAGAAAATACTTAAGGAGTCTAACTATATCTATAATATGTGTTCGGTCTTGCGTAGTTAATGTGTTGACAGTTGAGTATTTTAAATACTCAATTATTAAGATTTTCATCCTTTACTTGATATTCTATATTCTTAACTTTTCATTCAATATTTTAATTTTAAATTATTTGAATTGTGTTTTAATAGAACCCGTTAATAAAATTCTTAGATAAAATTTATTTGGTGCGAATTCAAAGTATTAAATATATTAAACAAAAAAGTTATTTTTCAAATGATTATAATAAATATAATTTAGTATAAATTTACTTTGTTAATGTAGGATCGATCAATGTTGTTCAACATGCGATGTTATTTTAATAATCCCATGTTTTATCATATATGATATATTTTTGTTATAATTTTAGCAATTATTTTTTCAATCAATAATTCTTCAATTTTCTTTAAAAGAGTTATTCAGTTAAATTTATTACTTTCGAAAGTAAATGTAAGTTCCAAAAATTTCTCCTAAAATAAGTTATTGAGCAAATAAACCGAATAACATTTTTTTATCCAAATAAATAACGAATTAAAAAAATGTTAACTTTCACGCCCCCAACCACCAAACAAGAAAAAAGGGGAATAAAATGCTCTTACAATTTTTGTTTTTTGAAAAACTCCATTGTGGGTTAAAGCCGCAAATAACAATATCGTGGCGCGTGGACCTTTTGTAGTGCCATTTTATGGAGCACTGAATAAAGAGAAGCAAAAGGCACCAAAGCACTAAAATGATGCACTAAAGCAGTGGCTGGAATGAGGAAATGAAATGATTAAAGCGGGCATAATGAATGACAAAAGCCAGCCAACGAGAAACTTGTCCATATATCCGTCCAATGTTCACTTATATATGTGTGTATATTGAGCATGTTTTTCACACGACTATAGTTCACTATTTATGTAAACTTGTTCCCCATTAAATATATTACTCACTCTATTCTTGAATAATTATCTTTTAGTGTGATTTTAGAAACAATTGTTTATTTAAGAAATTTAGACTTTTTCTACTAGTACTCATATTAAATATTATTGATTAATTAGTAATGAGGAGGAAGAGACTTACTCCTAACTTTTTATAAAATTAATATTTTTTTAATTTTAATGAGTATTTAAAATTAGATAATTATTAAAGAATGAATGAAGCAATTAAAAAAGTGATTTTAAGATAGTGTTTTTCTTATTTAGATCGAACGAAGAATTAGTTTATGAGTAATAAATTGCAAAAAGACCTATAAAATTATTTGTTATATATATTAGATAGAGCGTTAATTTGATAAAAAAAAAATCATCAATTTAAAACAATCAGCTTTATCTTATGATTAAAATGCTAACAAGTTATTTTTAGCATAATAAAACAAGTTGAATTTATAATTGATTTAAATGTGTCTATTAAATATAATAGATAAAGTATTGAAAATATCTTTTTAAAGATTTTTTAAAATATCAATATTCCAAATATGTACAAAAATTAGTTAGTACCTTTATGACTAGAGTGAAATAGAATAAATGTTAATAACGAGATTCATGTTAAATAAAAATTAATCCAATCAAATATTAATTACATACACTTAAATCTCTCAAAGTTTTGCACTATAACATTTTAGTCCATTGTTATTATTTTTTTGTGTTATAACACCAAAATTTTAAAAGACTAAAGTATATATATTCAACTTTTGAGGATCGAAGTGTTATAATTTTAAATTTTTGAATGACTCAAGTCATTGATCTTTTGATGACTAAAACAATAAAACATAAATTTTTTAAGGACTAAATTGTTGTTTTACTCTTATTAAAAGTACTAATGCTAACACCCAGAGGAAAAGAAAAAACAATAGCCCATGTAAGAAGGAATATATTGATGATTGATGAGTTTAAGGCAAAGATGCATTGATAAAACAAAACATTTTATTTCATTTTGAATTTAATTTATTGATACATTATACTCATATTTCCTAATTCCTAAGATTTATTAAAATTCTACTCATCTTATCCAACTTACACTGAACTGCTACTTTTCAGGACAAGTTACCAAAAATATCCACATCCTCACCCTCACTCTTTCTCACTCACACACTCTTCTCTCTAGCCCTCCTACTTCCACATGATTGTCCTCGACCTGGTTACCCTTAGGTTCATCAACACTCAAAGCACGAGCGCTCAGCCTGAAGTGAAACCCAAAGGCTATTTGTTCTGCGTTGACATACCCCACCATGTGCAGGACCCGTGATGCCATTGCTTCCAAGACCAACCCAGTAATCAGAATCCACATACACAAAAACATCGCTCCTCAGCAACAACACTGAGAGCAATACAAGGTCCAAACTCGCATATGGTTTTAGATGCCCTCCAAATGAGGAACGGAACTCCATCATCACAAAAGAAAAAGACCAATTCTTTTTTTTCAAGCTTATGCAGTTTTCTCATTTCCCTTCACAAATCACACAAACAAAACTTTCAGTTATCAAAACAAACAAACAAAAAATGAAACTTTAAATTGAAGATTTTAGAATTTCCTATGAATGATTAACAATCAATTCCAAGTTCCGAATCAATCATATCCAAAAAGCCAAAAAAAAAAATCATATATACATATTTAACGACAAAAATGAAAATTACGAACCAATAAAGGGGAATTCAGTTGCTAACACTGATGTAAGGTTGTGATCTTTAGACGAGTAGAAGAAAGAGAAGAAAGTCCTATCGAGCTTGATATCTCTTTTGAATCGATTTCATTGGTGAGTGGTGAACAAGGCTATTGTGGCCTCTCCGAATTCGACCTATCGTTTCTGATTCAAATATAAACTCTCAAACAAGGTATGATTTACCTTCTTTTCCTTCCTCCTTACATTTCTTTTCCATTTTCATTAACGATCATTTTCTTTTATCATTTATAAAACTCTTAAATATAGCCTAAGGATAGCCAAGTTGAGGACAATCATGTGGAAGGGGAGGGAGAGAACAGAGAGAAGAGTGTGTGTGACTGGGAGAGGGTGAGGATGAGGGTGAAAGCATTTGGTATCTCATCCAAAAAATTGGTAAACCATGTGATGTTATTGTGGATCGAACAATTAGAGGGAAGGTGGATTGAATTTCAACAAATTTTAGGGGAGTTGAGTGTAATTTATTTTAATTTATTCATTGATGCTTTCTACCATTTGTTATTTTAATGAAATATTATTTGTAAACAATGCATAAAAATTAAATTATTTGAAAAAACAAACTGACAGGACAATGCGACTCCACGTGAATCAAGTTTCGAAGTATACCTTTCAGTAGTTGTACCTTTCTATTGTAGCAATGCTTACTATTTCGAGGTTAGTTTCTGAATGCAGTTTCAATTCATTAATATCATTATAAATACTATATCGGTTAATCACTCGTTAACACACACACTCATATATATATATATATATATATATATATATATATATAATTAGCTCTTAATTCTTTTTTTTAAGATAATTAGAATAATCCCCCAAAATAGGTGGAATAATTCCAATACAAGGTTGATAATCCAGTGAACGTTAGCTTTCAAGATCATATCCACCCACCACAACATTAATTAGCTATTAAGTCTATCTAATACCATTTTTGGTGACAGGGTCTTATCACTTCATGTGTATATATGTAGCAGCCATGGCAGCCTAAGCCTTTTGACGAAAATGGGCAAGAAAAGGAAAATAGTTTGGTCTTGATCTTGTTCTTTATTTTCAAAAGGAAGAAGAATAAAGCAGAGTATGCATATTACTAGTTCAGAATTCAACGGCATCCGGCGGCATTATCAGAGCGTCAAATCTGTGCTCGTTATCACATAAATGCATTGCCATGACTGCATGTAAAATTTTGTGTAATATTAGGGTTTTTGATCGCGAGTTCAGCAAAAAATAAATAAATAATAAACATTGGTCACCTGCGTAAATAGCTAAGACTATAACATTAAATTTCTTTTAATATAATAATTTTTGTTTTGTTTCCTGAGTTTTGATTTGACGCAAGTAATTGACTTGAATTGTTCTATTTATTATGTGTTCAATGTTCAAACTCTTTTACTACAACATAAATCGGATCAAACTTTTGCGCCTAATTAATCTGAAATGTCTACTGTATACATTGCATGCTTTAGCTCTTGAAATGGTATATGTTAAATGTCAAAGTGATGCATCAAAATTCCCCCGGTCCTTCAATTACATGGGAGGAAAAACCATATCGCGTTAGTGAATTGGTCCCGTTAGTTGGAGAATGCGACGTAGTTTGACGTCAAAAGATTTTTCGATATTTTACGTATCTTATTATTATTATTATTACAATAGCGCTAAAAGTTTATTATACAAGCTTGACCTATGATAGAAGTTTCCATTGACCTCTCTTGAAATTTAAGTGAAATTTACTTTAACTCATTCTATTTGTAAAATATGTTTTTGAGGTCTTTGTATTATGAAATTATTGCAAGGTCCATAAATTTATAAAATCGCTATCCTCAACTTCATTGCATATTGAATAATATGTTCAAAAATATTAGTGTAAACTGAATAAATAAAGGCATCTAATGTGAATTACATCAAATCTTAGATATGTCAATGTAATTTGTCCAAATGGTTATGTTGTAACTATTATTAATTTTAAATTTATCCTGAATTAACTTTTAATTGAAAAAGTGCATACTTCGATCTATTATTGTTGCTGGATTTTGCGGAAAGGAGCGATAGTTGCTAGTTATCGAAGTAGTTATTCTCTTGGTATAAGTAGACGACATTTACATTTTCACAGGAAGAGTCATAGTCATAGAGCATATATTTCAAGATTTTGATAAACGCATATATTTCAAGATTCAAAGGCAATAGTTCAATGAGAACCAATGAGATCCTGGCTTCCCCGGGACAAATAAGTCATTTGAGGCGAAAACCGAGTAACAGCGTTACGCTGTGGCAGCAGACTTTTATGGAACAGAAGACCCACACACTCAAAACTCAACCCAAGACGCGGTCCATAGTCCCATTATCTTTTCATTAAAAAAAGTAAATTGCCCTTATGACCTTTATACTCAGTGCTCATTAAATAAGGAGTAATAATATATTAACATTTAAAATGTGGGTTTCTATTTAGATATTCATTTTATAACTATTGAATGTGATAAATATTAAAAGTAAATAAGGATCATTATAATATTCAATAATTATAAAATGAGTATTTGAATAAATATTTATTTTTAAGATATCAAAATATTATTATCCTTAAATATGTGAAGACCCACCATATGCGAATACTGCACCATCCGTACCCCACATATATTAACTCAACGATAGCAACCGTACTGCTACAATGTTGGTAATTACGACCAAATCCAGGGGCAATAATAACCAAAGCAGAAAAATTTAGAACCACGTCTTTAAATACACCCCTTGATCCATTCAATTACTTGGGTTTCAAGCGCACACACGCCTTCATTCAGATTATTTCATTGACGCTGTCTTCCCCTGCAACAGCCTGCACCTTCAATTCTTTCATCCTCAACAACCAACTTCGATCTTCAGCAAAGAAAAAAAAACACAAAGTAATTAATCACGATGATGCAGATCTGCTCCAGCGTGCCAGCTCATCAGAACATCCACAAGTTGCAGGCAAGATGCCCCAGCTTCAGCTTCAGCTTCAGATGCCAAGCCTCACCACTCAACCCTTCTTCCGTCAAGTTCCCCTCGTCAAAAACAACAACAACAACAACAAGCTTCTCTTCCTCCTTAACCGCCACCGAGTCAACCCGGTTGCACCTCGCGAGCCTCGACAAGCTCCTCGACGCACAAAAACCGGTAGCCCCCGCCACCACCCAACTACACCACAACAACAAAAGCGACTCAACGACAACGGATCAGAAGAAAACAAAAAGCTTCCTCGAAGGCCTCAACCTCGCGAGACTGTGGCCAGATATGAAATCACCGGAAGAAATGTCCCCTCGCAACCTCCACCATCTCCAGCGCCTCCTCTCCAAGACGCCGGAATATTCCCCTCGCAACGTCCTAGGCAGCAGGTGGAAGGAGTACCACGGAAGCAACGACTGGAAAGGGATGCTCGACCCCCTCGACGAGAATCTCCGCCGGGAGGTAGTCCGTTACGGAGAATTCGTCCAGGCCGCGTATCACGCTTTCACCCGATCCCGCCATGTCACCTGACGAGGCCCCGCAGCCGCGCCACGTGTCGCTCCATGACAGGTCCTACAGGGTCACCAAGAGCCTCTACGCCACCTCATCAATCGGGTTGCCAAAATGGGTCGATGACATGGCTCCGGATCTCGGGTGGATGACCCAGCGCTCCAGCTGGATCGGGTACGTCGCCGTTTGCGACGACCGAAGGAAGATCGCACGGCTGGGAAGGAGGGACATCGTCATCTCCCTCCGCGGGACCTCCACGTGTCTCGAATGGGCCGAGAATCTCCGGGCCCAGTTAATCGACTTGCCCGATGATAATGACGAAAACAATGACAACACCGAAGCCCAGGCCCAAGGAAAGCCCAAAGTTGAGTGCGGGTTCCTGAGCCTTTACAAGACCCGAGGCGCTCACGTGCCTAGCCTAGCCGAGTCCGTGGTGGAAGAAGTGAGGCGGCTCGTGGAGCTTTACAAGGGTGAACAACTAAGCATAACTGTCACAGGGCACAGCTTGGGTGCCACGCTGGCGTTGCTTGTTGCTGATGAGATAAGCACGTGTAGCCCAAACATGCCACCAGTGGCTGTTTTCTCCTTTGGCGGGCCTCGCGTGGGTAACAGGGCCTTCGGGAACCGGGTCACGGCTCGCAATGTGAAAGTACTTAGAATAGTGAACTCACAAGACGTGATTACTAGGGTGCCTGGAATATTCGTGAGCAAGGAGCTCGAACAAAAATTGAGGAACTCCAAGGTGGGTGGCGTTATAGACATGCTGGAAGAGACACCCGTTGGCATACTCGCATGTAGGGGCGGAGCTACGTGTCGATACTAAGATGTCGCCATACCTGAAGCCGGATGCTGACATGGCATGTTGCCATGACTTGGAGGCTTACCTGCACTTGGTGGACGGGTTCTTGGCATCTAATTGTCCCTTCAGAGCAAATGCTAAGAGAAGCTTGGCTAGGTTAATGCAGGACCAAGGGTCCAATGTAAAGAAGTTGTATATTAGCAAGGCAAAAGCCTTGACTGTGAATCTTAAGAGACAGGGATCCATGTCCATGTCTAATTGTTTGCCTAGTCCATCTTAGTAACAACCGAAAGTAGTGTTTCATGTGTACTTGTTGGTTGAAAACCAAAATGTGAATATAGATTGTGTTACATATTCGCCTTGTGTGGTGTGCACTTGTGCTCTTATACAAAAAGGTACATAGTTTTTTTTGTCCAATTTGATATCATTATGGAAGGATATTATTTTGGAGTGAAATATAGTGCGCATAATTTTACTCTAGGCAATTGTAAGTATAAAAAGCAATGTTACGATTGTCTCTAGTAAAAAGAAGGAAAGAAAGGATAACTCATTGTATTCTTGGGCTCTATAAATGTCAAACCCTATTGATAGAATAAATCAGAAGGAAATGGAATTCCTCAAAATAAGGGCACCCCCTCTCTCTCTCCCGTTTCTCAATTCCTCATCTGAAAATTGTCGCATATCTCTCTTCCTCACTCTTCTCCTCTCAATACTCAATGTCTCTCATGTTTCACAGTAAGTATGAACTCTACTCTGAAACGTAACGGATGCATATGGAAAAGTAAATTAACCCAGTATTTCCGGCATTTGCAAATCTACTGTTCCAATTCTATGGTGTTTTTCCTATACGTAATTCAGTTTTGCTCATCCAAACACAACAATTTTTCGTGCCCTTCAAGATTTATGTTTAAATCATCTGTAACTAGGAGCAACCAGACTAGTAACTATTAATTGGTTGGCCTAACATCCTAAAAGAACCAATTGGACAAGCGTAGAGGTCAATGAATCATCATCTAAGCAGATTGAGGTAGGAAGATGTGAAGGGCACCTCACAAGCCACACCTGTCTATTTCTCAGTTGTTGCTTGTGATGGTACTCTTGTACTGCATGAAATGAGATGAGAGGCCTAAACAAACATATGATTTCCATGTAACACTAGCTTGGTTTTTTATTCTAATCGGAGCATCCTGCGGTATTGCGGTTTACTTCTAATCTTTCAACGATCATCTCATCCATCACCTCTAATTTCAAACCTGTCCCACATGCAAAAAGGATCATTCTTTTCTTCACCCAAACTCTACCAACTGCAGTAAAAAGTAGGAGAATATCTTCAATAGTAATGTTACAGTAAAATGTTACAAAAAAAAAAAATCGCTGTTAAAAAAAAAATGTTATATACTTTTCATTGTACATAAAAAATTTATCATGGAATCAAACTGAAGAAATCAATTTGATTGTATTTAAAAAAGAGTTGTATAAAGAAGTGTTGTGACAGACACCCGGCCTCGATTTTATTGATCTTCTATATCAAGTTCAGATAATGTTTGACTGCAATGTAACAAGTATTTTATTTATAAAACACACACACACACAGAATTCTATGTGGACTATCTGGTAAAACATCGCAATTAATTACGGGTCAAAATATGGCGATGATTTTAGAATATGAGGCTCGAGTATAGCGACGGCTTTAATTTAGAATTTATTTTACTATATTTTGAAAATTTAAATAACTTTCAGCAATTTTTTATTTTCTTAGATTTAGATTTCACATAAAAAATAAAATATTTTGTGGTTGGCGGAATTTTAAAATAAAAATGTTGATTACATTAGACAATTTCAAAATGATAGTGAATTAGCCGTAATTGTATTCCTCCCAAAAAATTAGGGAGCTCTTTTATACTATTTCTATTACAAAAAATAAGCACATTTGCCAACAAATAAATAAAGAATATACTATATAGTCGGCACCTTCGAAGAAAAGAGACAGGGAAGTAAACCAAACCGAAGCAAAAGAGATGGTACAGGAAGGGGAGAAGCGGAGCGAAAAAAGTTGGACTCGTTCGAAACTAAACTAAAGCATTCAACATATTCTTTTCAATCAAATCTTATTTGGGTGGCTATAATTGTCTGCAATTAATTCAGCTCAAAATATGCAGAGGTCTTGGGGTGGTTCTGCTCGGCCTGAGGCATCATCATCATCATCTTCTTCTTCTTCTTGTTCCCCATCGCTATATTCGAGCTTCATCCCCGACAACAACAACAACAACAACAACATGGACAGCGAGCAACACCTGCCCACATACGATCCCCTGTCGCAGGTTGCCCAGAGAGAGCGCCTTCGTCTCAGATCAGCCCAGAAAGCTGTCCACCTTATCCCTCTCCTCGTTCTTCTCTGTGCTCTCATCCTCTGGTTCTTCTCTTCTTCACATCACAACTGACAAGCACAAACACAATCATCCAACAAAGGTTCCTTCTCTCTCTCTAATCTGGCCAATTTTATTTGTTTATTTATTTTTTCTGATAGAACTAATGATTTGCAATTTTAGACTGCTCTTTGAAACTTGGAAGTGTCAGAGTCAACTGATTTGGTCTAAGTTTTTATTTTACTCATATCACAGATTACAGAATTTGATGATGGATGGTGAGGTGGTCAATTTCAGCCTGTGGTTAACATGTTATAAAACATGGATATATATATATATATTTTGAGCCTGAGGAAGTTAAAGTGGACTCACTCCTGAAGAGGACAAGACCAGCTGAATTAAGTGCTATTATTTCACTTTGTAAAATGATTTGTGATTCACTTTTGTATCGATTGGCTTGGATGAACCGATTTAGTTGTACAATCTAAACAGAGCTGAACAAAGAAAGAGAACTGTAGCGTACTGCCAGCCCTATAATCTAGATAGAAATTGTGTCACATAAAAGTATAGATAGAATTTTAATCAGTATGGTTCTTTATTCAGAAACCCTCTTCAATTTTTATTGTATTCTATCTATGGTTTTTGCTATGTCAAGATTGAAAGATCATATTTGAAGTGCAACTGAAATTCTTGATGCATCTGATGGTAACAGAGGTATCCTTTCGCACAAGCTAATGAGAATGGACAACATAATACATATTGATAATCAGTAATTAAGGCAATATCCAATAATGAGCAAAAGCACACTCTTATTTTAGGCATGGGAAAAAATGATATAGAATACAAGTACGGACTGAACTTAATTAAGTCTGGAAATTTTCTAACACTAGCTAGTTTTATACAAATGAAACCAACCTATTGTAGTAGTGAATATAAAAATCTCTCTTTGTATAGATTAAATGCATTTCTCCTTATAAGCATTTTCTCATTGTAGAGGGCAGGGACAAGATGGGTGTTGAATTAAGCAGAAATGAAACTCCTTATCCCTTGAAATTTGATAACATCATCCTTCTTCTTTATAGATTATCAACAGAATAATTTGTATGATTCACCATTGGTCCAAGCCTGGCTAGCTTAGGTATCAATATATTGTTCCTCACATAACACACCACTGGGTTCGCTGACTGCAATATGGAACCCGCAAGCCATGCCCGCACGGTTAGTGGAAACACACGGGACCATCTTTCACTGCCATATAACCTGAAAGCTTCTTCAACTGAGTGATCTTCAGACTTAATGGCCCCTGCAAGCTTTTTAGCAAGAACCACAGCATCCTCAAGTGCACAACAAGCTCCTTGTGCAAGATTCGGCGTCATTGGGTGCCATGCATCTCCAACCAGCACAACTCTACCAGCTGAAGCAGGTGGACTTATGGCCGGCCAGAGCCACCGATCTGCCAGCGCGTCCTAATGACAGTGTCATCTGGAGTAGAATCCACTACCCCAAAAGCTCTGAAGGCCAATTCCTGACTAGTTCCTTAGCTTGCTTCTTCACCACTGATGGCTCAGTTGTTTTTGGACCTGCCATTGAAATCAACTTCTTTTCATGAGAGCCTAGACAAAAATAGAAGATGACATAGCTGGCCAAAATATCTTAAATTGCTGCAATTGCTAACTCAGTGTAGGCTATAAAATGTAAAGTTCTATATGGAGCTTTTAGGACCTGGAGATGGACTGTTGAAGCAGACAAACCAGTAAACTTTGGTTGGAGAAATAGGAACATATGCTGCACGCACCCCTCTTCCATAGAAGTAATTCACTCTTTGTTCAAAAGGCTGCCCACCAGAATAGGAAGCAAGTCCACGGATAGCACAATAACCAGCGTACTTTGGCTCAGGAAATCCCATCCACTTAGCTATTGGTGATCCAATCCCGTCACACCCTATTACAATCTGTTTAGAATTGAAATTAATTAGTTTGAGAGCATCATAATTGGCCATTACATTTCAATCATGTCATGAATCGAACATGTGCTTTGTTTTTCTTTCATGAAATTGCACTGGTGAATGGTGCTGATGCCTTGACAGCATGGACATAGTTCCCTTAGAACCTGCTAATTAATCCTGAGCTGAGCTAACTAAAACACAATAACTAACCTTTGCAAGCAGCTTAGACCCATCAGCAAGTTCCAACAAGGTCTCCCCATTAGGAGTTGCTTCAATCCTTGCTAGCTTTGAAGAAAATTGAATTGCATCCGAGGGAGCTGACCAGCCAAAGTTTCCAAAAGTACTCTCCTCTCCAAAGCACGCAATTCTTGACTGCATGATTTCGATAAATAGAGGAGTTATAGTATACATATAGTACATATATCTTTTACTCTTTGGTGCACTAAACCACAAAAAACAATTTGACTCATTATTATTTCTTATTAAATAAATCTTATGCTCATTAGTGTAATGATATACCAATACTTTATTAGTTTAGTGTACTCTAGTTAAATACAAGAATGTAGAGTATTATTTCTCATATATCTATAAGAAAGCTTGCATGAACAATTAACATGTTTACTCACAAAAGAAATGGTGATAAATTATAAGATTAAGGACTATCCAAGGCATACCTTTCATCCTCTCCTTTGACGTTGAAGGTGCGTAGTTCCCTCCCATCGTCGGACTTCAGCACCATCCTGTACAACTCATATTTGTGAATCAGCTCAAGCTCAGGTGACATATATATTGCTAGGCATGCAAACTAGTTCATTTTTTTTTTTTCAAAAAAGTAATGGTGAAAGAATCAATCATGTAAGTACCCTTGAATTTCTAAGAATTGAGGTCTCAGATCGTTTGCTATTCCAATTACATCGAGTGCCCTCCACCGTTCTTGGAAAGGGTGAGTGAAGTTCCACCGGTTCGAAGTGACTCAGCCTGCTCCAGTACCAAAGACCCAATTCCAAGCCTAAACCATTCATTCAAATTCAACACACATGGATAAAAAGTAAGGTTAGTATGTTACCGGATATTGGATCTGTTACAACTCTCACATCGAATAGTCATATCATCCCCCAATGGTACTTATAGCTAGGACTCTCTTACATAATATGTACGAATGCTCTCAAGTAAAAATTCTACATGATCATGTGTTATATGTGAGTTTTCACTATTGATTACACTATTTGAAGGGTCCAAGCAGGACCCTCTTTGTTAATCAATGGTAGAGATTTATATATGGTTATCACTTGAGAGGATACATCCCCCTTGTACAATAGATTATTTCTTTTAGTTGGGCTCTTCCCTAAGGGTATGTTTGGGGATTGAAGAATTTATAGTGTAAAGTTATATACTATAAACCCTCTCTTCCCCTCCTTTTTCCTCTAAAATCCCAACTCACAAACATACTATAAGAATAATAAGGGTGACAATGTAACAAGTGTCACATTGGAGAGTCATGCCTAACTATATATATATATATATATATATATATATATATATATATATACTAACAAGTAACTACTGAACTCCATAACTAACATCGCATGCTGCCATGTGATCCAATCTCCTGAAGTTAAGAGTCACTTAGATGACAAAGGATAATTAACTAAGGAAGAGGAGTTGCAACTTGCAACTACCTGTGAAGGGATAGAGCGGTTGCGAGGCCTGCGATGCCACCACCGACGATCACAACATCTTCCTTTCGGACATCATCAGCTTGAGCATTGATATTGAGTCTGGTTATTGTGCGGTTTGGAATTCGAGGTTGGAACCAGCCGCCGTTGCACGCAAACAATGTTGTGGCGCGAGAAGCGAGAGGAGGTATAAGAGATTTAAGAAAGGCAAGAGACGAGGTTGTTGTAGCCATGGATGCTCTCAATTCAGAGGTGATTGATAGTAGCTAGCTGCGTACGCAGACACAAAGATTGTGTTTGTGTGCGTGTGTTCAGCCTTCAGGCATTTAAACTAGTGGTGGTGGACCTTTTTAGAAAGAAATGAATGATTGTAGTGTAGGGAAGCAAAGTGAGACGCGCAGAAACACTCATATGCTATTCAACGGTCTTCAGACATCATACGTTTTCTTTAGGAAGGACACATGGTACGACAATCATCTATACGGCAAACACGTTTAGACTTGTTATGATTTTTCAAAGCACCAAACACTATTATTGAGGTTATTTTCCAATTGAAAAGCAACTTTTGCACTATTCTAACAAACAATATTATAGTTCTTAATAGTAGCTTTTGGAGAGGTCAACCACTCTTAAAAAGTCACAATAAGACTAAACCAAACCCAAATATTGTTGTTCTCTTTCTTTTAATTTGTGCTAACTTCTAAGCATGTATTCTTCAATAGAGTGGTGGTACATATGAAAATTATCCATCCCCAAATCATATCTCATAGTTCTCCAGTCACTCCTTGTCATGTGAAAGATGATTAATATATACATTTAGCAATAATTTTAAAATTTTAAATGTTATCAAATGTTCATCTTCCATATGACAAAAATAACTGATATACAAGAAAGAATACATAATCTCAGGAAATATGATTTCCATTTATGGTCACAGAAGTAATTTGCAATTAATTTATATCATATTCATTATTAGATGGATTCTGGAACACATCTAATTAAATTGGGGTCTAAGCAAATTACATATAATGAAAAGAGATTCTTGTATGGATACAATTTTAATCACTCAAATTTAGACACACTCTTAACAACTTTATTCAAGACATATTCACTTAATTATAAGTCATATCACCTTTATTGTGAGTATGTCTAAATGTTAGTTGTTAAATTTGTACATATACAACAACTAACACAGGAAAAAATACAAGAATTTTTCCTGTAATGGAACCCTACTTCGCACGTTGGGAAAAAAAAAGGACAATGTTGTGAGACAAACCAAAAAAGGCAACTTTTTTTGGGGCGGGAAAAGGCAATCTTTTCTTTTGACCAAAAGGCAATCTTTTCTTGATGTACTGGTACACCAGGACCGCCGTCCTTGATTTGGGCTGGTCTAGCATCTTAACTCAACTAGTGGACTTTTTGTGATCTGCTTTTTTCTCCCACTGTTTAGTTGGGCTCTCGTTTTGTTGTAATTTCCTTGATTGAAAAAAGTAAATAATAAAAGGGCAATATTCCATTGACAGAAGGGGAAAAAAGGAAAAAGACAATGTTGCCAATTCAGTTATGCTCTTTTTCTCAATTTAATCTTTTTTTATAAGTTTACGTTATTATATATCACATTATTTTGAGATTAATTTTCTGCTAAAAGTTTCCTTCTCTCCTTTACTTGCCCCTACAAAACACTACTTGTTCGATTTTCTCTTGTTAGGATATGTTTGGTTAGAAAGTGAAAATTTGGATAAATTTTTTATGATTGGGTTTTACATGTAATTTTATATATAGAATTCAATAAGATAAACGTTCGTTTCATTTTTACTCTTCAATTAAATATATCCGAAGAGTAATATTTATATCATTTTATTGATTAGTACAACTGTAAATTTTCAACATCAGGTTTCATAGAGCCAAAAAAAATCAATAACTTTAAAGGAAAAAAACTACAATATTACCCAACGCTAAGTCTTACATTTCTTGTGGATATTGACGGTCAATCATGGTATATCGTTATTCATTTCTTAAATGATACTAAGGTTAAATTAAAGGCAATACAAAAAATAAAAATTAAAGGCCTGACGGTTGGCTGAAATTGGTTGACATTAATTAAAGAAGAAAAGAGCTTGTTAAACATCAACTCCTGTCCGTATCATCAATTCATCGGATCTATTCCGACAGAAATTACACTTTTTTATTTTAAAAAAAAGAGAATGCTTTAAATGATTAAGTACCAAGTCATAAATATAAAAGCACATCAACACATACAATAAATATTGAGTTGTTTCTCTGCAACGAGCAACAGAATAACAAATCTAACGTATCAGAAATGTGTGTTATATATATTCTTCATCAATAATTATCTAAGTAAACGTGATGTGGAAAAGTTACAAATTGAGAGGTGCCGTATAGAATTGCCCAAGGGGCAAGGAACACGTAGGGACCCAAAAATCACAAGTTTCTTTCACCATTGTGTTTTTTATTTTTATTTTTCTTTGCCAGATTAACAGGTCGGAGCGCACGAACGGGACAGAACGACTCCCTCTATTCCGTAATCAATTGACAAGACTTGTTGGGGGGCCTAAAACCATGTTCTATACACCGCTATATAGGTGATAGATCATTTCACTTGCAAGAAGTTGTAATCAATAATATTTATCATGGTCTATTAGGCTATAACAATAAAAAAATTATGTTATTTATACTTAAGAAATTATGTTGATTAATATCTTATTTATTATTAAATAGAGTGTAGATCTAATTCAAATAAGAATTTCTATCTATCTAATAATGAATAAGGTAAGTCAATATGTATCTATGTCCTTAAGTATAAATAGTATTTTTCATTAATAAAATATAATTAAGTTTTATTTCTAGAGATTATTCAAGTATGTAAATTAATTAAATTAATACCTTATTTTTTTGATAAAAAATTAATGCTTAATATTATACTTAGCTGGATATATCTCTAAAATTTTTTAACAATTTATTTAATTTCGAAAAACGCAACCCAACAAAAGTGAAAATTTTCATTACCTCGTCAAGAACTGAAATCGTGTATACTTTTGCGGTATAGACACTAGTTTTGTTAATTGCATAAAATTAATAAATTGTATTAAAAATTACACCTTTTTTTTCTTAAATTGCTCAGTGCTATTATAATATTATAATAATACAATGATTAATGAATTAAAAAATAATATAATGGCTAACTCTAGTTTGAAAACTGTGTTGGGTGGGAGGGTTGCAGGGCGGGAGCAAGCAGGAAGAAGATTTTTGTATAATTTATTGTCGCATTTATACCGTAACTACTAATTTTGAACGCGCAGCGCGACCAAATAAATAAATCAGTAAATAAATAAAGGATGATCTTTTCCGCATAAAGGCTTTTTTTTTCCTCTATTATTCTTTTTCACTGATACACAGATTACAGTTATACCAAGAAAAAAATGTTTAAGAGTAGATTGCCAAATGTTTACAGCAAGAAAAATAATTTGATAAATCTTGTAAGCCATGTTTTCATAGAAACAAATGGAGTTTATTTTTAAACCAATTGAAATTATTTTTGAGATAAAATATTACTATTATTTTCATATTAATAACTAAAAATAATTTTATTTTATCATATTCAAATAAAAATTATTTTTTAAACTTACTTTTAATGTACTTTATCCAAATACAAATTAATACTTTTAAAAATAATTTTTTTAAAAGTAATTTCTTTTCATTTAATTCTTTTAAGAATAATTCTATTAGAAAATGAGGTAAACGGGACATTAGCTAGCTTTGGGCATAGTATGGTAGACCGTAGAGGTGTGGTTCATTGTGAGGAACCCTCCGGGTATTAGGCATCTCTATGGCAGGACCACGTTAGATTTGCCTTCACTAGAGGTGGTTACTGTACGTATGATTAGTGTCCTTCTGTTTGTTTTGGGTGCTAACCAACAAAATAAAAAAGAAAATAATTTGATGTTGTTAATTTATTAAAAACAACTATAGTATATTCTTGTAAAATTTTAAAATCCATTTTTTATTCTTTCTTTTTTAAGAATTATCTTTAAACAGATAATAAAATTTCAAAAAACTTATAAAAAAACTATTTACAAAAATAAACGAAACCAATTATATGCTTTAAATTTCTCTTTATCAAATAACTTGTACTCATTGCTATTTAGTGTAGAAATTCCTCATACAAATAGGTACGAATAAAATTTTCTTTTCAACACTCAACTCGACTTAACTCAAGGATTGGACGATATACATTGTTTTAAAAATATATATACTTATTGAAAGTGTCAAAATATATAATCAACTATAATAAATCTAAACATCTATAACATAAATTATAATATAAATATCCAATTTTTAACAAGCCCTATAATTATATAATTAAGTCTCAATGTGCAAAAGTTTGAGAAAATATCTAAAAGTCGTAGAAATTCATGAAAGCATACATAAGTGTTAAAATATAATAAATTACATTGTTAATTTACGTCGATATCATCACATATAATATGGATTGACAAAATTATTAACTCCATTCCAATATTTTTAAGATATACACGGTCATTCAAAAGATATATTAGTATAGTCTATTTTTCTAAAATAATTTTTTAAGTCCAATGAAAATAATTCTTCAAACCACAAGAGCCAGCACAATTGCTAGTGCTATTGAACTCCTTTAGCTCTAATCAAAGGTTCAATCCCTCATGGTGTGTATAAGAGAGTTTGTGCCTAGAGGATAAAACCCATATATGAGAGTTCTATTCCTCGAAAATATTAGTCACTGATTCATTACTTTTGGTAATGGATACCCTACCCTAGCTTTACAATAATAATAATAATAATCCTCAAGTCTAACTAGAAAAGTCTATCATGTCACACATGTTTTGCACAAGTTACCATTAAGGGTGTGTTTGGTTGGGAAAAATTAATAAATGAATTTTATGTGTAATATTATTATGCATGAATCTTATTCATGAATTTTTTACTCTTCATAAACACACCCTAAATGTATATGGACGAGTTAGATTCAGTTGTGTTGGTAGAAAATTAACAAATTCACAAACCCAACCCATACTTCATGGGGTAGAGATATTTCAACCTAATGCAATCCATATTTGTTAGTTGGATTAGGTTGAAACCTGTGAAGTCATGGTTGACCTAATTCAATGGAACATCCATAATTAGCACCGTGGAAAGAAGAAGAACAAAATCAAATTGCTAAAGAGGTGGAATCAATTATAAATTAATCATTCAAACTCGTTCAAGATTCACGAATTATCTTTGGTATTCTTTAACATTGTTGATTGTACTTAACCATATATATCAGCAAACTAGCAAGTGGGTTTTTGCATCATCATCCAACGGGAGCAAACCAGGCTTTAAGCAACCATAATTGAGTTGAGTCGCAATTTTATTTAATCAGGCTGAAAACGACTACAAATGGAAGGAGCCTAAGTTCTTCATATATATCAGAATAAAGAACTATAGTAGACTGCATAAAAAATAGCAAAATAAACACAACAGTTCCTAACTTACTGTAGTAAAATAACACATCTTCACTATCTTCTTTATATATCTCCATTTTCTCTCGATTTTTCTTTACTTTGAATAATCCTTTTTCGCCATTAAATTGCTAAATGTCTTCCTCTTCAGCATGCAAGCATTCCTGTCATATTTCTGTACTTTTTCATTCGATATTTTGTCATTTACATATATAACAAATTACTATGTATTTCGGTTTTGTGCACAATTCATTTAAAAAATTAGATAAATGCAGAAAATTAACATATTATGTTCTAGCTCTCAAGGAGTCACGATATGTAGTCGAGCAGTTCACTTTACTGTCAAGGGCACAAATATTCAAATCAGCCATACATCCAATATATATAGAGAGAGAGGATGCGTGCGGGAACAAAAATAATCCTCCATCCAAGAAGTGACCAAATTTAGTTAGTTAACAGGTGGGGAAATTGGCTTGGTCCTATTACCGAAATTTGCATTGAATTACGATTAGGTAAATCGGCAAACCAAGATGTATGACTTATTTCTTTTACAAAAAAATCTAACCCATATTTACGGATTGGACCTATTAGGCAACAAGGTAAGTTGAATCAGATTTTCACGTAATTCAGCTACACCCATCATTAAATTGTCTCTATGAAAAATAATGGTTTTTAAATTTTAAATTTCACGTCAACTTGATTTTATTTTATTTTATTTTACATCAATTGAATCAACAATATTTTAAATTTGTTTAGTCATTCTATTAACTTTATACCCATATCAAATATTTTAAATTAGTATATATAGATCTAATAGAATGACTAAATGATGTCGTAGTTTTTTTTTTTTTAATGAAATGATGGGACAGAAAGGCCAAACAATAAACAAAATCATAGACCGAGAAGAGCAACCCCAACCATATCATCCAACAAAAGAGGGCATAAACAAGAAGGAAGGGAAGAATTAAAAAAACTCTCAAAGCCAAAGAAGTGACTAAGAAGCCAAACAATCATCAGCACACACGATTAACTTCTCGAAAAATATGCCAAATATGAACCTGCTAATCCCTCCTCAATAATTCATGGATACGAGCAACACCACTAGCATAAGGATGCTCTTGTTTTCAGCCCCATGCTGAATAATAGCTATAGCGGCAGTGGAATCCTTCTCAAATAGCAGCACATGATTATCGCCTTTCTATCAAACCATAGAGAGAGGATATATATACCCACCACAAGAAGCTTTATGGGAACATATATACCGAGCCATCACAGGTCAATTTAATCTAGCCCTCGGAAGGAAAGGACCAAGCAATGTACTCACTACTCAACAATGGGATGAACAATATCAGAAGCATACACTCTATTGACACACACCTGTTGACTTCTGAAAACAGCCCAAAAACGATTAAAAAAAAATCTCATCATAGGAGGGATTTAAAAGCTCAAAAACCACATTGTTCCTGACCCTCCACAAATATTGCAGAAGCAAAGAGCGCAACCCAGCAAGCAGGCCCATTGAAAGGATGGACTATTGGGGCTGATATTCAAGGCAACCAAGACCTAAGAGATAAGATGATAAAAAATTGCGGAAAAATCTCAGCATCTACCAAACGGAAAGAAAGCAGCAAGATCACAATCTCTAAGAACATGAAGTGAAGTTTCATGTAGCTGCCATTGATATAAAAATTGGGATTAAAAATTGATATGAAATTTTTGTTCATGTCAAATTAAAATTTGAAGACAAAAAGGGTTATTTACCATAAATATTTTGTATTAAATTAATAGAATAGTTAATAATATATTTTCAAAATGAGCATGTTGTACAGTGCGAATTCACTTTCGTCAAAGTGGTGCAAATCACGCAACCCAACCACCAATCAAAAGTAAGATTAAAAATAAACAGTGATGAATAAAAAAATAAAGACACTGATGAGAGAGAAAATGATTAGAGACAGAACGCAAAGCAATCAGGGTTAATTAGAGTGCGGGTGGTATGACCATTTTTTATTTTCATTTTGACTAAAAACAAAGAATGAAAGTGAAAATATGTTTGATTCAATTTTAAAGTTTAGGATTTAGGGTTTGATTCAATATTTTTGTAATTGATTTTAGAAATATTTTTTAAAAAGTATGAAAATTTGAAAATGACAAATCCTTATTTTTACCATTTCCTTTGAAAAGGTTGAAAACAAGAAATACTAAAAGGTGGTGGCATTTTTTAAAATTTAAATACATTCATCTTTTTTTTTTCTCTCTCTCCTCCCTCTCTCTTTCAACCGACGAGCCCCTTTCTTCTGCAGCTGCTCGTTCACTTCAACGGCCGCCACTGCCATGACCGGTTACAAGTAGGTACTCCACCGTCATGGTTGTTGCAAGAAGGAGGGCTGCACTCGTAGCTAGTGCCTTTGCCGTTGGTCACTCCACTGCCGTCACCAATTGAGGCCAGTGTAGCAGCATGGATGTGTGGTTGCTATTATGGAAGTATTGCCTTTATTATGATGCATGGATGCTGCTTCTAGGTGATAATGTGCAATGCGATCTTGCATGTTGCAGCAAAGAAGAAAGAAGAAAGGGAGACTCCCAGTAGTTGTAAACAATTAAAGAAAGATAAATATAATATAATATAATATATTTCGTTTAATTAAAAACTATGATTTCTATCTGTTTTATGACTAATAATTATATAACAGAAAGTTACTAAGATTGGTCATCTAGTGATAAAGGATTTAGATGGTATACATGGGCCCTAATTCAAACCTCATTATAGCCATTATAATTTTAAATGTATTAAAAGAATAATAGTAATAATAATAATAGTAATAATAATAATAATCATATAAAAAGAATTGAGGTTAATAACTAATTTTTTGTATCTCCTCGCCCTATTTAATATTTTTTCAAGTTCATAATACTTTTTGAAAACTATCATTCTCATATTCATCCCACATTCTCAGTGTTCATCAAGTCGCTAGTAATAATAATAATAATAATATAATAGAAGCAGTGAAACATGACAATTAATACGGTTCATGGAAATTGCAAAAGGAAGCATAGCAATACAGTGTGTAGTAGCTGATTTTACAAGACAATGCGACTACAATCAGCTTCCGTAACATCAGAATATATGTATACAAGGCAATATTATGATTGATATTAAAAGTTTATCTAAATATTTATGTAAAAAGTTGTTTTATATTTTGCAAGGAAAAACGCTCTTGATAAACTTTATTGGAGTAAATTAATTTTTATTATTTAACAATAAATATAATTTTATCATTTAAATTTGAATTTGAAAATTACATTTTGAAAACAGACAAACTAAACATATTTTTATTATTTTTAATTTCTAAAACATATTCTACTTTTATAAACCAAATGCATTTTCTAATTTTAAAAATCTGAAAATGAAAATTATTTTCAAAAAATAAAAATAAAAATAGTGAATATTTTTACAAACCAAACTCTTAACTTACCATTTTGTGTGCCTTTCGTAACAAACAATTCAAGCCATTTAGCAATTTTTTTAAAAATATTTTATTATTTGATACAAACTATAATTTTTTAGAAAGGTACTAAACAAATGAAAATAATTTTATATAATTAATAATAATAAAATCTAATTCATCAAAAGAATATTAAAAACTAAATCAAAACTCGCAATTGGTTACGGTTTGATCATATTATTAGTGGACTAATATATAATCTTTCTGGAAAATTCTCAAAAAGACGTTAAATGGTCTTTGCTTTGTCGGGACACCGGCATTTATACCACCTAAATTTTTTGTTAAAAAAAAAAAATAGTTGAGTATGCCAAAAGAGACGAGTTTATTAATGCTAACTAGATCTGCATCCGCTTTGCCAAAAAGTAGTACAAAAGTTAAAAAAGGAATCACCTTTGCAACCCCCAACTTCTCATTCCTTTTGCATATAGAGTGACGAAAAGTCGTGCTTATAAATAAATACATGGCCTACGTACCAATGAGGTCGTTGTGAGTTATATCTATATATCTATCCACCTATCTATTAGGAAAGAAAGAAACAAAGTTGCAGAAGAAACAATGGATTTGCATGACAATGGCCAGAGCCACCCAAAGTTGCAGATTGTAGCGGTAATGAGTGTGCCACCACTCAAGGTCACTGATCCAAGGCGAGTTCGCCAAGTTCTGGCCAGTGATGACCACACCATCCACCCAAAGACCATTGCAGGGTGCTACCAAATAGTGTTGTACTATAATCAGTATAACGAGGAGGATAGTGGCTGGTCTTTGGCTGGTTGGATTGTGGAGTCACTGGCCAAGGCCCTATTGGATCACCCTCTACTTGCTGGCAGGCTCCAAAGAAGGGAAAGTGTTGGTCATGATGACATGGGGTTGGAAATTGTGTCTAATGATTCTGGCATTAGACTCTTGGAGGCAAGTTACCCTTTGAGCTTGTCACAATTTCTTACTTAAATGAAAAGGA
Organism: Dalbergia oliveri; assembly: GCA_030441495.1. Classification (NCBI taxonomy): domain Eukaryota; kingdom Viridiplantae; phylum Streptophyta; class Magnoliopsida; order Fabales; family Fabaceae; genus Dalbergia; species Dalbergia oliveri. Next base: position 12,783,447 of record JAMLFY010000004.1, on the reverse strand, counting down.
AAATCTGAGGCTGAGCTTGTGTTCTGGAAGGAAATTGATGACCAGAATCCTGAATTCTCACCTCTATTTTATGTTCAGGCAAGTACTAATTAATTTGTCTTTGTGGAAATTATTATGTTATTTTTGTTTTGTGTTTAATCAAGTTAAGAAATTATGAAAGAGGAAATCTTGGAGTTATGCGCTTCCAATGTTCTAACACAATCACACTTTAGCATGCACTTCATTTTTTGCATTAAAAATTAATAAATATGAAAAATAACAATGACTCACAATAGCTACAATATTGAAGCATAAATAAATTAAGAATAATTTTATTTTTCTCTTAATCTCAGAGCACCTACAGATTTTTCTATTATAAAATTCAAGATGGTTGAACAGAGACTTTGAAATTTTGAATGGAAGAGTTCTTGGTTTTACTTATTTATTTATTTTCAGGTGACCAACTTTGAATGTGGAGGGTACTCAATTGGATTAGCTGCAGCCTCCTATTGGCAGAGGTTTTGGTAGTTGACAACTTCCTCAAGAAATGGGCAGAGACACACAAAAAGATGCTACCCCAAAATGGAGAAACTAATAAGAAACCCGTATTTTACCACCCTTGTCAGAAAAATCCTGAGGCTCTCCCCAACGATGTAATAAGCCGCACTCTAAGCAAAAACGGAGTAGAAAGCATGGTGTTCAGGATCACTTCCAAGGATGTAAGTTTCAACAGTGATTTGTGGAGGGAATTAGCCATGCTTTGTGTTGAAGATGCAGAACAAGAGCCTAACATAAAAATGGGTTCAAACTTTTCTTTTCTTGTGAAAGAGTCGTCACTGGATGTGATCAAGGTAGAAAGCTGCTCAAATAGTGGATACAGTGTTGAGGGGTTGGCCCTCAAGAGTCAAATCTCTCGGGCAACATGGAATGATTTCGGATTGTATGACGTAGCATTTTGTGAAGGGAATAAACCTGTCCTTGTTTCTTGTTGGATTGCATCGGTTGCTGATGGGCATGTTATGGCAGTGCCGTACCCAAAGGAAAATGTATCTGCCGTGATTATAGTCTCACCTCCCGTTGAAGCACCACACTTGGATGATATTGATTGTACCAAGATCATGTTATGTGCTACCATGTGACTGTAGTTATTACTTATTACTTTTCATTTATGTTACTTGCACACCCCATTTTAGAGTTATTTATTTCATAATTTGAAAATGATTTTATAGTTGTTTATTTGTACACCCATTTCAAGATTTGTTTCCCATTTGAGTTGTCACTGGCTTTCCTGAAGCAATTCATGACTTACACCACTCTTTGCTTGCTGAGGTTTTCATAGATTTAGTGCAATTTGTATGTAGCTTTTTCTTCTTTTTTTTTTAATATGAGAGTGAAAATGCTATATTAAAACTATAATTCAGAAATGTTTCATGTTCAATAAAATGTAACAATAAGTTTACACCTTTATTGTATAGAGGCACACGATTACAAAACAAAGGTGGAGCTAAATGAATGGAGCAAATCTTGTCCTTTCTATTTATTTAATAAGGTAAAATTGATGTAATATTTTATTGTACAAGAAACATTTATTTTTTCAAAATATTTAGTGTATTAAAAAGGTAAAACTTAATTTTGACAAAACCCTTTGTAAAATTGAATTTTCAAGCAAATTGACCCTGTAAATTTGAATAATCAGACAAATTAACCCTCTCTTATGTTAGGATAGGAAGACTAACTTATATGATAATTTATGTTAAATGAAAATGCTATATTAAAACTATAATTTTTCAAAATATTTAATGTATTAAAAATGTAGAAACTTAATTTTTTATACAATATCTTTTATTGCAAAACAAGCCATAGACAAAAGTTTTCGAGTGAGTTACTTAAGCTACATTTATAAAAGATAAAATATTTCGATAGGAGCTAAAGATAATTATTTGTTAAATGTTTGTTGGACTTGTAGTTATTATTGTATAGAAAATAAAACATGATCAAAGTGGGTTTGAGGTGTGATTAAAGACTCGAATGGAAGTGACTCACAAGGTTCTGTGCATGATGGGGTCCATCAATGTCACTTGGGTAGAGTTGTTGGCCATCAAAGAGGAATTTCTCTTTGTTTGGAATCATGGATGGAGGAGGGTGCTTTGTGAATTAGATTCTTTGAGGCTATAGGTCTAATTTCTATTTCTCATAACTTTTGGCTTGCTTTGTAGAGTTTCCTTTATCAAATTAAAGATCTTATGCATCATGATTGGGTGGTCTCTTTTCGTCATGTTCTCTAAGACTAATAATGTGTAACTATTCTTGGCTAGGGCTTGTACTGGATTGTGATTCTTTGGTTGAATAGATTCAACCATTAAGGGACATTCTTAGCTTGCTCATAACTGAGAACTTGAATAGCTCAGGTTTTCCTTTGTTGAAAATAGTTCATTTTTCCTTTATAATCTGAAAACTGAACTTTTCAGGAAGCGCCTTAAGTGTTCTCTTGTTTTCTTTGTCCTGTACCCAAAAAAAAAAAAACACATAATTGAGAAAGTTGACATCATCAAACCACCTTATGCTTCTATTGTTACTATTACTAGTAAGAACATTACTATTTTAATACCTAAAAATGGATGTCCAATTGAGACACTCATTTTATCACCATTAGATGTGATAGATTGATAAAAAAGTGAGAATCACCATCATATTCAATAATAATGGAGCAATTAGACATTCACTTTGGGTGTTAAAATAACATTTACTATAATAATTCGATCTTTTCTAATTGCATTTGTGTTTCGGCCAGATCCTAATTGGTTGCTTCCGTACCCAAAAAAGAAAGAAATCCTAATTGGTTAAGTAATTGTTCATTGAATGCTTTCATTAATTAATAATAATAATAATAATTTTGGGCGTAATTTCTTTCGAATCACTCTATGGGTTTACTTATAGGCTTTAATAAACACTGAAAGTGAAAGGCCCACCAAAATAAAACAGGCCAGGCCACATTGTAGTACTGTTAAAGCGTTCGGCAGCGTTGGCTGGATGGTTTTGGCATTTCATGCCTGCTAGTAAGGGTGCCCCAGTAATTCCACACCTACGATTTTCACGAATTGCAACGCTCTGTCAGTGAAAAATTGGAGGGAAATTCTGAAGAAAGTTTTTGACTAAGAAAGCAAAGAAAACGGAGAGTTTTGCAATTTGATTTTCTTTGGGAGACCAAGAAAGAAAAAAGAAGGAGGGAACAAGAAGAAGAAGGGATTCGAATAGAGAAGAGAATCCATTTTTACTTTGAAAGCGGGTCAAGTGTTCACAGGTTTTGGCATCGGCATTGGTCGCCCTTTAAATCTAGGTACCTACCCTCTTCCTCCTCTTCTTCTTCTTCTTCTTCTTATTATTATTATTATTCCTATTGTTAAACTTCTCCCATTATTATTACATTATTACATAGCGAGACATGGACTTTGGACGCTTATTCAAACCCAAAACTGGTGACACCCCCGCACAGTCTTCTCCTAATAAGCCATGTATTTGTTCTTTTTTCTCTTTTACTTCTCCTCTCTTATTTGGAATATCACATTTTGATGAATATTAATATATGTCTTTTTAATTTTTCATAAGTTTAACTAAGCAAGTAGTAGTTTCACATTCATAATCTGCACTGAAAATACCGTATGCATATTCATTAAATTGCTTTTTGTTTTCTTCTTCATTTTTTTCCCTCCCAAGCTGAGCCTAAGAATGATTGATACTCCTGCAATCTTGGTGCACGTGAGAGTCATTCAGACTTTAGATATATTAATGAGATAACATATTTGTTTTCGTGTAGGTGCATTACCAACGTTGAATCAAGTGATGAGTGTCACCAGAGGTGCAACCCAAGCATTTTCTGGTGTTACCAGCCATGTCAATACTTCTGTAAGTCGTTTAAAGTTGTGTTGTTATTGCTATGTGTTAATCTGGTGGTTTTAGTGAAATATTTGTTTCTCATATTTACACAGTTGAGGAAGCTGGGAGCTAAGAGCATGGAAGATGGCGTTGGTTTTGGAGCTGGTATGCCATACTTGTTCGTTTAAGCTATGATATATTATATGCATAGCACAAGAAAAGGAATATAGCAAACAGAATACAATGCAAACTTATGCATTCATATGCATGGCTGATGGCACACTAATATGTGCAGTTACGGGGTAAAATGGGAAGGAAATTTTCATTGGATGGGCTCCATATGTAAATTTATGCTTGAAATTCATCCATGAAAAATTTCCCCCTAGTTTACCCCTTAACCAAACACATCAAATGAGCGAGCAGAGTAGTTTACTAGGAATTTCCCTGGGAAGCTGTAGACCTAGGCTCAAGTATTGAGCTTCCACGAATTACTTAGTTATCATTTATATGTTCCTACCCAAAATGGATTCTGCTTTGTCATATCAGTGGACAAAAACTTTCTATACTTAAGACGTATTCTTCAATTTATAGCTGAGTTTTTAACTTTTTATTTATTATGGCAGGTCTTGCTGTGAAACCAGGGGTGTTGAATCAAATTCAATCATCTCTTGTAGTATGTGAAAATTTCTGTCATCTCAAAAGTATTGTCCTGTTTTCTGTTTTCTGCCCTTTTATGTATAATATAATATCGCGTTTAAAATCTTGCGTTTGATAGGTAGGAGTGACAAAGATGATGATGAAGTTTGGAATGATTCCAAGTTTACCATTTGATAAGGGTGCACTGCAAGCATCCTTTCAAAGTGGGAAAAGCACAGTCGATAATGTTAAAAACCAGATTTCTCCAGGAAGCATGATGCAGTTGGCAGCTAAACAGGCAGACCAGGTTACTCAGGGTCTTGCTGGGTCTCAAATTGGTTCAGCTTTTAAAAACAATGCCTTCAAAGAAAATGCAGTTGACTCTAACTTTGGCAGCCGGACTGAGATGGTGCGAAATCCGTTGTTGAATTCAGAGGAAGGGGGACTTGATGAAGCTGTATGCATTCGTTTCTTTATATGCTTTTTGGTGATTGATTTTGGTATTTTAATTCATTTTTTCTTAATTAGATCAATAATATGATGTTATGGGAATTATTCTTGCTGTTTATGAAATGATTATCTTAACTCTAAAGTGTCCTGCAGACCATATTATCTCATCTTTCCCAGTCAATATGCATGTATGTGTATTGCTAGAATGTTCATTTGTGTACATTATTCACTCCTTTCCTCCTTTTGTGTGTTCTCCCTTTGAGTTAATCAAATATTATATGAAATTCTGATTCAAAGATGCATTGTAGGCTGGACGCGTGCAGTCACAGAACAATATACTTCAGACGGTAATTTTTCAACCTGTCTAATTGGCGTTAACATATATACAGTTAGATTATCAACATTAGAACTACTGGACATGTCCTTTTTGTTGAACATTTCAATGCTTTAGCCATTGCAACGATTTTTTTTTCTTTTTATGGATTTAGGTTTTGAAACACCAGCGAATCATTGAAGAACTTGTGGAGGAAAATGAGAAGCTTCGGAAGAAACTAGTGGAGGACCTGAAAATACCATCTGGCAAACTTGAAGCTAGTTCTGCAGGTAGAATTAGAAATAGTTTTTATACTGTTTGTTTTGGATGCCAAAGAAAACAAAGGAAAAAAAAAGGTTAAGAATAATAATGAACTCATTGAAGAAGTGCTTGCACGTTAAAGGGGTCGTCCTGTCACCGTGATACCCCTTCCTTTTATTTTTTGGGTTTTGTTCCTTTCGGTGCCTTGTCTAGTCTGTGAATAGTTACATTACTGGAGAGAACATAAGCACAAGTTCACCTGGCTGGACATCTTAAACTGAATTAGCATAAGATGTCACACACTTAGGAATTATCATGATAGCATACTATATCCGGTCCCGAGAAAAGACAAGAAATGATTCAGCAAAATATATTTAGTAAAATTTAGAAGGATCTAGATATGGGTTACCCACTCTTGCCATCTCTATTTGATTTATAATGCAGGCAGCAGAGTTTGGTCCTATTCAATGTTTTTATTTTTGGGTCAATGTTTCGGGGTATGGTTCATATTCACGGTTGAGTCATGAGAGGTATTGAGTGTTGAGAGGAAGAGAATGCTCCCAACCATTGTCTTTTCTTTTGTCATGAAACCATTATGTCTTTTTAACCTTCTTGTCTTTCTTCGTTTTTTATGAGCCCGGCCTTGTGAAAACCAAAAGAATACTGTTTATTAACTTTTGTATATCTTTTTTTTTACTCCAAAACAGTCAACATTGAAGGTTTTTATTATTGTTGTTTCTATTTGCCATGGTGGAAGCAAATATGAGTAAGGGCCAGGGATTTTAAGCTGCCGGGTCTACTAGCCTAAATACCTGTGAACATCATGTAATTAGTGAGCCCAACTAAGAGTAGAAAATCTGAAACCAACTCCACTATCTTCAGTTAATATTTTGCTGCCTGAGAAAGAGTTTAATATTTTATCCCGGAATCTTTTTTCCTACTGGTCTGTGAAAGAGTTTGACTTGAACTTTAAGCATTCTCTAGTTAGTCTAATATGATCTCACATAAAACACTTCTGTATTTGCTTGTGTTTGCAGATCGTAACGTACCCAATTCCAAAGGAGAGGATGATAGCCAAAACGAGTAGAGCTAAAAGAAAAAATGGTTTGCACTTACCAATGATAGGAACTGGGTCGGGTGTCACGTATACTTAAATACATACAAGAAATCTTAGGAAGTGATGTGGAATATCTGTGCCCAAGTATTATTGGACACCTAACTGTCTTTTTTTCTTAATGTGTGAATATGGGATATGCCATCAATAATTTCAGCTAAATTGATTAGTAATGTGCTGCTGATGATGGACCCCTTTATAAGTAACTAAATAAAAGCAAAATGGGGCAAAAGTCTAGTGCTCGGGAAGTTTGTACATACATTGGTACAGACAATTTATATATCCTTAAGTCATTGCGATGGAATCTAACGCTTTATTTAGTGTGGTACTAAATTCTCCCTGTTTATTTTGATCGGAAATGAATAAATTCTTTAGCTTTTGACATGTATGAGCACGAACACCTCCTATTGTACAGGATTAGTAAAATTCCAAATGCTTGTTTATGACTTGGGCTATTATTCTGTCAAAAAGTGAACCATGAGGAATGATTAGGGTACCAAAGGACAAGGTGTCCTCTAAAACCATGATCCCCACTATTGGTATTGGGCTTCATAAAGAATTGAATCCAAAAAAATAAAGGCCACACATTTGCCGGGTAAGTCAATCCACTCACTCTTCCCCAGTCCTCTCAGGGTTAGTGTGCTAATATAACTTCCATGTGACTATCAGATGGGTAGGGACAGATATACAGGCCGATAAATGTCTTCCATCAAGGTTATAATGTATGAAACCACCAGCATACATCAAAGGGCCGAATTAGATTCATGAGAAGAATCATGTCTATTTCTAAATTCATTTTTTATTTTATATTAAATCGACCATAGTAATTAATGTGCTGGAACTAGGATAATTTGTACTCAGTTGTGGTTTTAACAGCCTAGAATCTGTTGGTGAAAATTGTTAGACCAGGAGAGATGATCATGTGCACATCACTTTCTAGGGAGACTGATTTACCACAAGAAAGCCCCACCAATACCATCCTCTTGTTATTTTTCCACCACTAGTTGTCCATTCCTCCTTTAACCCTATCTTCAGCACTCAAAAAGTTCCCAAGTGCCACTTCCCCCTTCTCCAAAAGCAAACTCTCCTTCAACCTTTTCTTCCACATGTTTTTCTCTAACAGCTAGCAGTATTACCTAACCTTCTCTCTCTCCCTCCCTCCCTCCCATTCTACTACCCCACCACCACCTCCACCATCAATTGAAGATTTATACCACTTGGTCTAGTTCATCATACGCTCACCTACCCCATTACAGTACCTCGATCTCTTGCAATTACATAGCAAGAAAAAGGCTTTCAATTAACATATCCAACTTCCAAACTCTAAAGCAATAACTTGTACAGTCATTGTATAGCCATAATAAGTGAGTTAGATGAATCCACTCTTAAACCAAGGCCCCAACTAGACAACTAATGAACCAACATTTTAATAAAAGGAAAATGCTACACATAATTACGGCACTAGGTAGTTTAGAATTATTTACTACTACCACCAGATCCAAGTCGTCCACATGCTGAAGTTGCAGTTGTCACTAATTATGTGGCGTGTCATGTCATTGACTTGACCCAAGACTCACGTTTTTCACGAGGTCTATGTGTTGTATTTTGTTTTCACGGCAAGCCACACGAACTTGTGAACCATCGAAATGCGAAACAAATAAGAACGAACCTCTAAGTTGAAAAGTTATCCATATTCATGCAGAGACCCGAATAACATTTAAGTGCCAACGATTGAGTTTCTTTTTGTGGAGAAATTCACATGTAAGAACTCACAAGTGTATATCACCACAACACAAAAGTAGAAATGATCAAATCTCTTATTCAGTCAGCTACAAAATGCTACAATGTGACAAATGACAAATACACACAGAGACATATGAAGCGAATCACTAATGAAGCACCCCCAAGAATGATCCACGAACTCTACAAGACAAAAGGAAAATGAAAATGAAAATAAAAAAAGGAAGAAGCTACACCAATAATAATACATATCTCAAGTGAATGAATGATCCTTCTCTAAGCAAGAAGAACTGCAGCACCCATAAACAGTGATACCATGACCAAACTGCTTCCATGAACAAAGGCCTTGTTGGGAGTTTCTCCGACGGAGGGGAGGGTGATGTTGTCCCCGGCGCGGGAGATGGTGGAGAACCAGGGATTGCAGATGGTGACGGTGATGCTGAAGATTCAGGGGAAGGAGCAGAGGAGGAAGGTGGGGGTGTTGTGGAAGATGGGCTTGGGCTTGGGCTTACAGGGCTTGGTGGTGGGCCTGACAATGGTGGTGGGGTGGCAGGTGGAGGGGTAGTGGGGGCGGGGGCCAATGGTGCACGCGGTGGTGGTGTTGCTGTTGGTGGTGGTGTTGGTGTTGGTGTCGGTGTCGGTGTTTTTGGTGGTGGTGGTGGTGGTGGTGGTGATGGTGGTGGCGGCGGTGGCGTGGCAGAGTGTGAAGAAGGTGCAGGGGAAGGTGCTTGTTGAGCTATGGACATTGCCACGAGAGCCAAGGACATGGCTAGCACGAGCATGGCACGTGTGAATGCCATGGCTGGACGCAGGAGAAAAGGGAAGAAGCAGAAGAAGCGCAGAGAGAAAGAGAGTGGTTGGGTTGTGTTGTGTCCTGTTATGAAGCGGAACAGAGGAATGGAATGGGAGGGCGTTATGTGACTGTTATATAGCAGTAAAGATAAGAGAAAAAGTTTTGTTTGTTTAAAAAGAAGAATCAGGCTTTTATTATTTTTCTGGGGTGACACCAAAATACGCGAATATTTAGGTTGATACGTATGAAGGCAGAGAGATAAAGTTGAAGATGATGGAGAGGCATCTTGTTTGTGAGGTCCAACACCAATCGAATACGAATAAGCCAGTTAAATTCAATTAATATTATGTGGTTTATTTCATCAAACTTCTGTTTGTTATATCAATGTTTTTTTTTTCATTAGTATTTGATTTTAAGTTTAGCCTTCCCATTTTTTATCACTCCCTTTATTTTCATTTTCTCCCCATCATAGTAAGGAAAAGCAAAATGACAAAGGGAATTCTAGCTGTACGATTGTGCTGTTGCCTATTATTTGATCATTAATTCAAATTATGTGGACTCATATAAATGCTTAAAAACAAAAGGTTAAAAGTAAAGGAAAGGGAAAAAAAAAGAGAAGTCTTATTTCGAATGTTTAGGAGTGACAAGGAGAAAGCAGATTGAATTTTGCTTTCAGAAACGAAAACCTGAAATTGTTACAAGAAAGTATTCGAACTCATGTTCTACTTGCTTCGTCTAACATTTATACATATTTTTTTCTAAATTTGTATAATAATCAATACGCAAGACCAAACGAGAATTGAAACCAAAACCTCTTTGCTAATGTTATTGGATCCTACCAGTTAATGTGACGGCGTTAAATTGTTACTAACAAATTAGATAATTGTGTGTTTGTGGCATGTTGGAACTTTCGGAAATGTACATATTCGTCCATCACTTTCTAATTAAGAGGAGCCACGTCTTCCATAAGGGTGTCCCCATATTCCTCCAACGTGAGGAGAAAAATATCGGACAGCTCGCTCCAGGTGGGTGGAGAACAACATCTTGTCGTTTTGAATACAGCTACCTCATCACATCCAAAATTGCCAAATATTATGCATAACCCAACACATGCTCAAAACCATTATAATTATGCCTATTCTTACCTCATAGGTTAATATATGATTTTGCCTGAAGTTCATGACTACCAAATAAATAATTTTGCATTATACAATATTATTTTTCTGAAAAAAAATTATATAATTAAGATTGTAAGAAGTTAAATCAAGTATAGCGTAAAACAATGTCCATAGTTTTTTGTATATTGTTGCAGGCATGACTCCTCCTGAGGAATTACAACTTACAAGCCTTTCATGGCTCCATTGATATTTTCTTGCAACTCAGCATGAGCCAGACATGTACTACTGTATGTATCTGTGTCATCACCATTACTCACAAGCAAGTAGCAACATGTATACTGGCCATGTGAGTTTAGGACCACATGCCCCAATTTTTGTTCTCTTTACCCAAAAAGAAATTATTCAACGTAGCTCTTCTTTTGTATTTTCCATTTAGTTGTGAACAAAGAAAGAAAAATCAAAGTTGATCCTGTTCTGCCTTCAACTAACGTGTCAAGCCACTTCCTTTATAATGTTCTCTGAAGTTCAAATAAACTTCTGACAAAAATCCTGATAAACCATCATCTTACAGTAATTTTAAAAAAAATGCAAAGCCAACTCGAAGCAAAATTGAGTTAGACTCGTGAATAAAGACCATAAGGGCTATTTGTCATGTGAATTATGTTTCAAATATTGGATTATATATAGGCAAATGTTATTTCAACACCTAAAGTCTTGTAATTATAACACTCATTCCATCATTATTTGATGTGATGGTTATCTCCTTCTACCATTTTATCATATCAAATGGTGATAAAGTGGATGTTACAGTTGAATACCTATTTTGGGTGTTGAAATAACAATGATCATTCTATATATGATGATGCCTACACAGAAGTGCAGATGAGATATGATTGACTGACTGATTGCCATTCATGCAAGAGACATATCAGTGAACATTGACCAATGCAATTAACTGTAAAAGAAATCGAGTATATGATTGACAAGCAATACTCAATGCGAGTATCATAATCAGTGTGTAAAGGGATAAGTTACATTTTTCCATATACAAGACAAAACTATGAACCTGTTTCTTCTAAACCTCATGATAACATGATTTGAGATGGGAGGTAGGGGTTTGGTTTGGTTAGGACCAAGATGAAAAGTTAGATGAATATCTGAATTTGCTGCAGACAAAGCGAAAAAGGAACCACCTTGACATTAAGATGTGATAGGTTTAATCCTACTGCCTGCTTATGTTGGTTTGTATTTCTGGTGGCATGATGATTTTAATTAGTAAAAGCAGTACGGTGCCAACACTCCTACAAGAGGGGACTAAAGTCAATTCACGACCAACAGGAATCAAGTTCCCTATCTCCCAAAAGAGTGAGACATAATCACATGTGTGGAAACCTCTAGACAACAAACAGATTGGACAACGGAGAGCAGAAATCATCAATGAAAATTGATGTAATGAAGTGGTTGCTGCAAGCTAGCTACGGTCAGAGCCATCAACAGAATGTTGCATTTTTTGTCATCACAACGCAAGTATTGAGCAGTTACGGGTGTCACCTTTCCTCATCTAAAAGCGGCTGGGATGCAGGGGCTGCAAAACATCAACAGTAATTCTAGAACGTCTTAGTCAGAGACATTATAAGGGATGGTGACAACTTGACAAAACAGATAGATTCAAATGCATGCACTTAGCTTTGATATATATATATATATATATAACACGGTTGATTCGTAATGCATGACAAATTCATGTTTTGATAAAAGAAAAAAAAATTACAAGAGGCGATCTTCCACCCGAACAATAGTTTGAAAAAGCTAAAGCAAATATGTTAATAATCTGGCAACAATTTCATAATGCATGGCAATGCTAATTCTTTTGTATTTTGGTTAAAAAATGGAAAGAAGAAGGCCACAAGAAAGGAAAGCATGTTGAGATGCAGCTTCAGAAGTGAATGTCTAGTTCTATTATGCGTAAATGATTTGGTTCTCTGGGCTTTGAGTAAGAATTTCAACAATGTATATAGAGGCTGACTGAGGTTTATGTTTATGGTCTCTACATTAACTGCTTTACCTAAGACAAATAGAGATGCTAGTCATGCTACATTAGCAAGGTACTAGATTGATATACAAACGAAAAATTCTTATTGGACACAATTTCAACAAGTCATGTCTAGGCACATTTATAAAAAGGTTGGTACGGTGGAGACCACAACTAAGTGGATGCATCTACTATAAAGTTAATGAACCCATTTTTATTGTAATGTGCCTAAACATGAGATGTTGGAATTTTATGTATACAACAATCTCTCGTAAAAGGCAAGAAGCTCAGAAAATTTGATGAAGCCACGATGATTGCATAACATTACATGACAGCAATTAATTACCTCCAGGATCTTGCTGTTCAGTGGATAGAGGTTTGCTAGTTCTCTCTGCAGTTTCAGCCATGACCAAGCGTGTTAAAAGAAGCCCAGCAATAAAAGCCCCAGTTGTTAGCATGATGAAAACATCATCCCATCCCTTTGTTGAAATGAACCCGGCAAGAAGAGGGCCAAAAGATGCACCAACTGATCCGTTGCCATCTATTATGGCAGTCGTCGCTGTTGCTACAGCACGAGAATCTCCTTTGAGAGAACTGTGTGTGCCCAAGCCCGCAGAGACAGCAGTGGTGATAAGTGCATAGGGCCCATTTACAGATAATCCAGTCACCATCATAAGTGCAATGTTGAAATTCTTAGACACTTCCGTATGGTCGATATAAAAGCATACAAGGAATCACAGCATACATGCATGAAGGTGGCTGCAGTGGTAGCACGGGCACTCAGTTTATCAGATATGTAGCCAGCAAGAATGCCTCCAAAAATTCCCCCTACATCGAACAAGGTTGAAAGGTTGCCTGCTGATTGATTTCACAGACAGGTACTATCCCCACCAATTTCTGCAATATGAGAATGACGAATTTCTTAAGAGTAATGGGTGCACATCTATAAAAATATTGACAAAATAATTTTATAGAATTCATTATAACTATTGGATGAAATAAAGTGATGGGACCTACTCATCATTCATTTAAAAGTTAGTAACTACGTCAGCATATTCGAGAGATAAAATTTCTTGTTGTATATGTGCCATTTTCTATTACTAGCATTGCCATTAAAATAACATTTTTGTTTCTATTACTAATGCTACAGAAATATATTTGCAATCTCAGTTAAACTCTGTAGTATATATTGCCAATTGTAACTCATAGTTTTAACAATGGTATTCTAGTAAAAAGAATAAAACATAGCAGATAATCAACACAAATCAGAAGCTATGATCAAACACACGACATAATAAAATTTCTGCTTTCAAATGTGGGTTTAAGGAGGTAACACCTAATACACACACCTGTCTGACTCAAATAGAAGGGTAACCAATAGAGAAGGTGTCAGCACAAGCTTGGCGAAGAAAAGGCACAAGGCAAAAGGTACAGCTCCCGGTATCATACACGCTTCCAAAAGCCCAACACTCTTCCTACTCCCAATCCCATCTCCATTCATCTCTTAATTTCTTCACCTGAGCCTCTTCATCACCACCATTATCCACCCGCACCAAATCCGAACCCGACCCATCATCAACACTCCTCCCAAGCCCAACATCCTCAGTGGGGGTACGCAACCAAGAACAACCAAACAAGTACCCTTCCCAACACAATAAACCCACCAGGAACAATAAAAGACCAACCCCACCCACGTTCCAAAACACAAGCCGTAAGAAGAGGACCACTAATGTTATCAACCGATGCATGCGCGTTCCAAACACCCATGATAAGCCCTCTCTTCTTCTTCCCAAACTAGTTACCAATAACAGCAACAACGGAAGAGGCCAACCCGTTGCTTGGAACATTCCCGCAACCATCTGCATGCAAAGGTAAGGTAGAACCAGAACTCGTGAACCTTCCAGAAGAATCCCATGCAGAAGAGTCCCACGAAGATTCCACTTCCCATCATTCCCGTCGTGAGGAACAAGCGGAGGTCGAGGGTGTCCCCTTAGTGTAATCCCAGTTGGGGTTCCCCTCGTTGTTGTGTTGTCGCTTCTTGACATCGTTGATTAATTCCTTTGTGTCGACAATTTATATGTGGGAATCATGATGATCCGAATTATGCACATTTCTGGTCTGAATTTAGATGTTAAATAGTGATAATGGTGATGTTTTTGTTATAACTTATGAAGGTGTTGGTGGAAATGGGTGATCCTGGGAATAACTGGTGAGACATGAAATAATGAAGGTCGTTGATATTGAAGGTTTGTGTCTGAGTGAAAGCGTGAAAGCATTTTGGTGGAAGGAGGAGAGAAGCATTTGACAAGGGGAGCGAGAGAGAGAGAGAGAGAGCAGACGGGAAAAACAATAGAGAAGAATACGTCGCCATGCATATGCAGTTCATGATGGGTAAGGTGTGTGTTCGAGCATATATAAGATGCTAATCACGCATTATTTGATTTTTTTTTTTTGATAAAGTCAATTGTTTTGTGTTTATGTGTTAATTGTTGATTTAAAATTATATTTAATTTTGATATGTTGATAGTCTAAAAGAGTTTTACACATTTAATCAAATATTTATGTAAAACTCTTTTCCGTGCATTGTCGTTACATTAATATTAAATCTAATATTTATGTTGCCATATAATTATATATTATTGTAGAAAATACTTTTTGTGCAAAAAAATTTCACAACAAATTTAAATTACTATTATTTTCTTTTTCCATTTTAATATATTAATATTATTGGATTCACTTTTCTTATTTTATCTTCTTCCCTATCTACACTTGTGATATAAGTTTGTTGTCTCTAGATCTTACACATGTATCATCACCCATTATTGTATCAATAAAATTCTCTCATTTACTACTTGAGTGGTGGTCACATTTACTTAACATGTTAAACTTTTAAACATATCAACACATAAAATCAAACTCAATAAAAATAAGGATTTAATTTTGATGCAATAAAATTTATATGGCTATTTAATCAAGTACTGTGTACCAATAAATCTTATTAACTTTCATACTAACTATTTAAAAAATCAAATAAATGTAATGATTTGCATCAAAATAAGACTATGAAGCTAATGTAAACACAAAATGGTTTACATATATAATTTTTATATTAGATTTAATTTTGATACTGTTATATTATCAAATTAGTAAATATATGGCTAATTTTCACGCTTTCTTGTTAAAAGGTTGTGTAAACAAAGGAATCAACAGGCATTTGTTGGAAAAACCGGAAAATGTTATGAAAGGGCTTACATTTGTATTCTGTTTCCATTCGATGTTTGACGAAATCATATTTGCATAATTTGACATATTTCTTTGTTAATTTGGTATATTATCATCGTAACAGAAAGCAATTTTGTGCCAAAACATTTTAAGATAAAGCAGTTTGCTCCAGTCTGCACCTTCATTATTGTTGTCAGAACGCTTTACTTGGGATTGAAAGAAATGTTATATCTATATTATATCTAAATTAACATTCCATAATTTAACTACACATTCTCATGAGTGAGAGTGAGTGTTGAGGTGATGAGGAGGGTTCAGATCAGACCGATCTATGTGGCTAAAAAGACGGACTAAAAAGATGGACTGAAAAGATGGAGTTATATGGTTTGGACTCGGTAGCCAGC
Source organism: Dalbergia oliveri (assembly GCA_030441495.1). Lineage (NCBI taxonomy): Eukaryota > Viridiplantae > Streptophyta > Magnoliopsida > Fabales > Fabaceae > Dalbergia > Dalbergia oliveri. The sequence goes on along the minus strand of JAMLFY010000004.1, from coordinate 12,767,512 downwards.
CAGCCATCCATCCATCCCCATTGGTGCCTCCATGTTCCTCGTTCCACCACATATTCCTTCCATTCACAATCCCCTTCATTCCTTTTCTCTCTTCCATCACACACTACTCTCACTCACTCCCTCCCCTCCTACCCTTTCCCTTCTCCTTCTAGGAACTTGATGTTGGTTGTGATCGTGCATGTTACCTGTTAATTGGGTCTAGTCGATTGATTGCCCATTGCAGTGCTCAAAGGTTTTGTTTTCATCATCATCATGACTTCTCCTGCTGCAACTCAACTTATCTCTGTCAGCCCTGATGAACTTAGGTTCACTTGTACGTATATATAAGATATATCCCTTCCCTCTCACCCTCTTTTAGTCTGCATTTTTTTTTCTTTATTAGAAAAATGTAGTTCACTTGTGCTCATTTTATAGACTCATTATAGACGACATGCGCAAAACAAGACAAAGAGATAAGGGTCATGGTTTCCCTGATCTTCTTTTTCAACACCTATCACCTTGTGTTATAAAATGAGTATAAATAACGTTACTTTTACGTACTATTATCTTTCAATTTTCATTGGTTGGTGATGATCTCTAGAACAGGAAGTTGCATGCATGATTTTTCACCTTCTTGGTTGCTGCCTTCTTAGGAAGTTGAATGTGTAGCCCTTTTTTTTTTTCATGTTGAATGCTGCCATATGCTGGTAAATGATTCATGAACTCGTATAGATATCATTTTCTTGAATTAAGCTGAACAAAACGAAGGATGTTGATGTAATGGATCACTGACAAGCAAAACCTTGAATAGTGAGTCTATTGTTCTTCGGGAATTAAAATCCCTCGCTACTCATGATCGAAGTAGCTTTTGCGGGCAATGTCAAGATTCTTCATGTCGGGAGGGAGAAACTCTGATATAATTAAGAAGTTTTTTGGGTACAAGAGCTAAGAAAGAAAATTAAGATGTTTGAAATTGAATAGAAGAGTTAGCGTAGTTTTTTCCATTTTTCTGTAAAATGAAAATATGAATTCTTGTCGTCTCCAATTTCCTTAATAAGCTTGCACTCTAATTAAATTTTTCTCATATTATTCCTGTAACTAGTTGAGCTGGAGAAGCAAACATTTTGCGATCTTAAAGTTGTGAATAACACGGAGAGCTATGTTGCTTTCAAGGTACCCTTTTAATTGCACATTTTGAAACGGACTTCATGTTGTTGGATATGCTTTTCTCCTTCAGATCCTAGTTAGTTCATTCTAATTGCATTTTTTTTTTATGTATTTAATTCCAATGTTATGTTATTGATGTTTGCTAGGTCAAAACCACTTCACCTAAGAAGTACTTTGTACGGCCTAATACTGGTGTTATACAGCCCTGGGACTCATGTATCATCAGAGGTGCTGTTTGCTAGTATTGCAGAGTCATCTTTACAAGTCTAGTTCTTTTTTTTTTTTCTGAGATATATATTTTACTTTTGAATTTTGTGAATGGATTCCCTTGAAGCACATGCTAAAGGACTAAAAAATATTACATGAAAAGTTCTAGCATTTAATTTCCTGAATTGAAAATTAAAAAACGTTTAGTACTTTCTTCTTTAAGTAAGTAATGAAGACAAAGATTTACCAAACATCCAATCAATCTATGCTCAAGAATTTTAGAACTTTTATTTTCAAATTCTTTGATTAAAATGCTTTTTATTCAATGGTGGGGTATCCATATAGTTGTCTCTGCAACTTGTACAATTGCTTTTTCCTTTTTCTCATGAGGACTTTAATGAGATCTTTGATGGTGTGAAAGCTCGAAGTTAAAAGCCTTTTCCCATTCTGTGGTATTAGCAGCTGTCATATTAATTGTTTAACTTTTTTTTTTGTAATGTACAGTCACCCTTCAAGCCCAGCATGAATACCCAGCAGACATGCAATGCAAAGACAAGTTTCTCTTACAGAGTACAATAGTCAATCCAAATACTGATGTTGATGAGCTTCCTCCAGATACTGTAAGACAGTCAACACTACTGTCCCTGTTTAACATGATCGGCTGTATAATTTGAAAAAGAAAAGAAAAAAAATTTGATCATGATCTATATTGGGTTGCAGTTCAATAAGGAAAGTGGAAATACAATAGAGGAGCTGAAACTAAGAGTTGCATATATCTCTCCTAACTCACCCCGAGGAAACTCTGGAGATGATGCATTGAAGAACACACAAACCATCGATACTTCTTCTGTGAGTATCTTCTTAAGTAATTCCCCACCGTACCCTTTGTGGAAGAATCAGTTTGAGTTTCCGTTTTTGTGGGTTCATTGTCAAACATTTCCCACTTTATTATATCATTTAATCCCGATGATATATATCAAACTTCTTTAACTATTATACCTTCATTCCTTATTAAAATAGCTGCTCCAAGAAAACTATGTAATTTGGTACATTAAAAAATTAGTGTATCTAATTATAAATATCTAGCTATAATTTGTAGTTAGATAAACTAACTTTTCAATATATTAAAATTGCACTATTTTCTAGAGAGCGATTATTATTAAGGAATTAAGGGAGTAACTTAGATAGCAAACAATAGCCAATCATCCTTAAATAATTTTATTTTACTTTTAATTAAATTTCCTTTGTTTGAAGAGTCAGGCTTTACAGCAGCTGAAGGAAGAAAGAGATGCCGCTGCCAGACTAACACGACAGCTGCAACAGGAACTGGTAACTAAGCCTACATGTTTCCCTGCATTGATAACTCCATGCAACAGGAAGAACGAGTTGTTGTTCCAATTACAAAGATGTGTGCGCAGTCACTGAACCTTACTGGATGGAAAAATCTCATGCATGCTTAGAACTTTGAAGCCTCTATATGTCTTCTGAGCTTCTTTCCCTCCTGCACAAAAAAAACCAAAGATGTGTAGAAGAGCAAGCATGAAAAGATATCATTGTAAATTGAGCCTTGTGTATAATATTGTTGACTACTCATTCATGGGTTGTGTTGATGTGCAGGACATGCTGAAAAGGCGAAGAAACCTAAGAGGCGATGCCGGCTTTTCCTTCACCTTTGCCATTTTAGTGGGTCTCATTGGAACTTTGCTTGGCTTTCTTTTGAAACTTCTATTCTCTTCCCCATCTACAGAATGATTGGTATTGTTGGAAACCTTTGCATCCAGACCTTACCGTGTGAACACTGTAAAAGTGTAGAGTTCTATATTTTTTTGAATGACTTTTTTTTACCACCATTTTGCTTCTATCTTACCTAACTGCTCTCGATGCTATAATGGATAGATATTTATTTTCTGAAAGCAGGCACATACTGTATTTAGTTATTTACGATACACCAATACCTTGATCTACACTGCTCGCACGCCCGAAAACACAAAATGATAAGAGAAATCTTAACAGATCAACAAGGAGGAGAGATTTGTGGTTTATTCCAAGACGATAAAACACTTTTTTATTAATTGTGTATCAAAAGTAAATCTAGAGGAAGATGATCAAATGAGTGGTCAACTGTTAAATCTTGTGATTAATATTAAAAGTTAATTAATGATTATAAAATCACGTGACCATTTAAAATAGTAATTTTATGCTCTATCAATCATTTCAAAATTAGGGCGTGATGTAACAAACCATTTCAAAGGTGGTACATCTAGCTGCGATTGGTTGAGCTACGTGAATGTGCTTTTCCTGTCATAAAAAATTGGTAATATGAGAATTCATAATAGTATTAATTGTGTATTATTTCAGTTCACAACAAAAAGAAAAAGTGTATCCCTTCAATTTTAATTCTATCAATCAATAAAATTTAATCAAAATAACAAATCATATAAAATAACTATCCAATATAATCACCATCCATTATGATTTATTATTTTGCTAAAATTTTATTGGTCGGCAATCGTAAAATTATTTTACACTATATATACATAGAAGTTTAAACTTTTTATAACTAATATTTTAATTAAAAATTAAAAGTAGTAAACTTTTTATCATTTTAGAAATTTCCATACATTGATTTTATTAAAAAGATTTTGAACTTGGCACTTTTGATTGAAAGTGGTACAAAAATCCAACTTGCGCTGGTCAAATGTCATTGATAATTACCATTTATTTAATAAACAATGAATTACTTCCTTTCATACCCAAAAAAAGAAAAGAAAAGAAAAGAAAATGACTTGTGGACTAAGAAAAGAATGAGAAATAGAAAACAACGAATGACAATTGTCAAGGGGCAGCGAGAAAGAGCTGTGAGTTGCAAATATGGGCATGATCGAGAAAGGTCATTTCAGTAATTAACCAACGGAAACAAACAAAGAGCTTTCGACGAAATTATCCGTGGTGGAATATTAAATGGGTGGGTAGTTGCGAGAGCGTTCTTTAATTGCAATTCCATTCCGTTGCGAATCTGTTGCGTTGTGTGTGTGAGACAGAACTGAGATCAGTGATCAAAAGCAATGGATGCGTTCAATTCGTTCTTCGACTCAAGAAACCGACGATGGAACTACGACACTCTCAAGAACTTCCGTCAGATTTCCCCGTCGTTCAGAATCACCTCAAGCAGGTACGGTACGAGTCGTCGATTCCGTAGAAATTTCTCTAATCAACGTGATTTCCAGGGTTCTCTTGTGCTTTATTATTGCCTAACGATTACATTTATCAAGAAACGACTTTCAATTATTCAGTTCTCTCGTCAATTACCGGTGGAAGTGCTGATTTCTAGGGTTTGTAGACTTGTGCTTGACGTGTTAATAATAATGCTCAATGTTGATCTTTCAATTTATATTCTATCTGTTATTCGTTGATTGCTCTTATGCTCTGAGTCGCTGCTGGTTAATTTTATATGTTTTGAGCTGTGATTGATTTGATTTTAGGTTTATTTCACCTTGTGTTTTGCCGTGCTTGCTGCTGCTGTTGGAGCTTACCTCCATGTTCTTTGGAACATTGGCGGTTTTCTCACGTCGGTGGCGTGCATGGGAAGCATGATTTGGTTACTCTCCACACCTCCTTCTGAAGAGGCATGGACTCACCTGGCTCCCTCTAACCTTCTCTTTCTTTGTTTCTAGGTTTTGTTATTCAATTGTTACTTACCTCTGTTCTTTATTATATGCAGCAAAAGAGGATGGCTTTGTTGATGGCCGCGTCATTGTTTCAGGGGTCCTCCATTGGACCATTGATTGATTTGGCTATTGATATTGAGCCAAGGTGTGACTGCTACCATTACATTTGGCATTTCGTTAGGATTTACTGAGAACACATTTTTTCCTTCTGTTGAAGATTATCGTATTGCTTAAGGATTCGTTTACTGCCCATACATATCTCCTGCCAAATATGTTGAGCAGAAAATATGCCAATGAAGCAAAAATGAAATTTTCATAACCTCGTAGCCTTTTCTCTTTAGTTTATGCTTTGTGGCAATTGGATAGTTTTTGACAATTGGATGAATTTATGATATTCTTCCATTGCTCCAGCCTCATCTTTAGTGCATTTGTGGCGACTTCCTTGGCCTTCGCATGTTTCTCAGGAGCAGCTTTGGTTGCAAGGCGTAGGGAGTACCTGTACCTGGGTGGCTTGGTCTCTTCTGGGTTGTCGATCCTTCTTTGGTTGCACTTTGCTTCTTCTATCTTTGGGGGTTCCCTAGCTCTCTTTAAGTTTGAGGTAAGCGGCTGCCGATATTCTTTTTTGTTGGAATTGTGCTTGGCAGTATAAAGCTCTGTTGTTGTAGATTTCTTATATAGAGTTTGTTTCCTACTTTTGCAGTTGTATTTTGGGCTTCTGGTGTTTGTGGGATACATTGTAGTAGACACTCAAGAAATAGTTGAGATGGCACACTTTGGCGATCTTGATTATGTGAAACATGCTTTGACCTTGTTTACGGATTTAGCTGCAATCTTTGTCCGAATTCTCATTATCATGGTGAGTTTGATCATTGAATCGTCATTTCCCAGTTTAACCTCTACTCAGTTTTGGTTTTTTCCTGATAAATTTGTACTGATGGGATTATTACTATTATTATTTGTTATTTATTTTTCAGTTGAAGAATTCAGCCGAGAGAAATGAGAAGAAGAAGAAGAGGAGAAATTAATTCAGCCGAGAGATACCATAAAATAGTTGTGTATAAAGGGCTGCCCAATTACTTGAACTTTCAACTACTGTGCAGTTAGTCGCGACTATCTTGTGTGTCTGCTTTACATGTTGACATGTTTTTAAGATTTTTAATAATGGACTATCAAATTTCCTATTGTGGTAGTTCTTCTGTTTATACATGATTTAGAGAAATCTGAATATTTTATGGATTAAAAATTCAAAATCTGTCTGCTAAATATGCTTGAGTGAATGGTCTTTTAGAGATCCAGACATTAATTTGGCCTTTGAACGTCCAAAACAGATATTTAGTCTTTAATCATAAAGGAAAGAAAATAGCTCTCTTAGACTCTGTGAAATACCATCGGCAAAGAAAAACATGCAGCACCTGATAATCATCTTTCATAAATTAGCAACAAAGATATGGATGCAAAGATGTGGAAAGAGGGCTTTCAGAATTGACAGGGAGGTTGACAGACCCCCCAAACAGCTGCGGGCTTTTCTTATTTTCTATTTTCAGTGTAATCAAGAGGGATTTTCCCTGGTGTAAATAGCTAGGCTCCTTTTATTTCTCATCAGCAAGTGTCCGTTCCTATTAGCCCCCTCCGCTAGCTGCTATACAAAGAAATATTGTGGTTGTTTCTGAATCAGAACAAACCATCACATAAGTACCAAGAGGACTAAGCATTACAAGGTCTACAAATCGGCAATGTATCAAAACTTCTGGGTACGATGTCCAAATGAAGCGACCTGGAAAAGGCTTCAGAAATCCAAAGGGACTTTTAAATACGGAATTAACGCTATTCAGATTCAGAACATGGTTAAGAAATGAAAGGGACTTGCTATACGATGACACAAAATGAAAGAATCCTATATCCCCTACCTCAATTAGACTAACAACTAAACCAGTCCAAGCAAAAGCTAAAAAAGGCAACAAATCAGAACCTTCTTTACTGCTAAAGCTACATGTTGGGAGTCGAGTGCTGTAGAGAGAGTACCTTGTAAAAATTTGAGGTGAATCTGTTTCTCCACAAGACGGGGAAAATGATAAGTACTGTCCAAATAATTAAATTTGGAAAGGAATATCTGTATTAAATTAACAACAAAATCAATAAAACAAAAATGTCAACTATATGCAAAATAAATATTTCTTAATTACGAAACAAAAATAACTACGCTCACCAAAACGTATTGAAATGATGCACAGATTATATGGAGCTCCAAATTGTGTCCATGTAAGCAAAGATTGCCGTATAAAATGTGATGTCTGATGTCTAATTTCTCACATTAGCTTGAGTGAGAACTCAATCCGATCAATTGGCTTTAATGATCCACAAGCCAAGCCCCTGAACAAGATATCATCATGTAGCAGATTCCAATCCATACTCTAAAATCATCATTCAGTAACTTGAGCATTGCCAATTTGATATGCTATTCTGTAAATCATATCAGCTAGTGGATGAGAAAGGTCTCCTTGGGAGAATTTATGAGCCCTTCCTCCAACATTGATCCAGCTATAACCAGGGGTTTTAATCAAACCTAACTCCCTCATTCTTTCTCTAACAGTTGAAATTCCATCAAGCATACCATGAGACTGATAGATACCACACAGGGCTATGTAGTTGCTGGCATTCTTTGGTTCTAATTGGAAAAGACGATGAGCTGCAATCTCTCCAACCTCAACATTCTTGTGCATTACACAACCAGCAAGAAGGGCACCCCAAATGCTTCCAGTTGCTGATGATTTCAAGCTCTCCAATAACTGAAGTGCTTCGACATGATACCCGGAGCGGCCCAAAAGATCCACCATACAAGCACAGTGCTCAGCAGTTGGCTGAAATCCATAATCTGAACGAATTGAGCTGAAAATGTGCTTGCCTTGATCTATCAGACCCGAGTGGCTACAACTAGCCAAGACTGCTGTGAGTGTGACCGAGTTTGGTGTGAATCCATCATCAATCATCTTCTTGAACAGCAAGAGGGATTCCTCCCCCTTCCCATGCATCCCATGACAAGATATCATGGCAGTCCATGAGACCACATTCACGCTGCGCATTGTCCGGAAAACCTTCTCCGAATCATTCAAGCATCCACACTTCCCATACATATCGATCAATGCATTACCAATGGGAGCATCTGCATCAAAGACACAGTTCTTCGCTATGTACCCATGAACTTCTTCCCCCTCATCAAGTCTCCTGCCCTCCCACAAGCATTCAAGATGCTAGGAACAGACATGTAATCCATCTTCCCCCCATTAATAAGCAGCATCTCTCTGAAACAACGGATAGCACTTGAATACAAACCAGCCCTTACAAACCCCAAAATCATCAAATTCCACGCCACAGAATCCCTACACAACATCCCGGAAAACACGGAGCACGCATCCTGCAAAGCCCCGCACTTCACATAAAACTCGAGCAAAGAACTAACCACTATAACATACCCCTCATATCCAAGCCTTATCACCAAACCATGACACATGATACCACAAGGAGCATCACCAACTCCTACGGAAGCCTTAAAAAGTTGGGGCAATGTATAATGATCCGGGAAGACCGCAGCTCTTGAAGTCAAAGAAAACATCCAAAGCATCGGAATACATGGAATTGTCGACGTAGGAGGCAATCATGACGTTCCAGGAATGCATGTTTCTTATGGGCATTGTGTCGAACACTAAGCGAGCGTGGCGGAGAAGGCGCAATCTGGAGTATGCTAACAAGAGATCGGTTTGAAGAGTGACGTGTGGAAGCAGACCTTGGAGAATAGATTGGGCGTGGCACTGCTTGGCTTGCAAGACAGCGGAATGCCGCAAGCAGCTTCGAAGCACGTATGACAAGTTCGAAGCGCTTTCCAAGACATTTTGAGTGTATCATAGTTTGTTTGCTTCCTCTTAACACATGATGATGATGACGACTATGTTATTTACAAACAAATTGGATGGGAAAAGGCAGAAGAGTGTAGTTTTCGGTTGCTTCGCGTTATGCGTATATATTGTATGCACTTGGTAGTTAGACGAGCTCACTAAGCATTTAGTTAGGATATCGATTTCGGACGATGTGTATGAAATATGTCTTATAGTCAAAGACAAAACACACACCTGCAAACTCTGTGTATTGAAGAAATTAATCACTAATTATGACGGTGAACACCTTGAGCTGAAAATAAAAAGAAAGAACTCGTCAGTAAAATAATGTTATGATATTTTTCGGCTTGTGTCCCCAGTTATCAATTTCCATGATAAACATTTAATTCAAGAACTTCAACGGTAGTTAATTAGTCGTTTGAAATCTCTAAATTGAATTCACTCAATAATTGAATTTTAATTCTTTGATTTTAAACTAAACTTAATCTAAGAATTAAAATCCAACAATAATTCAATTTCATCAAAACCTCTAAAAGTAAATCACGTAAAAATGGGTCTAATTTAATATGAGAATTAAACTCTAACAAATACAAATATCAAAATAAGTTTAATTAAATATAATATTTTACTCTTAATCTATTAATAAAAAATAAAATAATAAAAATAGTTAAATTAATTTATTTTTAAACACATTCCAAATCCAAAAATTAAATTTAATTCTTTAACTTATTAATTTATTTCAAATGTAAGAATACACTTCAATTCAATTTTATATCATTAAAACATTTCAAACTAATGGATATGGAAAATCAACAATCAATCATACCCGTCCTAGCTTAATTAGAGCGAAACAACATGATGCGATACGTTGCACTTGCACAACTGAATTTCCTTATTTTATCTTTTTCTTTCGTTAGGTTTCCACTTTCCACACTATACAAAATGAAATAAATAATATTGATATAATATGAAATATTTTACATTGTCACCCAATTAAGATAATGATAATAAAAGTTAAATATTTTTGTTAACATAATAATACATGATAAAAGATTAAATAAAAAAAATTATAGTAACAATGTACCAAAATAAATCCGATATGTAATTATTCAGATAAAATAAACATTTCCATCTGCTTATAACACAAATCCATATGATTAAATTCAAATAACTTCTGCACCCAAAAAATTCAAATAAACATAAAACCATCTGAGTAACCCAAAAAACACAAAACAATATACACAGGCCAGCTTTTATGTGGTTCAAATAAATACTTGCCCAAATGTTTTGTGCTTTGATAAAAAGTTTCAGGTTCAATGCGTGTTGATACGCATAACTCTTATAAATTTTAAAAATTAGTGGACGAAGACGAATGCCATGGTTAAAGTTAACTTTTATGCCATTTGTGTAGCAATTGATATCCAAGGCCATAGACCAATGCCATGGTGTTTGGCAAATCCGAAAAGCAGATAAATAGTGAATTAGTGATGATGGATACATGTCATTTGCTTCTGGATATTGGACAAAGTCCATGGTATATAGGGTTGATTGACTTTTTTACATATTGTCCGACAATTTATTTATTTATTTATTTTTATTACATAGCCCATTTATTTTATTCATTTGAAAGACAAATAATCAGACCAAAGATATAAAAAGACGGGTTTATCACGATGGAAAAGAAGAGGAAGGACACGAATTCTTTTTCTTTAATACCGAACATTTGCTGGTCGTGACTAACATTACATCAATTGAATTGGAGGCAAATTAGACTGTTTCAACCATGTGGCTGGCCTTAGTCATTCCGTAAAGTCACCACCATGTTGGCCAGTTGGAAAAAAGATGCAATGGGAATAGGCAGAGGCATATTAAATTTTGAACCCAAGGAAAAAAGATTAGTAATTAAGATCAGATCACACCAAGTTCAAATTGAAAATCGATAAATTAGCCATTGGTTTGATTCTCTGATCAGTTAAACTTTGTCAAATCCAATAATAATCGATATAACTGACTGAGTTAGATTAAATCGGTCAGCGAACCAAATCACACACACCTTGAATCACATGTAGTTGGAATTTCTGAAATAATTCCAAATTTCCATTCATGAATGCAATGTGTCTTGGTAATTAAGGGAAGTGCACCACTACTATCGGACTAAGTTTGTTGTTGTGTTATTATTTCTCATTGATTATATATATAATTGTATTAAATTATTATTTTTTATATACTAACTTAATTAAATCTGATTCAACAAATGATCAGGAATTCTGGTATCTTAATCAAATCAATCATTATGTCAAATCTGATAAGTATAGATTGAGGAAAGTAGTTTAGAAAAATACTAATAATTATGCAATTTTGAGCTGGAGTAAAAGTGTAAAATTAATTGAGAATGGACCTAATATATTACAATTGAACTGAATCGATCATAAATATTTAACTTAAACAATTTGTCATAGTCTTAAGAGCTTTTAAATAAAAAAAAAATAGTCTTAAGAACTTTGAAAATTTCCGTTTTAAATAGGGAAAAGATCATCTTAAGTTCTTAACTGAGATAGAAACCATTTCCATGTAACGTATGTTTTAATCAGTTGCAAATCCCGATCAGAACCCACCTTCTTCCCTTTTTTATCGTTTTTCTTTTTTTGCTTCTTTGCACGTTCAAATCATGATATTAACGCCCATATATTGTTAAAGTTCTTTTGTGTGAAAGGCCTCTATCAATCTGACTCAATCTTGCTCATATATGCCCAAACGGACCTAATACTTCCACTTAATTTATAGGGTGGTTACATTTAATTTGTCCTTTCTAATCGGGATGTATTCCAATCCCAAAATCGTATGGCATTATTGGATAAATCACTTTGATTCACCTTTACCAAATACCTTTTTTTTTTTAATGTGAATGTTTCATCGAATACCATTGGAGGGGTGGAAGATGCCAAGATAGTTTATAAAAAAGTGAAATAAAAGGGTTGAAAACGGAGTGCAAAAATAAATTAGTATTTAGGAAACAAGAAGTCAGAAGTGCACAGTGTCCTTAGATAAACTTTTGAACAAGAAATATAACCATCATTCCTAGAACTCAATGTATGTCGCACCAATATGTTATCACATTTGGTTTCAGTTCTAACCATAATTAATTTATGATTAGTTAAAACACTATCAGAAAATATTACTTCCTCCTCCTCACAAGAGGAAATTCAATCAATTTATTTATTTTACCTCGATTGAGTACAATATGTAGATTAGTTGGCATAAAATTTTAAGTATTGTCTCTGGAGTAATTTTCATGCTTTAAATGTGTACATTAATTTAAAAGATAAGTTAAAAAGTTTCAATATTTTAAAATTTAAATATATATTTCAGAATTATTTTTACTACTTATTTCTACTGACTTTCTTGCATTAACTATTCTCTCTCTCTCATTCACTTATATCATAAGATATAGTTACAAAAAATAATTATTATTATCTACACTTATTAAAAAATTCACTTATTTATGAAAAAATAAAATCTCAAATTAGTTTAAATCGAAAGTGATAATATTTTTTGTAAATTAAAAGTTGACACTAAAGGTGAATGTTACTCCCTTCCCTCCTAAATAAGTGTCCAATTTTAATTAGACACATTAATTAAGCAAATTATTGAAAACATCTTATCTTATTTTAGATAAATTTAATTGAATGTATAAAATTATCCTTATGCTCTCTCTTCCCATTTATTCTCTCCCTCTTCCACCTATACTCTCCTTTCCCCTTTATTCTCTCATTTAATAGGGGTATTTATAAAAAAAAATTAATATTACTTAAATTCTCTAAATAGACAATTATTTGGGACCAAGTAAAATCTCAAAAGCTGACACTTATTTAGGACCGCAAGGAGTATAAATAACAATAAGACATCAATATGGAGTTGATCGAAATAGTTAGGTGCTTCGGTCCTATAGCCATATGGCTCATATTAGAGCCCTAGAATAGGGGAAAAAATCCTCAATACGAGACCTAGAACTTCAATGGAAACCTCTAGTTCGAATTAGTGGGGTTCTTAGTGAATGAGTGGGTTTCACTTCAAAAAATAAATAAATATAGATAAGTTCTTATGGATGAAATTTATATATAAATATCAATCTGACTCCTATAAAATATAAAAATTAAGGTTAATTATTCTTAGATCAATAACTTTTATCATATATAAATTATGTGCAGATGTCGCTAAATAATCTAACGATGGTTAACCATCACTTTTATATTTTATCAATTATATTTCTTCACTTTTAAGGAGTCAAATCCATAAATATCATCATCCATAAAAAATTTTATCCCATTTTTATATCATATTAAACTTCACTAGGTGTTACTATTTTTTTCTCTCCATTATATCCAATTTGGGAGTGACAATTGTCATTTCCTTTTGACTATTGACACTCCTCTTTATTAAATATCATCAAAATACCCTTCTTCTATTTTAACTAAAAGAATACCTAGTTAACATTAATTAATTATTAATTATCATAATACTATCAAAAAGTTATTATTATCAATTTAAAAATTAAAAAATAATATAATTAATTAAAAATATTTAATATTGATCTAAGCACTAAATAATATAAATATTTAACATTAGCATGTTTAATATAATAATTTAAAATGAAAAATTCTTTTACACAAACAATTCATTAAAATTAATTTATCTAGAGTATATCTAAAAATTTATTTATAGAAATGATATGACATGCATATTAATTTAAATGCGCTTGATTGAAACGAAAATTTTTAAAAAAATTTAGATAAACTCCCTGTGATATATATATATATATATATATATATATATATATATATATATATATATACACTACCATAATTTTTATTTTGAACCCCACCAAAACCCACCCAGCAAACAAATTATACAGATTTGTTCCGTCGAGCTTGTTCATCTCCCAAAAAAAATTTCAATTTTTCTACCGCTGAATTTTATTTATTTTTCTGGTTTTATGGTAGTATTGCATCAAGATTTTGTTAGGCACTGCAACATTTATTATTGTTGACTGAATATATTTGACTTTGTGATATATAAATTGATGCCATAGTTAATATTGGATGAGATGGAATCTATTATTTTTTAGAAGATTTATAAATTGCAGTAAATGATGTCAAAAATGTGCTTTGGTTGACCGTAAATTCTGGGAGCATATTTTAAAAGAAGTACAAATTAAATTTAGGAAGTGGAATAGAAAAAAGTTATTGGTAACATTTAATAAGGAGGAATGTTAATATGGGTGACAATAGTCAAAACGTCCCCCAATTCGAATACCATATAAAGATTTTTCGTTTTTCTGAAGTGCCTATATAAATAAGGTTGATATAAATTTTCAAAGTGAAACTTCATTATCGCACCTATTGCTCATAGCATAATTTCTGAAGTTGTTTAGTTCCCAATGCAGTGAAGGGGTAGGTAGGTGTAGTGTAAACTGCAGAGTGGCGTGAACCATGGTGCCCAACTAAGCAAAGAACTGTGAAATGAAAGAGGCCATTCTTGGGTCTTAATGGCAGTTGAGGCTGAGGTGCGTGCTTGCCTACGTATGCATGTCATAATTCTACGCCTCCAAACCAATCAAAACCCAACACACTGCATCCTATTCTTCGTTTATTGTGGATTCTGATTTAAGCCTGCTTCGACTTCCAACCTAATTAGTTAGTATTTTAGTATTATGTACTTCATGGTGTGCGAGTCACGAGCCTACGTAGCACACAAGTACTCCACAAACTTACACTTCTGGGTGTGAGTGAGTGGCCAAAATTACACTGCTCAACCCAAATGTATGTGCTGAGATTAATATATGACAAAGAAAAAAAATAAAAGCATATAATTTTAATGTAATGATAAATATTTTTTATGATTATCTTATTATATATTATAAAAAATATTTTATAAATTAATAGTACAAAATATTTTATTAACTAGTGACTTGAGTGGCCAGTCAAGTCACAATTTTATTTTAGAAATTAACTTTTATATATTATCAATATAAAATTATTTGATATTATATTTAATAGGAACTAATGGTTTTTTAAATTTTATATTCTTTTTATTGTGCTAAAAAAGAGATTAGTTACGTGGAAAAAATATGGAAAAGTTGGGGGAAATAAGACAGTGGTTGGTGGACTTGTAAAAAAAAATTTAATGGAATGAGAAGACACTAAAAAGTGATTACTCATCTTGATCGCTTTGATTAATAGCATGGATAATAGATAATATATTACAATCATTTTGGATTTAAATATGTTATCATTCCTTGCCAAATAAGCAGTTTTTATTTTTTGTTCTTAATTTTTTGTTTGATTTTGGTATAAACATTTGTAAAACTAATTGATTTTAATTGATATTGTTAAAATGTTTATGTTAAATATAACTTAGCTAATGGAAGGCCAGTTTATTCGATTCTACGTAACACCCAACAATTATTTGTGACAATGGTTGAAACCAAGTAATTTTAGAAACATTTGGATCAAAATCAAACAACATTAAAGGAAAATTTAGAAACCAAAACCAAAATTATTTTTCAAAATAAAAACATATCTAAACCATTATTCTTTTATTAAATGTTATATATATATATGTATATGTATAGAGAGAGAGAGAGATGATTGCTTTACACCATATATGTAGGGAGTGACTTAAAGAGGAGTGATTTATTATTAAAGTGACAATGAATAAATTTTTAACTATTAAATCTTGCATGAACGGTTAATAGTATTAAAATATAAAATTTATCTACATCTAGATTTTTTAAAACATTATTTTGAGGTTAATCTTTAATTGCTTTAACAAAGAAGATATTATTTGATTTAAAAAAAAATCTTAAATCTAGTGTTTGATGAAAATACAATTCACTTATCATTGATCTCAATCCTTAGTAGTTAGAATGAAAATAAATGAATTGATATGAACATTTAATTATTTTTAACGATCTCTCAAACCTGAGAGTTGAAAGATTGCGGTTGTTACTTTCTTAACTCGAATTGAAGAAGAATGTGTCCATATTTCTATTTTTTTTTAATAATTATTGATAAAGCTCGTCACTAACGAAAAAGAAAGTGGAGCATGAACCGGTGCAAAGATAATTAACCTAAAACAAAATGAAAACACCAAAACCCAAAACAATATTGATCTAACAGCACCTACAAAAAATACAACCATTAAACCTCACTCCAATCCACAACCCAAAAGCTCCTTAGAGACCAATATCAAGAACCAAAAGAAACCCTACAAAAGAGACAACAGTCACAAAACTATTCAGACTAGAAACTTTATACAAAACGAAACATTTTCCTGACCCCTTGCTGAAAGACTTCAAATTAGAGGAGCAAACCAAAACGACCCTCCTGCATGCACAAACAGAAACCAAATAAAAGACACACGCATATCTTTGTGACCCCATATTTTGACAATATCCTCCAAAGACCCAACACCTGTATCTCAAATCATGAGAAACGTGATAAGCCAATACTAACATGTAAGAGAGCAAACAAACAAAGTGAACACCCAATTCCACAAGTTCAATGGGCATGAATTTCTTCCCATTCTACAAGCACGTCATGCCAGACTCAAAATCGCAAGGGCTTAAGCCATTGAATCACCAATATTCAAAACGAGCACACCATACTTACTGCCCTTGTTTGTGGGTTTATGAGAAGCTGCTGATGCCAAATATTCCACCATTTTTTATCCACATGAGATGTAAATACAAGAGACATATTCTTCAACCATTCTTTGGTGGGAAGGAAGCTTTTTTCAGACATATTTCTATTTATATAGTTCAAAATAAAATAGAATTCAATTCAAGTCCATTGAAAAACTCCTCAGCATTAATTATTGCAATGAAAAAAGAGTTTAATTGAGTAATGTTGATCCACAAAAACCATTTTGCATCAATCGGCTTAAAGACCTAAAATTCCAATCATAATTATTTTACTTTGAATAGAGGCCAACACTTTTATTATCTGTTTGGCGCCTTAATTTGTCGTCTTTGTTACATGGTCGGCGCATTTGAAGGCTTTTATAACTTATCTACCTGTTTAATTTAGAACCCTCCACTAACCCTTATAAATTGTCCAAGGAATAATGAAATTAAAGAGGACAGCTTTCAATTTCACAGTTTCAGACTTTCAGTATTCTTAAACCAAGATAATTTAGCCCACCTCAGCTTAGATATTGATCGATCAGGAATAACATATTCGGTCGGACCATCAGAATTGTGTATGGAACAATTGTAATCAACATACACTTTCAATACTTACCTTTTTTTTAATTTTTTATGACTGAACATTGATCTTTCCTTTTCAAATACAACTTATTTATTATTGGACTAAATATTTATTAGTAGCCATACTATTAGTTCGAGTTTTTTTTTTCTGATAAAAAAACTTTTTTTAAATGGCATGATAGTTAACTTATAATATGTTAGATTTCGGCTATAATACATACCTATTTTGATTTTCTGATTTTTCACTCTTATTTTATCTCTTAACCAAGCATACCCTAACATACACCTGAGATATATCGAGCATTGGAAAATAATAATAAAAAAAAGTTTAACTTAAATTTTGATTGACACTCTTCATTGTGTGATTGCCCAATATTAGTGATGGGTAGAAGCGAACAAAATGTTTGTGCCTCCTGATTTGATGTATTGTAATAGGAGGTATAATGCCATCATTCATGTGCGCACTAACGATGTTTGAAACAGTTTGATCTCGTCATCTAAACATTGTCTCCATTTAATTAGTATTTTCCGATAATCCTAGCGTACCGAATAGATAAGATGTGCATATATTAATACGAGACAATAGACTTGTTCGATTCATTGCTTCGCAAATCATGCGAATTTAATAATTTATATAGCTACAGTTCACAAAATAACTATATATGTGTAGTTTTTTCCTTTTTTTTTTTTTGTTGACGTGAACGATTTATGCATAATTAACAGAATATTTTTATTTAAAACAGATGATAACAATCCACGAACCCGAAAACAAGGCTGTGAGACACTTCTAATAAGACTTGTCCTTTGTTTTATTTTATTTAACTTTTAATTTTTCCATTGTTAACATTTGGCTCCAAAGTTCAAACTACGTGTTTCAGATTCCACCCTCCTATCTTTCCCTACGTCTTATTGACTTGGTGCAAGTGGTCCCATTGCAAGATTAATTGTTTGCCCTCTGCACCCTTATAATATTTCCACTTCTCAGGTAGTAATCATCATTTGAGACTTTACCCATTTATCGACCATTAGACGCGAATTCTTCATCAAATATAATCTGACTAGGGATTTCAATCAAAAGGCCCCTATTCCACCGCCCCAATATATATGAAGTTATGTCCGAAAGTTTTACAGATCGTAGGGAAAGATTAATGGAATGAACAAGAAAAAGTGGAGTAGAATAGAATAAAATAGTTCATTTTTTTATTAAGATATTTAACAATTTTAATATGAAAATAAAAGTAAAAAAAAGTTATTTTATATTTCTAACCTTTAATTTGAAGGGTAAAAAAAGTGAATTATATTTATCTCTTTTTAAGTGAATTATATTTATTTCTTTGAGATGTATTGATACTGCATTTAGATCCTTCAATTTTTTAAGTTGACAATTAACTTCATTATCATTAACACACTTTATAAAATGCTCTGTTGCATCTTAACTGTCCTTTTTTTGCTTTATCTGTCCATTTATCAAATCAAGACAGTATTAATTTTTGTTTACCAATTATACCTTTTTTATAATTAATTATACCTTATCTACTTTTAATTTTTTTTCAAGAGTATAATCATATTAAATAGGGATAATCTTATCAATTACTCCCTCCCTAGTAAAATATTTCTCAAATTTGGACAAAGACAAATATTAAGAATGATGATAAATAATATGATAATAAGGTATTCCTATGCAAAATTGTGCTATACTAATATACCCTAATGGTCATTAATTGTGAAGCATATCAAATGGTTGGAAATGAAATGTTACACCAATGGTCATTAATTATTCAATGGTACTATTGACACATAAAAATTCAACTTTACTAGAATGTGAAATTGAGAGATATTTTGAAAGAAAATTTTGTCTGAAAGTCGACAAATATTCTAAAAAGAAGAGAGTAATACACGTCACATTGTTATTATCAATATTCAACCATTGTTTTCTTAATTAATATGTGTGGTTTTGTTTTTTGGACAATTGAGATGCAATTGAAGGACTACCTCCTCTCAATATTAATATTTCGATTCCCCCAAATATTTCCATTCACATGTTTGTCTTGTCCCCAATTTCACCATTTTCCTTCCCCTCACCTTTTCCCTCTATACCACTTAGAGCCCTATGCGGATCTTCTCCTTTAACCTAGTCCGCGATAGATCAAGATTAAATAAAGCGAACTGACGTCTTTTAAAGGCCTAGTCCACGTCCAAGTTGTGGACCAATCCGCATTTTTGGCCCAGCAAAAGCCCGTATACCAAATTGCGGATCGACTCATTGACAGCGTATTTTACAATCACAATGAACAATCCAAAACTAATTCTCACCAAACAATCACAATAAAAACATTTTAAATTTCAATCTACAAATTTTACAAACAAATAAACAATCGAGAACTGATTCTCAATTCAACTAAATAAAGCATATTTAAAAAAAAAAACACAAGATGAAAAAATAATAATACTCTTATACTCACAGAGTCAGAGATAGAGGTGCGAACTGTTGCTTTCTATCTTAGGAGCGGTGGAGGTGTCCTGGAGGTCTCCTTGAGGCTTGATGAAGCACGTGGGGTCTGGCGGCAGCTTGGCAAAGCACATCATAGTGTTTTGGTATTCTTGGCAGCAAACCAGCGATGGACGGCTTCGGTGGTGAGATCTCCGTAGTATTTTGACCGCAATCGTGAAAGGTGCGAGGCATGAGAAAGGTGCGACTGGGCTTGACCGCGAGGCGTGGGAGAGACAAGAGTGAAAGAGGGAGTAGCCGCGGCCCTCGTGGAGTCGTGGGTGAGTTGAGAGAGAGAGAGAGGGCGCGCTTGGGTTAGGAGTTACTTAAACAAAGCCAAGGCAGAGGCAAGTGCTGAAGTGCGCAACCCTCGTGTAGAACTGAGAAGTGCCTCTCTCTTCCACTAGTCACTTACTCACTTTTATGTTATGATTTATGAAGACTGGGCCACCAAAATTATAAACGTCTCTTGGGCTTGGTGGGCTTAGACATTTTATGCCTAAGTTAAATGGTCTGTGGAAGTTGGACTAACTGCAAGCACACCAAGATGCACTACAGTAATTTCTATACGGGTAAATAGGCTTCGCAATTCGATGCCAACCGTTTAGCTCAGTTAGGGAGGATCGAAAAAGTCCATGGGTTGGTGGACTAAAAATTTTCTAATCCATTTTTATGCGAGTTACGAGTTAACGGTTTATTCGTGGATCGTAGCCCATATACCTAGCTCTAATACCGCTACACAAGTTCTATAATCTCTCTCCCTCTTGTTGCTTGTAGGTTCACAACACTAGCTTGAGTTTACGGAGGTGGTTGTGTGTACAAAGGGGGCAATTTAAAGGATAGTGGATCTGGGTAGATTTGGTTTGATGATTGAAGTTTACCGTGGATATGTTCCATGGTAATTTTATAATTATTTTACCTTTTTGCTAAATATTTACGTAATTATATAATTATTTATTTTAAAATATCTAATATTATCAAACCTTATCCTATGACTATATAGGCATGCATAAGAAGGCATTTAGTATGACACATTCTATCTAGATTATTGATAATGTGATTTTAAATTATCTGAACCTACAACATTGTCTTATTTAGTTAAATCTTATTATTAACAATCTAAATACCCATGGCAATCTACATTGTCCCCTTAATGACATGGATTGTCCCCATTGAGATGTTTATGTGGATTATCACCCTAGTGGTAATATTCAATCCTACGATCATTATTATTAATATTATTAATGATAATAACTAGTGATAATGTTATAATAATAATTATTAAGTATTATTAGTATTCATATATTATCATAATTATTAATAGAGCATGAATTGCAATTTTTGAGCAAAATTGTGGTGGAGTACAATTTTACCAGACCTCAATCTGTGTTATTTACTCTTATTTTTAAATATAGTTCACTTTAAGTTTGGTGATTCTACTTCTTCCTCCTTCTTCATTTCTACCGCTCCAAACACACCCTTAAACTAATCATTAATTCAGGCACTAATCTCATACTAATACACACTCGCAAACACATTACTCTTGAATCCAGTGCATATTCTTACAAATAAAGCAAGTCAATATACGTTACCAACTGAAAACTACTCCTTCCTTTTCACTCTATTTGTTCTTTTTTTCTATTTTTTTTTATTGTAAAACATCTATTTATTTCTTATATCAAGAAATGTTAAATTTTCTGTTTTCAATATTACCCCTAATATAATTAATTGTGTTTATTTTTCAACGATATTGTAATAATGTAAATTTATATTTTAATAGGGATAATGTGATCCACTCATATATCTTTTTATGATTATTAAGATACATTTATTATTTTCTTAAGGTATGTACTTTTTTGTTTACGGATAGATGAAATGAAAATGAGAGAGTAATTAACAACTAGGATTTTATCCAATCCCATCTAGTAACAATACATTCCTTTGATGTTTTTAATAATCACACGTCAATTATAGTTAAGACTCAAACAAAATGTGTTATTTATGAAGAGTAGTATTGTGAACTATATGTATAAAATAATAATTATGAGTAATTCTTAGACCTTTTGTTTTAAATATATTAATTAGTGGCGTTTCTTTTATGATAATTACCTCTGAGAACATACAAATAACTTGGCATAAAATTAAGAATACTTTGGTGTATATGTATGTATATATATACAGTCTTTACTAACATATCTGAAAAACATGCAATGTTTTTTTCCCCATTTTTTTTATTTCGAAAAATGAACAATGACCCAACAAAAAGTAAGCAAAGCATATGTGGGGGTAACAGGGTCGTGGCCTTTTAATGAAGGAATGCCTGTGAATATTAGTCAAAGAAGGGTGGATATTATGGATAACTGGAAAGGTGTCATGTTCCAATTTTTTTTTAAAAAAGGAAAAATAATGAAAATAAGAAAAATGGTCATTGGTTATACTATTGTCGATCTATAGATTAGGCCTGTATCTTCTCCCACGCCAATTCCATTAAAATCTTAATAGACGACCCCATAGTATTTTTAGAATAAAAATATCAGTTAGTGCCTCCAAAAGATTTTATAAAATAATTTAGTTCTTTGAAAATTAAAATTAAACTTGTGATTTCTTAAGATTTTAATAATATAATATGTTAATCTCTGTATATTTGATCCTTTAAATAATAACAAAGTTGAACATATGACCCATTGATAAGGATCTTAATTGATGCGTGTGTCATCTGAAGTAAAATAGAGTTTAATGATTTACTTTGATGAGTAAATCATATGAAATGAGTTATTTAATCTCTATAAATCATAAAATGATCATTTTATACAATTTTAAATATCAAAATGAGTCCAATATATTCTAAAATGGTGTTATTTTGCTTGAATCTAAGGTTAATGACATATCATTATTATACTATACAATGTGTGTAAGTTTACTAATAAATAACTAATGGAAGGACTAATGTATCTAATATTTTTAATCTTAAAGAATTACAAGTTCAATTTTTTTTCTTGAGATATTAAATAATTCGATCTAAAATCTTAAGGGATAAATCATGGTATTCACTTTTATTTTTATTCCACTGAATTAACCGACACACATCTTTCTACCTTCCGGCACATGATTCCAATCTACACCCTACCACTTTTTGCAGTAAACGTGGCCAAAAGTGAAGTCCTAGCCGCCTGGTCCCACGACTATTCTCCATGGGCGTACCGATCCTACACTATGAGGACTCACACCCGATAATCACCCTTTTATCGGAAACAAACTATGAAGAATAGAAGCAACAATAACAGGTTGATCTACGACAAGTAGTTATGAGTTTTCATCGGACCCACCTAGTAGCCTATGAACCCCACCGTTATTTTTCTGCATTTATTTTATTTTATTTTATTTTTTTTCAAAAGAAAATAAATCTTTGTAACTCTAAAACGTAATTTAGCTTTGATAATGACCCACAAGTGGACCTGACTATGTCTTTACCCCTTTTAGTTTTGTTTTATTTTCAAAAACTTAGCTTAGCATTATTGATGATGTAACCTACCCATTGTAAAAAGAACTTATGCCACGTTGGATTAACTTAAATTGTGGGTTTTCATCTGTTGGTGCACTAAACTAATGTATTATGGTTACATGTGTTTTAGAGAGATTTGTACTGGCCAGCGAATTCGAAAATTATTTTGTGGAGATATATATCGAACTTGCCTTGTTACGTGTCAATTTTACTCTGAATAATAGAAAGACTATAAATAATTTTCATTTTTTTAATAATTATCTTTTGTGTGGTTCTAGAGGCGCAGAAAATGTTAAATAATTTTTGTTATACTATAGTTGTTTCAAAATTACCGATTCAATGATAATTCAGTATGCAAAAAGGTTAGCCATATTTCACAGGAAAAAGGCGAAGGAGGGGTTGTGACTTGTGAATTTAAAGGTCTGAATGCAAGATCTGACTAGTTGGTGATTGTGAATTATGAGTTCCTAAAAGGCACTCTGTTAGTGAAGGAGATGCGTTTAATATTTGGAGGAAGCCGAACAAAAGTTTTTAATAATGCAAGGCATGTTCTTTGCAATTACTTTGATCCCTTCCACTTGTCATTCATCGGGGTCTTCTTGGCTGTTTGATTTAGTAAAGTTTTTAGAAAGGGTGTGGATTGTAATTGCATAGCTCTTTTATTTTGGGAAGAAAAAGAAATATTGTTATCTAACATTTAAAAGTTGGTGTATGGACATTCATTCCATTATTACTGGATTTAATAAACGAGTGAAGTCATGAAAGCTACAATTACATTTGACGATGATGAAGTGAGTGTCTATTTGTTTTTATTTTTTGAGGAGAAAAAAAAGTGGAGAGTAATAACTCCTTCATGTCCTTCGTCACTCAGGCTGAGCGTATGATACAATTTTAGAGATGGGTTGGACCAATTTTCTTTTACACAAAGTACACGGAAATAAGGAAAATCACAAGGCACCAAATTAGTCAAGTTCATGAGATACCCACTATGTATATCATGGACACGCTGTTTGTCATATTGTCTAGCTAGAATTTAAGTTTATGAGAAGAAATCATTCTATGATTTGGTTTGGAGAATAAAGTTAGAACAAAAGGGCAAAGAGTAAAGAGTAAAGAATTTCGATTCAATAGGACTCTCATTTTTACAGTTTGGAATTTGGTGATTAGACGCAGGATTAATATCATGTTAAAACTAATGGTTTCATCTGCAAATCGATTGTGGTAGGACCACAACATCAACCTCACTTGCCTAATCCAACGGTGGTAATTGGATTTGTGACCACTAATACTCACATATGCAGGTTTATTCCCTTATTATTTTTCCCACATAAAAAACTAAATATTTATCAACATCATGTCACCACACATGGGAGAATATTTAATTGTGAGTTAGCATCCTCATTACATTATAAAAATGAAAAAGAAATTATAGTAGGAAGAAAAATTGGGAAAGGCCAAAAACACCTTGTTTCTTTCTCCTTTTATTTTTTTTGGTTGTGGGCTTGCTTCCTTTATCTTTCTCATCAAAATATTCAGTGATTTATGAGTTGTTGTAAAATAAACCTGTTTTGAGGAAAAAATGGATGGTGAGGATGGGATACTTCTAGATTTTATTTGATGAGGATTTGAAAAATTGAATGATAAGCAAAAGAGAAAAGTCCATAGTCAACAGGATATGTGCAATAATATTCCCCTACCCCTCTGTTTCCCTTATAGGGTAAGCTAAAAGTTTAAGATTTTAAGTTAATAAAAAAGCAAATTGAAGTATTTGAAATTACACCAACAATGGAAGAAATGGAGAAAGAAAAAAATAAAATAAAAAGCATGATAAAAAAGGAAGTTGAAACATTTACTTGTAATACAACACAACTCAGCACAACACAAGAGGTCACATATACACAGACATCTCCTTCTCCTTGTTCTCTCTCTTTTCTATTCTACCTTCCTTTCCTCTTTTCACAACCATTTTATGAGATTCTTTCCATTGGTCTTTTTCTCTTCCATTGGATTGTACAGATTCCCAGCAAGAATACACTCATCAATCCCTTCAATTCTAATTGTTGTTGTGTGGCTGCTCATGTGATTTTTTTTTAAGGACTGTAGAGACCAAAAAATTTTCTGGGTCTATTGAGTTCTGTCTTCTTCTGCAAACTATCATTCTGTTTTTGCTGAAGAAACTTAAAAAAAGGCCCTTCTCATAGAACTATTATATTTTTCAGAAAATTTCCATTTTTCTTAGCTTCTTGTTAGTGAAAAAAAAAAGTTTTTTTTTCCTCCCATTTTTCTGCAAAAGTCTTCATATTTAATTTTTATTCATTTGTGGAAAAAGATTGAGACATGGGCAAGCAAGGACCTTGCTATCACTGTGGAGTTACAAGTGAGTTCTTGTTTCTCCAATACGTGTTCTTTTTTTTTTTCGCTTTAATTTTTAATATATAGCCTTCTGGAGTTATTGACCTTTTCTTAACAAAGAGTGCTCTGCAAATTGAGATGTGTCAAATGAAGAGTTACTGGCCAATATAAACTAACTTAAAAAAAATGACGTTAGGCGTGTTCTGCTTAATGTTCTGGATGTGTGCTAATTGAAAAGTGCAAGTATTGTTGTTGCCATGAGCATTTGGAACTGAAAGGTTATGGAAAATTCTATTGATTTTTTCACTTTCATGTGTTTCCTCACGCCTTGGCTGCCTTTGTTATCATTGAGTCTCTTTGAAATCTGATCAAATGTAGCTAACTGGTGCTGAATTAAGCTGAGTCCATTCAGTACTAGGTGGGACTTGTTTCTTGATAGGAAGAACACTATTGCTGTGAATGTGTTTATCGAAAAGAGTCAAACCACAGCTCAGGTCTCTTCCCATATGGATTATGTGATTTTATAAATGAGAGGAAAGAAGAGAAGGGACTTGTGCATTTGAGAAATTTTCCTTTATCAATCCATTCCTGTATTCTGAAAGGATTTTTCAAAGTTGTGCTCATTTACTCTACAAAGCAATTTCTCATTGTATTAGAGGATCTTGGTCCAAGCATTGTATTCATCCCTCTGAAATGTCTAACTCTTTTCCTTTCTGGCTGAAGAAAAACCAAGCCTGTTGCTTCTTCATTATTATATTTTCAAGCTTTCTCAATTTGAAACTATTTTTTTGCTCATAGTGCTCATCACCTCAATAGAACGTATACTGCAACTTAATCCACAACGATGTTCATTACTTTTCTGATAATTTTGAAGCAGTTTCCAAGTGTTGAACTCATTGCTACTGGTGTGCTTTCGATAAGCCAATTACTATTTGTTTGTATAGAATGTCTCAAGTGAGACTTGTCGGTTGACATCATTCATTTCAGCTCAAATGCAATCGTTGTCTTCATTTAGAGTCTAGTGTTATTCAGTTGTGTCTGATATCTTCTTGAGCTGCCTGATTGGTGTCTTGGTTTCCTGGTGAAAAGGAACTGAACTATTGATATGTATTATCTATAATATAATATTTAGAACTAGCAACTAATAAGAAGAAAATAAGTAACATTTCAAACAGGAATTATTAGTCTGACACAATAGTGAACTGACAGATGATGCTTTCTCTGCCTTGAAGTTGTTTGTTAAGTTTAGCTTTCTAGCATATGAAAGACAAACAGCAACTGTAAAACATTTCAATCCAAGAGACTTAAGCCTTGTCTTGCCTAGTGGCTAGCTTAATATGTATTTTCTGTATGCATCATGAATTGGACTACTGGGGACATCTCTGTTCTTGTTTATGAGGGTGCTCAATATTTGTAGATTTCTGACAATTGAGCACTGTAACAGGCACACCACTTTGGCGCAATGGGCCACCAGAGAAGCCAGTCCTATGCAATGCCTGTGGGTCTCGATGGAGGACAAAGGGAACACTTGCAAATTATACCCCTCTACATGCACGGGCAGATGATTATGAGGATCAAAAGGTTTCCAGGGTAAAGAGCTTATCGATAAATAAGAACAAAGAAACAAAATTGCTCAAACGAAAGCAGAACCATGATAATGTAGTATCTGGAAGTCTTGTCCCTGATTACAACCAGGCATTCCGCAAGGCTGTGGATGAAGATACAAGCAATCGATCGAGTTCAGGATCAGCTATTTCTAACTCAGAGAGCTATGCTCAATTTGGTGGCACTGATGCTAGTGATTTGACAGGTTGGAGTTGGACGAAATATTGTGTTGATTTCATTGGATAATCTATCTTTGTAACTGATTAGGGCAGCATTGGCCAATCCTTTGGAGTAGTATTGATTTTATTGCCAGTGCAGATTTTTATGAGCACAATCAGGAAGTGGATAATGAAGTGGGGGAAATGAAATGAAATAAATCGTGGAATAGCAGCACAGTTGCATTGTCATTGGTTTTCTTAAAAGCAGACAAGTGAATCTTGCCTCTTATTGAACCTGAGTATGTTTTTCATAGACAAAAAGAATCCACAAAAGTGATTTAAATATTTTTCTACCATGAAGCTCTAGTTATGTCTTTCAAGATTTGTAATACCAAGTTCTAAAGTTAGATATAGTTTATCTATTTTTGACTTACTGTATAATATACACATATTTCTGAGGTAATATATTTTGTTAATAATAGAATGTCAAGTCTTACCTATATTCTTAATCTTTCTAGTTCATCATTATTTGGCTTAGATAAAGAACGTGTAATCAAGTGTTATTTTGGAAAATATGTAACCTCCTGCTATCATGACTGTATCCCTTCGACTTTTTATTAAAACATGTACTTCTAATATAAATCGTTTGTTTAATTTAGGTCCTGCTCAGTCAGTGGTTTGGGATACCATGGTGCCTTCAAAAAAGAGGACCTGTGTGGGTCGTTCAAAGCCTTCTTCTGTTGAGAAGCTGACAAAAGATTTATGCACTATTCTTCATGAACAACGGTCTTATTTTTCTGTATCTTCTGAAGAGGATCTTCTTTTTGAAAGCGAAACACCTATGGTCTCTGTGGAGATAGGGCATGGAAGTGTTCTTATCAGGCATCCTAGCTATATAGCTCATGAAGAAGAGTCTGAGGCTAGCTCTGTTTCATTTGATAATAAGCAATTCCCCGTGAGTGAGACATACTCATATTCTGGTGCCAGTCTTATGCATAATGATTCCAGTGGTATGAACTTCTCATATCACGGAGTTGACAAGGTGAGGAACTCTGCTGGCCAAGGAATGCAGGTGGAGCAACTTAAAAGGCATGCTTTCTTACACAACTTTCCTTTAATAATTTCTAGTCTGTTATATTTTAGTATTATTATTTAACATGATAAAACAAATTCCATTTTTGTTGTACCACAAAAAATTTCATTTTGTTTGTTTTTGCCAAAAAAAGTTGATTCCTGCATGTACATTGTGGATTTTCTTTGAGCTTGTGACTTGAGGAAGAAATATTTGAGATAAATGTGCAGTAAGTTGTTGTGAAGCATAGACTAACATACAAGGTAGTCATTGATGTCTCTGTTCTCTAAATTTCAGCGACAAGTCTCAGCTTGAGAAAGTACAGATCCTTGGAAATCATGATTCACCGCTGTGCTCAATAGATTTAAATGTGAGTTGCATTCTCCTTTCCCTATTTTGATTGCACTTATTTAGTGCCTACATTGATCAAATGATGTTCTTCAGGCTTGTAATAATTAATTGTGCACCTTTGAACATATCAACTGTTCTAATCTGTTATGGTTTCACACCAATATGATTGGGTTCTGTGATTTGACACACAAATTATTAGTCGTTTTTTCAATCTTCTGTTATAGTCTTCCTTCATGTAACTACCCTTAGAACTTTCAGCATTGCAATTTGATTCAATTGCCCTAGAAGAATGGGAAATTTTTGTGTAACTAATTTACTCATTGTTTTAAATTTTTTATTCTTGTCTTGTTCTGTATACTTATTTATTATACATTGGTAGTTAAGGTTTTGTATCCATGAAATTGTTGACTGCCTAACGGAATTGCTATTTTGCTTGGTTAGGATGTAGTAAACTATGAGGAGTTCGTGAGAACCCTGACAAATGAAGATCAGCAGCAATTACTGAAGTTTCTTCCTGTGGTTGACACTGTTAAACTTCCTGATAGGTTAGAATTTCTTTCATATGTAGTCAATATTTTTTCTTCAATGTTGTAAATTGTAATTCTTACACAGAAGTTTCAAATCTCTAATTTTGGGGCATGTATATATAGCATGTCTAAATCCATCATAGTATAAATTGGTGTGTGCCAATAAAATCAAAACCATTTCTTTCGATACATCACCGGATCAGAATTTTTGAAAATAATATACTAAATTATCCACCTTCAATTTCAATGTCATGGCATTTGATGCAACTTTCAAGGGAATAGAAGGTGTTGAGACTTGAGATTGAATCCACTATTGACGACTTTTGGTGTTGTATGTGCAGCCTTAAAGTCATGTTCAATAGCTCTCAATTCAAGGAGAACTTAATTTATTTTCAGCAGCTTCTTGGGGAAGGTGTCTTTGATATCTCTTTGTTGGGGGCAAAACCAGAAGATTGCAAGACTTTGAAAAGGCTTGCATTATCCAATCTGTCAAAGTCAAAATTGCTTGAACACTATAATTTTCTAAAGGTTTGTGCCGGTTTATTATCTCAATGTCAATGGTTTTGTTGATAAATAATACTGTGTACTCTAAGACTTACCACATGTCACATCCTTCATCCTTCTATGGATGCAGAGATGTAAAAACAAAGCTGGAAAATCTGTTACTCTGGGATCAACTGGTAAAGCATCATCTAACTTTGCAAATGTCAAGAGATTGTGTGATAGCCGAAATCAAAACTTTCCAGGTCAGCTGAAAAATATGATTTCAATGAAGACAAAAATAGATCGTATGCTAAGACCTTGCTAATGTTCATTCCCTAAGGCAATAGTACAATGATGTGATTGTTGGGTATATCTTGCACAGACGAGGGATGTGGATTGGGGGAAATGGAGTAGGTAAATTTGGATCCCTTCAATAGAGTAGCTCAGATTTTCATAAATTACCAGTAACTAGTGGCGATTTTATTTTTCGTCCTAGCTCTTGACGATTTAAAATGGTCTAGTTATTATTGAAGACTACAAAATTGAAATGATAATATAACCATGAGCATTTTAATGCAATTGCTTTCTTTTAGATTCCTATACTAAGGAATAATGGAATATACATACAAAATAATTCTTTTATTATTAATTATGATTTATAATTTTACTGCCAACTTCTGTTTATGATTTACTTGATGAGAGGAGTCTCATTCTAAACACGCATCTTGCAAATTTCAGAATTGAAGACAATAATGAGGAGCCCCAAAAGAATGACCATAAATTCTGGCTGTGAGGGCAAAGAAGTTGCGGAAGATGGCTCTTACAGTCCTAAAAGCCTATTTGCCTTGCCACCTGATGCTAGCTCACTCCTGCTTGATTCATTAAACTTTGTAGGGGAGAGTTCTGATCAGGATCTGCTGGTAGAGGTGCCATCTAACAGTTCATTTCCACAGGCAGAGCTCCTGCACCCAACTTCAAGCTTTGGTGCTCAAGCCAGCACTAGTAGCAGCTCAGTGTACTCACATCTTATCCATAATTGAGTAACCTTTACCAGGTTACTTGGGTGGCTACGGGCAGAGTCCACTGTCAGTGATTAGAGTCTGCAAACTTTGCATCTTGAATATATGATGGTTGTGTGTTTTATGTCCTTGCAACCTTCTTGAGCTTGGATTGCCCACTATGGAAGTTGGTGGGCTTTTTGTTTTTTCTTTTGTATAGGGTGGTCAGAGATTGTAACGTATAAGCATGAAATGCGGAGTGATAATCTCCGGAGTTTTGTATGCTATTGTAGTTTGTTTTGTGAATAGTTTTGACACCTTTTTCTTTCAATTGAAACCCCACCTCCCCCAGTTGTCTATACAAAAGTAAAATGAGAACACCTCTTTATGGGATAGCATGCATCAATACAAATACTATTGTGTGATTAGTCAGCATAAATGTGCAGAACTTATTTTGTTTGTGGCTGGGAGGGTGCAGGGGTTTGTAGAGTCTAAACTGTATCCATAAAATGGCAGTGCAGTGCTTTTTTATTTTTGGACAAAAATTGTTATCTATACTAGTCGAGTGACACATGCATAAATACACGAGGCTGTCTAAAATTGAAGGAATGACATTGGTCAAGGTTTCCATTGGAAACATTATCATCCGATTATTTACTAGGGCTGCGGGCATCGTGAACTAGTGGTGTCGTGGCTCTTCAACAATTCCAATGCAGAACCTAGTTACGGCTTATATATCAACATACATCTGAATAACAATCCTCACATAATCAAAATCACCAAATGATGACAGGATGGAGCAGATTATGTGGAATATCTCAAAACCCCATCAACGGGTTTAAAATTAATTAAGTGCAAAAATTAATTTTGCCTAAATTTGCGTTAGTTTGATCTTGGGTTTTCATCTTTTCAAAAGCTAGTTTGAGGTGCAGAATCGATTCTAGTCAAAAACAATATTTTCTTGCTTTTGCAGTTGGCACATAATTAATACTATCAATCTTAATTAAAATTATTTTTCAAATCAAACTACTAAATATAAATTATTTTACCTCAAAATCAATTTTAATTAAAATCAATTCTAAGAAACCAGAACTAAACACAGACCTAGGGCCGGGTATAAATTTAGCAAAAGGAGTACAACCAAAAGGTTCCTCCATGCTCTAAAACTCGGGTGTTTTTGCAGAACTATAACATCCAAACCCCAGGTACAATCCTTCCATGTAATCCAAACATTGAAGAACCGGATGCATCACTACTCAGTGCCTTCTACAAATCAAAAAATTCCACCGAGGAGAGAACTTTAGTGCCTCCTTCCTGGTATCAATACACAGCTAATATGAATATATCCTGCCAAAATGCATGCATCAGTTTACACTAAATTTTCCTCTTCATCACGTCCCTCTATTTCCTGAATAAATCAGTGTCCGGCCACCACCTTGGACGAGGGAAATCAATACCACAAATGTTTACAGCATTCTCCAAACTAGCATTTTCACCACCACCATCATCATCACCATTACCATCTTCATTGTCATCAGGAGAGTTCTTTGCGAGAAACTTCAACACATCAAAAACAAAGGTCTTCTTTTCATTAGCTTCAATCTCGTGACAATCAACCAAGTTTTTCTGCACTGAAATCTCATTGTCCCCAGACACCTGTTCCTCAGCAAGATCAACTTTTTCAGGTTCAACATCAGCCCCAACCTTGCAATTCCCATTACTCTCTTCAAGTTCGTGAGATTCAATCCCCAAACAAGCCCTTGAAGAATCAAATCCCAAATTTGGCTCCGACAGTTTCGATTTTTTCACCGGCAACTCACCAATAGATGATTCCCTTTCGAAACCCTCAAGTTCTTCAGCAACAGCATCTCGTTTGATTCCCCGCGGGCTCTGAGCTACCAACTTTCCCTCAACCTCCTGCGATGGCTTCACGTCCGAAAACCCTAATTCAGAATCCTTACCCAAATTGACGCACCCCGTCCCTTGCGAATCACCAAAATCGACGAACCCTAGAGTTTCCTCGTCGCTAGCATCAAGCTCCCGATTGATCTCGCAATGGTCCAACGGCGGCTGGTCGCCGGAGCTGGGAGCCGACGACTTCTCCGGAGGCGTGTGGAAAACGTCCTCCTGCTCTTGAGTTCCGCTACCACCGGCAGCAACTCTTCCGGCGGCATCCTGAGTCTCCGGCATCGAAAACATTAGAAGGCCAGCCTGATCCTCCGCCGGGAACACGGATGAACACGGCGGCTCCTTGTCGCCGGCGTTAACGGACTCACCGGTAAAAGCACTGACAGGCAAGAGGCTCTCCTGGGAGCGCGAGATTTCAGAAACTTCGAGAATAAATTGAAAGGGGTCTTGTTCCTCCATTTTCTTCAGCCCCTCAAGTAACGTTACACATCAACAAGCTCCATTTTCTGATTGTTTTAAAGAGTATTGGGCTCAATTGGGCCGGTCTCCAAGGCCCAATCATAGTTTTAATACATTTTTATCTTCTTTCTTTCTTTCCGAAGACGGTGATATTATTAATAATATTTTTTTTTCCTTGGTTTTATTTTATGTGATGTGATGTGATGCGATGTCCCGTGTCCACAGTAGTTGGCACTGTAGGCTGTGTGGTGTAACGAGCCCTTACATCTTCTTGCGGTGAATCCTCTTCTCAGTCACTCGCCTTGGTTTTCGGTTTCGATAGCAAAACATTAGGTGGTTTGATTTGATTTGAGGATGCTGTTGCTATGCGACGCTGCTTTGTGATCTGATTTTTCTGTTGATGCTTGATGTGTTTAGATTTCACTAGATGAGGTAGGTACCTGTTTCGCATTTCTCCTTTTGCATGTTGCTTATTAGTTTACATGTTCTTCTTTCATGTAATTTATTTGTTTACATGTTCTTCTTTCATAGTATTGGGCTGGACATTATTGCATGCAGTTATTTATTTGTTTCCGATTCATTTCTTACGTTGATGTATCCGCTTGCAATTCCTTCTTTCATTCATAGCCAAAATAAATCATCTGATTCTCTCTGCGACAAAATAGCGCTTGTCTTAAATTTTTTTGTTTGAACATGTTTTTTCAGAGTGTCCAATAATGCTCAAAAAATGCAGGATTAGGTTTTTTATTTGGCTGTGTATGTGTCAGATGGGTACTTGACTTAGAAATTTAGGTTGTTCATGATCTTTATTGCGTGTATCAAAGGCACCGAAGATACAGTGACACCTAATTGACAACAGAAGGGGAAAATAATCTCTGATATCCCAGCTGTCGAACCTGTTGCTGTGATGCTAAATGCCCAAAATAGTCTGATTGTTAGGAAAATTAGTAGTTGTTGGTCAGGGATGGCACTATGTATAGTTTTTCAGCCCCAAAACTTTCAGAAATCAAATATGTTTCATTTAATTTTCACTGTTAGACTCAAGGCAATTAAATCAGCTCAGCACCTTAGGGGCTCCTTTCATCTTTAACTACGTAATGTTAACTCTCCATTGGCCATGGTCACTGTTACTTTTATTGTTGTGTGTTGCTCAATTTGTTGTGAATTTTTTTTTTTTCTCACTGGATTCCTTGGATGACTTTTTATTTGCAGAGACAAAAGAAGAATGCAGGCTCAAATGAGAACATGGGTTTGGAGAATGTGCTGAATTTTGAGTCATCAACAGGAATGGCAGCATCACTAAATAATGGTCATTCTGTAGGAAGATTTGAGATGGAAAATGGGGATTGTAATTCTCTTGCTCGGCCCATTTATAAGCGACGTAAAGTCTCTGCAGTTCGTGATTTCCCAGAAGGATGTGGACCATCTGCCTCAAGGACTGATCCAGTGTTAAGGGTAGATACTTCAGGCTTTGGTTCTGCTAATGATACAATTGTTGAGGATAAGAATGGTGAACATTCTGGGGCTGATACTGTTGGAACATCCCAGTGTGAACATGATAGTCGGCATTCTGAGTTACCTGCTGAGACTCTTGGCCAAACAAATGAATGCAGTTTGAAGAATGAAATTCCAGTGATCTCATCTCATCAAGTGGATGGACCTCCTTTGGGAAATGATGAATCTGGAAAAGTGCCATTGGAAGGTGTGGAAACTTTGGCGCATACAGAGTTGGGAAGAATTGCAAAGTCTTCTTCTCCAGTGGGCAAGGAGGTTTTATCACTTGATCCAAAATCATTATCATCCAATGTTGATATAGCTGGTTCCAGTGCTTGTATAGAGAATATGACAACTAGAAGGTATTTTCCTCGAAGAAAGGTTTCAGCTGTCAGAGACTTTCCTCCTTTATGTGGACGCAATGCTCCATGTCTCAGTACGGATGAGGGTCTAAAGGGAATCTCTTCTTTCAATGACACGAGAGTGGTTCAGCAGAACATGGCTGTAGACGATGACCTGTCACATAAAGTAGCTGCCACCGATGTGAAAGAAGTTGAAAATAACATTCACGATGAACATGCTCGCAAGAGAAAGCTTGCAGACATAGTTCTAGCTGGTTCTGAAGGGAATGCTACAGTGAAAGTGAATAAGCTGGATGCAGCTGACCCATCATTTGTGATGAAATCGCAACAGAGAAACACAAAAGAAAAGCACATAGCGCATCCTGGAGAAAGTAATCATCATCAGGTTGAAATAAATTCCATGACAGGAGTTAAAGAAGCAAATGAGGTTGATATACAGGCTGAGGGGACGTCAGGGCTGGAGATTATAGTGTACCCAGAAGTCCAAAGTCTTGAGGCAAAGCCTTTACGGGTTGTGTCTTACAGGGAAGTAGTGCTAGGTTTGATGGCTAAGTCAGAATGTCCTTGGACGTCTGACAATGGTTCCTCCAAAGTTAAATTGATTCATGGCATAAAGGAAGGAAAGGGAAAGAAAGCTGATTCATTTTCACGGCTTCGAAGGTCTAAATATGCTACCAAGACTATAGATGGAACAAATCATTCAAGGCAGAGGCCTTTGAAAAAGAAAAAAGAAAATGCTGCTTCCAATGTTATGGGTCAGTTAGTAATTCCAGAGAAGAAGGATCCTGTTGATCCTAGTCAAAAAGTCGAAGACTTTCAAGTTGTCACAAAATCACATGATGTCAATGTTACTCCTTTTGGTCATCGTAATTTAAGTGGTCATGAGAATGACACAAACATGATCCGACATAAAGTGAGGGAAACATTACGGCTGTTTCAAGCTGTTTGTAGAAAGCTTTTGCAAGAAGTAGAAGCAAAAAATGAGCGGGGAAGTAATTCTAAGAGGGTTGACTTACAAGCAGCAAAGATACTTAAGGATAAAGAGAAATATATTAACTCGGGTAAGCAGATCTTGGGACCTGTCCCTGGGGTCGAAGTTGGTGATGAATTTCAGTATAGGGTGGAGCTTAACATAATTGGTGTTCATCGCCAAATTCAGGGTGGTATAGATTATGTGAGGCACAATGGTAAGGTCCTTGCAACTAGTATTGTTGCATCTGGGGGCTATGCTGATGAGTTGGACAATTCAGATGTCTTGATATATACAGGACAGGGTGGAAATGTGATGAACTCCGGTAAAGAACCTGAAGATCAGAAGCTTGAGCGGGGAAACCTTGCTTTGAAGAACAGTAGTGAGGAGAAGAATCCTGTTAGGGTGATACGTGGCTCTGAATCAGCAGATGGAAAGAGTAAGACATATGTTTATGATGGACTGTATGTAGTAGAGTCATCTTGGCAGGATATGGGGCCACACGGGAAGTTGGTTTATAGGTTTCGGCTGCGAAGAATCCCAGGTCAACCAGAGCTTGCTTTGAAGGAAGTGAAGAAATCTAAGAAGTTCAAAACAAGAGAAGGTCTATGTGTTGATGATATTTCTTATGGGATAGAGCGGATTCCGATATGTGCTGTGAACACCATTGATGATGAAAAGCCCCCACTATTTAAATACATAACAAGCATGATATATCCTGATTGCAATCTCATTTCTCCAAAAGGATGTGATTGTACTAATGGATGCTCTGACTCGGCAAAATGTTCTTGTGTTGTCAGGAATGCGGGAGAGATCCCATTCAATCATAATGGGGCTATTGTAGAAACAAAGCCTCTTGTTTATGAATGTGGACCTTCTTGCAAGTGCCCTTCAACATGCTATAACAGAGTCAGCCAACATGGGATTAAGTTTCAACTTGAAATTTTTAAGACCCCTACAAGGGGATGGGGTGTGAGATCCCTAAATTCCATCCCTTCTGGAAGTTTTATCTGTGAATATATAGGAGAGCTTCTTGAAGAAAAGGATGCTGAACAAAGAACCGGTAATGATGAATATCTTTTTGATATTGGAAATAACTACAGCAACAGCAGTCTTTGGGATGGACTTTCAACCCTTATTCCTGATGCACAGCCAAGTTCTTGTGAAGTTGTGAAGGATGGAGGTGGCTTCACCATTGATGCCGCACAGTATGCTAATGTGGGGAGATTCATCAACCATAGCTGCTCTCCTAATCTCTATGCTCAGAATGTGCTTTATGATCATCATGACAAAAGGATGCCTCACATAATGTTTTTTGCTGCTGAGAACATCCCTCCTTTGCAAGAGCTGACTTACGACTACAACTACATGATTGATCAGGTCCGTGATTCTGATGGCAATATAAAAAGGAAGGATTGCTATTGTGGTTCTGTGGAATGTACTGGTAGGATGTATTGAGTCTCACACAAGGTTAATGAAAAGTGATTGAATGTTTGCCTTCTCAGTTCAACTTAATTTCTCTACCAATATGATAAATATTGGCTCCTTTTAACTGAAGTTAAATGATTTAAGCTTTTATAAGATATAAAGACTAACATGATGAACTATATATTTGTAATAATTTGTGGTGTCGATTTTTGTATTAACAGCTGAAATTGTGAACCTTGTATTCTTTAAAGTGCATATTGCACTTTAAAGAAGCTAAATTTTATCTTTTATACATAATCTTGTTTAAATGTTACGGTGTCTTGGACGATTCTTGATATCAACTATTCTGGGTCGGTCAGTAGGTGACAGCTATGTGATTCGTCAGAATGCTTTCATGTTAGGTTTCAGCTACATTTTTTAAGCTTTGGCTGTTTCAAAGCAAGGGAAGATATCAGTGGAAGTAGTTCTTTTTTACGTATTTTATCAATTTTTATGGATATCTGCATTATTCTTTTCACGTTTTCTTTTGAACTGCTTTGTGGTGGGTAGTCGAATAAGTAATAATAAATGCAAAAAGAATGAATCTGCCTCTTTCAGCTGGAAAAAGAGAACATTATTCGAGCAATGCTGATTTCAGTGCTTGGTTTTGCCGGCCGTGTCTATATAGTGGCCACAGTTTGTTCTTCACGGTAATGCATCCTTTTATATTAAATTTTTACATCTCTCAAAATTAATTTTTGTTTTTGTATGATATGTCATGTCTGGATTTCCTTTTTTATATATCAGCTCTGATCATTACTATTGATTAATAGTCCATATATTATGTGCCATATTTCCACCGACAAATTGTATTCTAAACGCAGATTTATGTTGTTTAAGGTGGATAAATGAGTGGCCATTTCGTCAACTGATTTGAATCAACCAGAACTAGTGTTAATTTGGAGTTGTTATCTATTTGTTTTTCCCTAATCCGGTTATTGTCGATGTCAGAGCTTTAAGGTACGAACCACAGTTGATTTACTTGTCAGGTACTAGATAAATGACCCTCTGGAGTTTGAAGTACAGTACTTTTATACAAGTCCAAAAACAAAGGACAGCACTTTATCATTTGCCATATATCATATGTTCATGATATATCAATTTAACAGAATAATTTCAAGTTTCAAGGAAATTATAGTGACATTGGCAGCAAAATTCTAGCAAGGGAGAACAGGTACATTTTATAGTTTTATTTATTTATTTATTCATATTCAAGACGACTCAAATGGAAAAGAAAATGAATCCCCATAATTTTAGTCCCAAATACGAAGTGCACTAACACATCCACCCACCACACAGGAAAATTCTTAGATTGATATATACCAACCAGAAACAAGAAAATACTAGTCCTGAAGTACCAAATATCACATAAGTACTTTTCTTATTCTTTTCAATCAAGCTGAATTTCTGTATCATATAAAGCTTCGGCTTTCCAATCGCTGGGGATAACATTCTTGGACTCTAACCAATACAGCCCTGCACTGCCACTCAGTTGTAACCTGAACCTAATGTCACCCCTTGGCGGGTTTTCAGCATCAAACACTGTTCCAAAGGCCCTGCGCATTGGCCTCCACTCTTGGCAGTCTTCCTGCTCCACCAACATTCCAAGAATCCAATTCAATTTCAAGTATAATAATTGATTACAAACACCTAATATATATATATATATATATATATATATATATATATATATATATATAGTAACTTTTCATTGATTTCTACTAGGCAATAGTGTAAAATTAGTTTATATTGTGAATGTATAAGGTACTAATACTGTTAAGGTTGGATTCAAATCAATAAATATATTTTTTATATATTTATACCTGCCACAGCTGAACCGCAGTTACGTCATATGTTCCACCAACATAGAGAATGATAATGGCCAAGTAGTGAGGGTTATAGCTGCGTTCGTGGACCTTAACTACAATGTTATAGCCGCCGTATCTGCAAGGTACCCTTTTGTATTCTACATCCACAACACCATATTTGAAAAGCTCTGCCGATGCATCTGCATTTCTTCCCAATCTTGAATATGCACGCGGACTCATGATAAAGTCTGTTCTGTCTCCCTCACCATAATCTGTCACCACTACGTATGCTCCGTAGTCATCACAATATTGTGATATTTTGCACCTAACCTGAGTCACCATCATTCATATTTGATAAATAAACAATTGTTAGTGGAATCGGTTGGCAAAGTTATACATCATGGTGACGATGATGAAGTGTTCACTCACCAAGGATTATATTAATTATATATTAAGAAAAAGGGAAGAGATTACCATATGAAGGATCGAGGTAATTACAAAACGTAATCTCTTCATGTTTCTTTTAATCAGTGGCCTAAAATATATGGACTAATAAACAATTTTTTTCATACATAATTGAAAAAGGCATGTGTTGATGTATTGCTATTTACCACATGAAGAAGGCTTGAATAGTGTATTCATAAAATTAAAATGGCTTGGTATTTAAATTTGAGTTACTTGATAGCATGCACCACAGCCAGATCCATTCCGCCATAGCCAAGACACACCTGCGACACTGCCATCGTTTACCGTCTGTCCATATTCGCCAAAGCCACAAGCTCCCCCTACAAAATTATCAATTGGACCAGTCACATCATGTATGCTATGCCTATACTGCAAAAGCGGTGTAATATCTTGTTTGCAATGCACTTTTTGTTTTTAATTAGTTCCACTTTTTCTTTTGGTGAAAATTAGTTGCACATTTATTGTCCAGAATGCACCCCTTATCTTAATGGAGGAGCATGCATTACCAAAAGTAAGGTCTTCAAACTAATTTTCTTGCTTAGAAGACAAATAGGAGTTTCAAAACATTAAAAGGCCATGTATCAAATGGGACCAAGATCTTCTGTCTCCCAACTATATCTCATTCTTATTTTAACATTCATGATTTGTCATTTTAAAAATCAAACACCGGAGCAATTATTAATTATGTGAATATCATTTTCTAAATAGCAAAATGTAACTAGTGAGATAGGAAAAGGATAATGTTCAGGGGCAACATGACTTTCACCAGTAAATATAATGATAGTTGCATATAAGAAAAGATAATGTGTGTACATCAGCTATTACATTAGAAATCTAAGACAAATGTAAATAATTATGACCCATAAAGTTGATATATCGAGTAATAACTAATACATAATATAACCTTTTCTTAGTATCATCAAATTTTCTATATATACTGTCTATGTTTTTTTTTTTTTTCGTTTTGGGGTCAGTATACTATCTATGTTTGAAATGCATGTATGGATAGAAGAGGATCACGTACTTGGATTCCCATAGCAATCGGGGCTACCGTAATAGGTTGCTCTGGAGCACGTAAAAGAGTCTTGAGAGGTGCACATGGCCGGTAAGAGCAGTATGACACAAACAAGGCCAAGTTGGCACTTAAAATTAAGTTCCATGTCTAAATGCGTTAGTAGCACTGATAAGATAGAAATGCAGCAAGAGTCTTGGAGGGATGAATGCAAGAAACTAAAGCATGCATATATAAGAAGCAAGAATAACTATGAAATAGAGAGCTTTGTGGGATAGAAAGCAATAAGGAATTGGAGCCATATTTATAGTACAGGCCTCATGTCTACCTACATAACGAATTACGAAATTTTTTAAATCCCACTTGGAACTAAGGAATATGCAAGAAGATTGGAATAATGATGTGTACATGTAGACCCTATATGATTGACCCCTCAAGGGCCAGGGTCATTATTTATTGCTAGAACCAATTAATTATTACAATGGCGCTATGCCTAACTTTGTTCTATTATAACGAGTTTCTGGAAGATCCATGTTGTGCAGCTCAACTCAAGGTTCATTCAAATCCTGATGGGAGTTTTAATTGGAGAAAATAACAAGAAGAAGATACTAGTAGATACCGAATCATACATGTCATTTTGGGCCGATTGGCCAAAAGGCATAGG
Organism: Dalbergia oliveri; assembly: GCA_030441495.1. Taxonomy (NCBI): domain Eukaryota; kingdom Viridiplantae; phylum Streptophyta; class Magnoliopsida; order Fabales; family Fabaceae; genus Dalbergia; species Dalbergia oliveri. Next base: position 12,726,190 of record JAMLFY010000004.1, on the reverse strand, counting down.
AATCTCTTTCTAATTATAACGGCTCTCTCTTTAAAATGATGATTGATTTTTTTTGTTCATTTGGCACTATTATTATTTGAATGGTACTTTAATTGTTCGGTGACACATTTAGAACACTTTATAGCATATTTGACCATTCACTTTTATAACCATTAAGTCATCCTTATAAAATGTCAAAAGATTGTTGAGGGAGGACATGTTTCAACTTAGTTTTAATACTCTCCTAAGCAACGTCTAAGCTCCTAGGTCTTTATATGGCCATTTTGGACTTTACTAAATAGGTACTCTTCTATAAATATCTATCTTATCTGCAATTTTCCTTCCTCAAATTCCATCTTGGTATGCGGATAGCTAGATTTAAACAATTAAACAGGATGAAAAATACCAATGTTCGGAGAATTTAAACAATTAAACAGGATATAATAAAACATGTATTTATATAAATATAAAAAATATAAAATAAAATATATGTCATAAAATAACTAAAAATTAAATTAGACATTAACAAAACCCATAGAACATAACATAATTCATTCTTAGTTAAAATAAACATTATCCATATGGATCAAATCTCTCAAGTTACTACTTCTTATATTAGATTAGGGAATATGAGATTCCCAAAATAATGAAATTTTGCATTTAAAAAGTTCAAAATTTGCATCATAATTATAAAATAAAAACCATGAAAAATACATAACCCAAAACTTCAAATGGTAAGAGTTTGATGTGTTAGGATTTTGATTGAAATAAAACATAATTGAGATAAAGGCTATATATATGAGCCTTGGTTCTCATGTGCATAAAACACATTAAGCTTGTAAATTAACAAATATTTGCCACAATAATTTTCACATAGTGATATTCATTTGAGACGTTAAATTCATTGTGTTCCTAAGTTGAAAATATTTCCCAACAATTATCAGGAGCTTATTTATTCTCTCTCTTAAACATCAAACTCAAGGATTTACTTCTTATATGCTTGAGGATCATCCTTGAAGGAAGTGTGAAGAGTGCAATTTGGAAAGGTTAAGGAAAGACTTGGTATTTAAGCGTGTCCATTGATCTTTAGGTTTTTAAATTTACACTAAAACAATGTCAAGTTTTTCAAGTTCAAGAGGTGTGACATAGAGAAATTTGATGGAAGAATCAATTTTGAAACAAGTCAAGGATGTTTGATACAATCAGGTTTGCACAAAAGAGAAAAATGGATAATGAAACAGGAACCAAGTTTAGTTTGGCTAAGAATGTTCTTGCAAATGTGCAAGGAATATCGATTGGGAGAAACTGAAGGGTTATACAGGCAAAGGGTATCTCAAATCGTTGTTACATAGCGCATGCTTTCTTAGTGCCATCAATGGTATTGTCAATTAGAGGCTATTGGAGTGAAGATTGATGATGAAGATAAGGCACTAAGGCTTATATTGTCTCTTCCATCTTCCTATGGGCATATCAAGCCTTTGATGTATGGAAGGAAACTTGAATTTTGAGGAAGTTGCTAGTAAATCATTGAAGAAAGAAGAATGAAGAATGAGGTAGCACTTCATCTAATTCATTGTTTGTAACTAGAAGTGACACTTATGGAAAAAGAATCGTGGAAGGAGTATGACATGAAATGCAAAGCCTGGGCATGTAAAGAAAAATTGTCCAAGTGGCGCGGTGTTAGAAAAGGTTCTGATGCTTGTAACAAGCTTTACTAGAAGATAAGAAATCCTCATGGCATTACATGGAAAAGGATACCGGATCCACATTTGCACACCATTGAAAAGGGTGTGTGGTGGGGTTATGTCGATGAAGAACTTCCAAGAAAAGCCAATGTGGAAGTTGCACCATAGTTTTTCAGTGGTTGACATGTGAGGTGAAATGCTTGGACAATTCCAAGTGACTTTACTTTTTATGGTGGAGTATGATAGTTCTTTGAACTATGAATAGACAATGAAAGGGATTGTTTGACAACTTGTTTATTTCAATCAAGGTGGAGATTGTTAGGATTTTGATTGAAATGGGTTTGGGAAAGAAGTCCCACATTGCTTGGAATTGAGATGGACAAGGCTATATATATGGTTTAAGACTGAGTGTTGTGAGTAGGACAAGTCTTGTGTTGTAATAATTTTCACATAGTGATATTCAAGTTTTCCACGCTATTGTGTGTTGAAGGTGGTTCTCACGATGTTCCATTAAAACAGAAAGAAAAAAGATTGAAAGAACTGGTGCAATTGAATGGATGGATGGTAAGTTTTTACATTTGAAGTAATCATGTTTTCAATTCAACTACGTTTCTCCTTCCAATAATGGCTTTTTTTTTTAACCAAAACATTTTGACTTATATTAAAATCGAAAAAAGTAATGTTCAATGAATATGATACGAAGGTTTTCTTTTTTCTTTTTTGGTAGAGATACATAGGTTACTTGTAGACGCATTAAAAAATATCGCAATTTTTTTGTAAAAATTCCATATAATAATTCATGTGTAGAACTTTAATATTTTCTTCATTCATTTCTATCCAATCAAATAGTTTTAATTTAAAATTTTCCTATATTTATAATATATTCTTCTATATAATTTTCAATATAGATATCACTCCTAAAATAAAATTTTTTTACTTGCATAAGAATTATTTAAATTTTTATTTGCTTGCAATGATGATCATATCCTTAAATGTTTGAGACCTTCTTACATACTATATAGTATTTCCCATAAAGGCTCATCCAAACAAAGTTTGTTGGAGAAAGTCCACAAATTATGAGGAAACGACACACAGGAATCACTCAAACCAACACCACGCGTCAGTTTGTAGGTGTCGATCTTTTTGTTTTATTGTTCTTTTAGTAATGTACAATAAAATAGTTTTCGATTTTTCAAACATTATATACTATTTATTTTACTTTTTAGATGAGAATATTAAATCTTATATAATAAAAAGGAATAAATTTAAAATTTAAATTTACTTTATAAATAAATGGAATAAATGAAGGAATGGCATATAAACCATAACCAGATATTAGATTAGTATTATTTCAGATAAATAGACACAAGAATAATGATATATCATTCTACAAATTCTCCTATAAAATTTATTAAAAAAAAGGATAAATCAATAAATGCAACCTATGTTTTAGAATTTTAATAAAAAATTACTCCATTTACACTACAAGAAAAATGGGCATTGTTAAACCTTTCTCAACAATTAAAGTGTCAATAAAAATATTGTTAAGAAAAATAATTTTGACACTAAGTAACTATTAAAAATTCTTATAAACTTTTATCGACAATTAGTATATATCAAAAATACCCAATATATATATATATATATATAATATATATTATATATAGTGAAGGGTGTTAAATCAATCACTATTAATTTAAAAAGTTCCTGACACTCACAAACCTCAGGAAAGTCTCTGGGCAGGAGATTTTGTAAGCGAAATACCTTTCAAACAAAAGAAAAACTTTCAGTAAGGGATTGGAAACTTTAATAAATATATATTTTAGAGAATGTCACTTGTTATTGCAGTTTAGAAGTTTGATTCAGAAAGAAAGTGAAATGTTTAGGAAAATCAAATTTGAGCACAAATTAAAGTGTAAGGGAGAAGAAGCTTCTGAACAATCTTTTTATATTGGCTTGGCTCCTAAACCTTGAGCCCACGTCCAGTACTCACTTTCAGGTGAATAGTACTTCACACAAAACCCAAGTGCAAACACTAATAAAGAGCAGTTTTGGCAAGAGCTTCTCATGCTCTCCCCAAGAGTAGTTTTTTACATGAGCTTCTCTAAACTCATACAAGATTCACTCATGAATAAAGAAATCTAGTTCTTTAACAAATTCTCACTTATGGCTTTTCTCTCAAAGCCTCAGCAACAAATTTGCCTTTTACATAATATGTATATTTCTATTTCCTCTCAAAAGGTAATTTTCAATAAAATAGGAAATAAGAAGCTCTCAGAAGATGTAAGCAAGGATCATTACAATGAAGAAAAAAAAGGAATTGCTCAAGCAGAATTTTGCTTAGAATGGTATGTTTTTTGTGCTCTTTTTTCTTGAGTTGATTTGATGTCTACTATTTCCTTAAATTATGAATACATTTTGACTGTTGCATACTAGATGGAGGGCTAGCCTAGCCTTTATCCTTCCTTTGTGAGATGGCAATATCTATAGCATTGAGATTTTTATCCTTGTGCCACTTGTCCTTATTTTATTGTTTCTTTTCTTTCTTCTAAAACATATGACCTGTCATTATCCTTCATTTTTAGCCAAAAATAATTTTTTTTTATATTTTTGTTTGATTTATGATCATTCTTCATCAAATGAGTAGCTGCCAGTTCATTATAGAATTTGCTCTTCAAATAGCATAGTGCTGATAGCCTTGGAGTCTCCTACCCAATTACGAGATATTCTGTGTCCTTTGCTTAATTTCAACTATAATATACTGAAACACTTAAGCAAACATATTAATATGTACACATATGTTTATCATCACATTTAAAATCCATAAACTAACAATACATACTTTAATTATCGATATATATTAATTGTTGATAAAAATTTATAAGTATATTTAATAGTCACTTAGTTCAAAATTACTTTTCTTGAAAATACTTTAATTATTGAGAACCGTTGAAAATGTAATATTTTTTTATAATGTTAATATTTGGGAGAATTTATAGAAAATTACTGTAAGAAACTATATCAATTTTTCGTGCACAGATATTTAGCAGCCACTTTTGGTTGTAACGCACTCAGTGTCTCTGTCCACTCAGTGATTGTCAATCAATAAGCACGAGTTTTAATATCAAATTCAACTTCGTGACGGGACAAGGACAAATCCAATCATCTTAAGCTGCATACAAATGAAGTATTAGTTCTTTGTTGCACTAACAAAAGGAATAATAGTTAGTTAAACCTGCGTAGGGGCTTGCATTTGATTAGTAACTTTTCCTTTATAGGAGAGATCTTTTACTATTATTCAGCTGGTGCGTCTCTACGCGTTTTGTGAAAGGTTATCTTTCAGTATTTCTCGCATCGAAGCTAAGTGTCCATCATATTTATTTTAGATAATTATGGTCATTCGGATAAATTTTTGACAAAGAATATTTTGACATTTAAAAAATAAATATTCAATTGAGTACCACTGCATGGTGTCCGAACCCATCTTCGTCAAAGGCGATGAATTGCAATCTAGCTAGTTTAGTTTTCAACAAATAAATAATAGAAAATAAAAGATAAAAATATAATAAACGGTTGAGATGTTTCGCAGTGTGTTTCGTACCATTATTTTTTGTGCTATATATCATTTTCCTATTTTATTTTACATCTATTTTATTATTAATAGATGAGTTTTATTGAGTTGAGTAAATGGAGACCACAAACTCATCTATAGTGATGGATATCCACTTTTTTTTTATGTAAGAATAACATAACTTTAAATTTTTCATGTGAGTTTACTGTGCATTATTCCAATTATAACAAAGAGATTTATTGTCGGCATGGCTGCATGCTATGCCATAGGGCAATTGTAAGAAACCCATTGAAAAGGAGGCAGCCAAAGCCAAACACCAATATATACCAATTCGATCAATTGGAGTAGGTGCTTCTTAATCCAACCCGTCCATTTGGTGGCTCCTCCTTTGTCTGCCAAGACAGAGGGAAAAGAGATCAGAGCTCAAGAGGCAGCTGTTGATGCAAACAGTACGAGGATAGTGCTCGGAACTTTAAATTCAAACCCTTTTTCTCATTGGACAGTGGACACATTTAATTTGGGTCCTGCCTCCTCGCTTACAAGAGCTTAATTATCTTGTAAAAAAATCTTAAAAGTTACGTAGGGAATTGGTTCTTATTAATAGTGGTCATACACCCAAATTCAAACGTGCTAATCAATCTATAAATAATTCGATCATACAAATATTGAAAGGAATATATTTGATGCCGAAACGTTGTTTGGTTCACCTGTCATGACAAAATTATTAATTCCACTATATATAGTAAAGAATGACCAAAGATACACCTTGATTACGTTATGGACTCTGCTCTTTTGAGAGAGTTTATTAGAGGAAAATAAGCACAAAGTTTACATGAGAATTCATAATCAAGATGTCACACCCGAGAATACGGAAGGGTATTTATAGTAGCTTAGATAAGGAGAAAAGTGTCTTAATTAACCTATACAATATGAGACTTTAGTCTTCTATTGACAATAAGTTACTCTTGAAAGCATTCTTATTCATTATTTCAGCTACCCTCACACTAATTTTCCTGCATCAATATTGATTCGTCGTTTATACAACTGAATTATTTGAACTGCAATTATCTCGTGTTGATTTTACTCTCAAGATGACTATTTAAAAATAATGGAACCTAAAAGGTAAATGTTAATGATTTCAGATAATTTATAATACTTACACTGATCAGGACTAGCAACCTCCATAGCAAGGTGGTCCGCACCAGCTTTCCATCAAATAACTTAAATTCTGGCCAATTGATAAGCACACTTCTTCTGCACGGATGCAAATCAAACATTTGCCATGATTTGTCTCTTGATAAAAAGATGTGTATTATACTAATCCCACCAAAGATATTTATAAGTGTCGGGCTCCTTTAAACTTCAAATTAAACTAAACACATGTACAAAAATTCATAAACGAAACATGTAGTTTTGGTAGCTTCCTTTTTAACATATTAGACATCTCCATGCCCACTGTTGAATTTTACTTGACTTCAATCAGTTAAAATAAAATTATAAAAGTTATTAGCCAACCCATCCATATATACATATACTGAGATAAAAAAAATTATGAAAGCGAAATGTTTAGTGTCCACCATTTTTTGATAACAACTTTACATCTTTGATGTATAGGAGCACATAAGTATAAGACCTATTGACCCAACAATAGTTTTTCCTGTACCTCTATATATTAAAGTAGAGGTGTAAAATTATTATAAAAAAATATTATACATCAAACAATTCTCATTATAAAATAACACTTTGGTATATCCCACTGCATTTTGTTGAAAAGGGAGATATATATATATATATATATATATATATATATATATATATATATATATATATATACCCTTTCAAATATTTCAGCTGGTCTACATTTAATTTGCGGACACAAATTTATGTAGTCAGGAATTATTCCAACATGGGCATATATATCAATCATGTATATAACTATATATCACTCCGACACTGACAAACTTTCTCACTCCACAGCAAGCAGCATATATTATTGGAGGCGTTGAGCGGTTGAAAAGTTTTTAGCCTTGTATTAGTTTAACAATCTTATTAATTAAGAAGTGCTGTCTTTAATTTAATTTCTTTTTCAACCCCAAAAAATTTTTAAAAGCAGATACTGGCATCACTTTCCATCAATCGGACAAAGCACTTAAATTAGATAGTGCAAATTAGACATGTTCATTGGTCTCTAAAGGATAATCGCAATTCCAGCAAAATTGTCTCCCCTTCCTCACACCTTCTCCAACATACACGTGTATCAGCTAAGTATAACGGTATATCCAGCTAAAATCAAACCAAACACAATTAAAGGGTTATACTTCAGCCAATTGAGTTGGAGTCCTAGCTGCCACATTGGTCGAAATAATATAGCTGTAAAAGTTGTATTTTTTGTACTTATGAGATATCGTGCAATTCACACATCATCCATTATTAGATGAGATATAAACCCCATTCAAACTTACATTCCATTCAATAGTAAATAAGGTGTGAGTTCACACAATATCTCACGTCTTAGGACAAATAATATTTTTCTATTTGTAAAAAATGAAAGGAGTAAACAAGTACACAAAGTAACAGTTTTAGCAACATTCTATATGTTCTACGTGTCCCTTCTCCCGATACCTTTCTTTTTCATGTTTTTGGGGTGGTGGGAATAATTGCATGGGTTAGATGGCCACATGAAAAGAACAAGCAATTGCTCTCCCTATATATTCAAGAACCTACTTATGCTAGCACTTAGTGTAGTGGAACAGAAAATAATAGAAACTAGAGATATATATCGTGGATGTCACTGTCAATACAACCTCGATCACTTTTAGATCGTTAAGCGTGGGATGCCCAAGAAGTTCAAGTACCTTGAGGGCTTTTGGGGCTTCTACAAATTTAACACATGAAACGCTAACTCTGGTTGGTGAAGTCGTTAGACCTCAGAAGACAATCAATTACACTTACACATTTGAAGTTGCCAATGACAGAAGATTGCAGCCAAGTGTAAACGTGAAATTATGCCACAAATAATCACCTAATTTGACAGAACTTAGTCTAAAATGCATTATTTAAAAAAATGTCGATTAAGAGGGAACAGTAACTCTTTTTTTTTGTGAGAATGTTTGAAGCACTGTTTGCATAAATTATACCATCTTGAGAGCTGCAGTAGTTGTTTAGAATACACCTTTTGTACTTTACCTAAAAACTACAAGAAAACAGTATTTGAGATTCTCTCATCTTCTATATATGATTATATGGCCTAATTTGATTATCTTACTTTCATATAAAATCACTCTTCTAACTAAATATACATTCCATATATATATATATAAGCTATAACTATTAATTTGGACATAACTCATTTATTTATTACCAAACATTACCGTCCAATTTAATTATGGACCTATCTAAACTTTGTCATGGTAAGATGTTGACCCACAACCAATTAAAATCCCCTTTCCACCCATCCCCTAAAGAGCTTGCCAAGGTAGAATACTAACCTACAACCAACATCCCCTCCTAGCACTTGTTGGTATTCTTTAATACTACTTGATGGATCGATGCTTATCCTTAGGTTAAAAGTTATATCTATTAGATAGTGTGTAACTCTTCTTACTAAAACCCATTGTTATAAGCATCCTGGTCCAATATGACTCCAACCCCATTTGAGGCTTTCCAACTTATATAGGATGCTACTCCATAACCAACAATTATCATTCATCTTTGCTATACCTTAGTTTTTGTTGTGCTAAGCTTCTAGGATAGTAGAATGAAATATAGAAAACACGGGTGAACAAAATTTATGAGGTTAACACTAGTACTTATCTTGGTTGTTCCTTTGGAGTGTTATAATTAAGTATTGGTGAATAGGATATACATGATCTTCATATTGATGATAAAGAATTTCAGCTAGTATATTCTGACAGATGGAACAAGAGACATGCCCAAATAAATAATTCTATTTCAGCTGAGACCAGTGGTGAGTGCTCTCATGCACTTCCTCGTGAAAAAGAAAGAAGACGTTAAAAAATATATGTGAACAAGGAAAATTAAGCTGCATAAATTAAAGAGGTGGCATATATTATGATGCCTCAATGTGCAACTAAAGAGTTCTATGTACATAAAAAGTTACGCCTCTTATTTTCATGGCATATGAATCATAAACAACATTAAAATCTTACAGACACATAGCTGTCTGGAATGTTGGTTTGTGACACCGCATAGGAAGAACTAATCTATATGGAAAACAGCTTATTAGAGAGAGAGAGAGAGAGATGGTAAAGTTTTTCTTCAATCTCATCCAACCCGGCACTGCAAAAGATGAATCATGAATGTCAATTGGAAATTTGGTTCAGAAAGTTGGAAATAATGGAAGATGTGCCCTTTTTTAAGGTGGTCACTGGACAAAACAATGTACCATATTTATTTATTTATTTATGTTTTTTTGGTCAAAGACAAACCATAATGGTAAAATAATGCCTCGTGTTTGAACCTTCACGAAACGGGACTGCAGATTGAGACACGGGCTTGGGGCCAGAGGAAACGATATAGAAATTGATGCTATTGGGCTTCTTTTCCATTTGTCATCATTGCCCCATTAGAAATACTTAAAAAAAAAAGAGGCCATCAGAATACGACTAAGAAAAATAAAAAGGTCATCAGTAGTACAGCACAGTACCAGCTAGCGCAAACCTAAAGGGACGAAAACCCAAGTATGATCCATATGGATTATTGTTTGCCATCTCCTTGACCAAAAGGAGAATAATAACAACAAAGAAACCAAGCGAATAAAAAAAAACAAAACATAAAAGGTGTATCTCAATTTTATCTTTTGATGCTAAAGCATCTCAAATTAAATGTTAAACGAGTTAACTTAAAGTGCAATGTATTTATTAAGGAAAATATGTTATTATTTAATGTGTCCTACAGACGCCCTATATAAACTAAATTAGTATTTTTTTTCAATTTATAATTATACTTCAAACATATATTAATTATATAATATTTAAATATGACTTTTGTAATGGTATCCCAAGGTAGTACTCTTTAAATCCAAGATTGTGATTTAATCATGATAAATTTTCAATCATAAGTTATCTAAAGGTAGGATCTATGAATTTTATAGAACATTGGAGAAATCCCTTTAAATATTTATAATTTTAAAATTATTGATTAATTATTTAATTTAAGTTATTTTTTCAGTATAACTGATTTAGTTTTCTTCAAAACACATCATTCATAGTATTCATCATAGAAGTCATAATGTTTTAGTTTTTTAAAATGTATTTTGAAAAATAAGTTTACAGCTTTTAAATCCAAATAGTTATTGATTTTTATCCGTTTTACGAATAATAGTTGGGATTAAAATTACGTGTATCACTTCGAAGAAGGCTTTTTCCAATCACTACATTCTTTAGTCTAATTTAAAATTGAATGAGCAATTTTCAATATAAAAAAAAAAAAATATATTGTATTTTCAAGAATTTGCAAAAGTTGTGAACGCAAAGAAAAAAATATTAATCTACGCAAATTTGGATCAAGTACTAATTTGGTATTTGCTATAACCACGATGCATTGTTTCATTGGCTAGTTTTTAGTAAATTTTTTCATTGGCTATCTGGAAATGACAACTTCAAGTAATTTACGTATACGTATATCCCATGTATGTCCACATAAACCAAGCAGACACAAAAATTGTCACATGGATACACAACTTTCCAAAATGTACACCATAAAAAGCCAAGCAAACATTAAACTTTCAACTATTACCATAAAGAAGCCCGTTGGCAAGTATAAACAATTTCATCAACATTTATGTTTTCTTTGAGCATTTATAGACGGGAAAAATAAAATAAAATAAGTTACACTGTTTAAAAAAATTGATGATAGAATGAAGAAAAATTTTCATTCCCTTTTTTTCAAAATCATAATAAAAAATAAAATGATATAAATTACAAACTTTTATTCTTATATTGTCATGAATTTAGCAAATATAACTCTATTGTTAACTTCAGATGTGTTTGGTTTGAGTAAAAATAAGATAAAAATTTTCACGGATGAATTTCATGTGTATTTTTATATATTAATTAAATTTATTCATGAAAAAATAAACCCTTTTTACACCCTCAATCAAAGCACCTTAAACATAAAAGGATCATATAATAAGTTCATTAATAAAATTTAATTTAATCGCACTATGCTTAATTAATTTAAAGAGAAAGTAAAATAATAATATCAAATATAATATACTGAAATAAAATAAACTGGCTTTCCTTTTAATAAAAAAAAATGCCTTTTAGACAATATTTCAAACTAGGTAAAATGTGTTTTTCACCTAATAGACCGACTTGTATACACAAATATTTAATTAATGATATTCTTACATATTTATATATTGATTTTTTCTTTGATACCCTTTTATTTTCAACTATTGTGATTGGATATTTAATTTTTTATATTTTAATAAATTGAATTAGTAGAACATATAACATATTTTTAATCACAAATAACTAAAAGATATCAGGATCCTAAATCATATATATATATATATACGATATAATAAGATTATTTACTAAGTTAGACTTATCAATTGTTAATCTGGTATTGTTAGATAGAGGTTTAAGAAGCTTTCTGATGTATTAAAAAAAATGATAAAGGTTTAAGATTTGTTAGCCCATTTATTTAAAGTTAATTAGCATATTCCAAGGGCTTTACTTAAGTAGGTTAAATTTTTATGAAGATGGAAGTCATGCATTAAAAAATTTCCATCCCAAAAGGAGTCACACTTAAACCATAAACCATCCCTATCAACGTCAAAACCTAATATTACCGAACTTATTTCCACTCCCTAGACTCTAGTAGAGCCTAAGACCACATTTGTTGAGATGTTGTGACCCACATGACATAATAATCGGAACTGGAAAGTGCTCACTTTCCGTTTCTGAGGCTGAGGATAGCCAGATACATACACTCATTCACTCACTCACTCACTCACTCACTCACACTGTTACTTGTTATTTGCTTCTTTCTTAATTTCCAATGTCTACTTTCATGGCCTCCTTTTCTCCCCCACTCATTTCCCAGCCACACCTTCTTCACCTCATCACTCCAAACACAACCATCTCCTCAGAAGACCCAACAACCCTTTGCTTCTCCTCCCTCCCTTGAAGGTTTCACCTGCTGACAGCGACCTTACTGTCACCACTGTTGAACCTCCACCCCCGGCACCCAAGGCGAAGCATGATGAAGGAGGGAATAATGGGTCTGTTGCTACTGCTGCTGCTGCGGTGGCGGCCACGGAGGCAGGAGAAGAACTGAAGGTGGTGGTGGTGAGCGGTTTTAAGGACCCAAGGTGGGTTGGAGGCACATGGGACTTGATGCAGTTTAAGAAGAATGGCAGCAGCACCACTGATTGGGATGCTGTTATTGATGCTGGTCAGTCACAGTCACTCACTGAGATGTTATCAACTTGCTTAATTAATGTGCTCTTCCTTGTTTGCTAGCTGTGACTTCATATACTGAAAGCCAAATGCTATTTTTTGACTCAGACTTGAGTGAAACAATGGCACCAGATTTCCTGTCTCTCTTGCATTCTCTGTTCAGATTACAAGTTATTGTGGATTAACATTTCACTATTTTGCTCAAATTCCGTGATGGTTAATTAAGCAGGATTAGAAGTTGGAATGAGCATGTATGGTGTGAAAAAAAACAAAAGCAAAAAAACTGGATCAATAGCTGAATTGAAATTCTTATGAAGGAGTAAACATTTTTCTGTTGTCGGGGTTGCAAGTGGAAGTTCATTGCAACTTTGTCTTGTCTTTAACAAAAATAAATAAATAAATAAATAAATAAAGGGAGGTTTTGCTTGTTGGCTGTAGAGGCAACAGCTAGTTCCAGTTTAAAACTCATATTCAAGATTGATTATTTGTTTCCTTGTTCCCCATTTAGAGTGATCATTTGTTCTTGGAGCCCCCTTATTTAATTTGCGTGGCAGTTGTTGTAATGCTTATCTGATAAGATTTACAATACATATCTGTTGCAAGCATTGTTTTTGTTACACCACATAGCAGCTCCATCCATGCCAGATTCCTGTCTTCCATCCGACCCTTTCTGCCTTCCCTTCCTCCTTAAAGTGATTTCAAGTGACATCTTTCCATAGATTATATATAGCATTTGGTACCCCTCGTTGATGAAGGAGTTATTGTCCTCTCACATGTGGATGATAATCAAAGCGTGCCTCGTTGTTACAAGTCCAACTGATATAGCTAGCTACTTTTTGGATGTGTCAAATATGACCTTTTGTCACACGTTTGATTTTCTTTCTCCGACTCTACACAATTTCATGTTTCCTCATGTGAAGCAGATGTTACCACTCTGAAACATTGGAGACCTTGGGCATGTAGTGGATTTTGAAGTACTATTTTTGCATCCCCTAACCAAATCCGCCCACATTAGAATTACTCGTTAATGTTTGATATAGTTTGACACACTCGTCCTTTGAAACAAGAAGTTTTGTCTATAACGAACAAGATCATCTAAGCATAGTTCGAGCATGCTACCTTTGTCATACATTCAAGAAACCTATCACCAAAGGGATACCAGATGTGGCCTCTTTTATGCAGCATCTAATCAGTGCCGTTCATATGTTCTATTTGAAAGTTGTATGCATGTTTCCATTTTCTGCTTTTATTTTCATTGTTTATTTAACAGAGGGAGAAACAGATGAAGTGTTGATTTAAGGATTAGATTCACGAATTCTTAGTTCCTTGTTTCATTGCCTTTTGTGTTTTAAGAAAACTTTGCACACACTCTCATCTAAGGATTTTTTAAAAAAAAAATTACTTTTTCAGAGGCTAGAAGGAGGAAATGGCTTGAGGATAACCCTGAATCATCCAGTAATGATAACCCTGTAGTTTTTGACAGCTCCATTATACCTTGGTGGGCATGGATGAAAAGGTTCCATCTCCCTGAAGCTGAGCTACTTAATGGTTAGTACTTAATTCAATTAGAGAATAAAGTGGTTTAAGCCAACATGATAATAACATCTTTTTCCATTTTTTTGTTCGAGTATCATGCAGGCCGTGCTGCGATGATAGGATTCTTTATGGCCTATTTTGTTGATAGCTTGACAGGAGTAGGTCTAGTTGACCAAATGAGCAACTTCTTTTGCAAGACTCTTCTGTTCGGTGCAGTAGCAGGGGTACTTCTAATTCGAAAGAATGAGGACATTGAAACTCTTAAGAAGCTGTGGGAAGAGACTACATTTTATGACAAACAATGGCAAGCAACTTGGCAGGATGAGAACTCAAGCAATACCAATAAAGATTAGTGGATTTGTTGTTTTATAGTTCCCTTTCTCCCATGTGTCTCTTATTAATACAGTGCTCTGCTCATCTTCCTGGTGCAAAAACAATCGAATTATTAGACCATTGTATTTGATTTATTTGTCATCCTAGTGCAGAAGAGTGAGGCAGATAATATCTGTTTGCGACAAAGGACTATCTTCTTGAGCATCCGGTGAAATAGGGTGAAAATTTTACGGATGAGTTTCATATGTAATTTACATTTGAAAGTTTTTCGTGGAAATTCTCACCTATTTTTATCCATCAATCAAACACTCCCTTATAATCTTAGTTTCATGGTGATGGTGGTGAAGAAACAAAGGTAATATCAGATAGATGCAAATCCAACTGGAGTATTTGGCAGCCTCAGAGAGTGAAAATGTTTTAAAATTTTTCAATGGATTTAATATGATACAAACTAAAAAAATTCCTTTATTTTAAAACAAAAAAATTTCATTCTTAGTTTCTTAACCGTGCTAATAAGCAAAACCTTTTTTTGATTTTATTTGAGCTATTTGAAATTTGTTAAACTTGAACTAATTTAATGTGAGATAAATTGGATCATTTTAGACTAAGTAGTTTTGTCGAAAAAAAAAAGAAACATAAGAGAAAATAATAATACAATATTTCCTTATTTATTTTATACAGTAATTTTTTTTTCATTTTCTTTCTTTTGATTTTCTCTCTCTCTATTTTTTTTAATACTCAATCAAACAAAGCAGTAATGAGCATGCTGCTAACATTTATGTATGCAGAATTGTATTTGTCTTTCTTAATTCCAACCATTGGTATTCGGAGAAGAGGGCTGTGTGAAAACTGAGAACCAGTACATCTTGATTCTATCTAAACAACTGTTTTGCATATTATAATCCCAAAATATAGCTGTAATTAGGCATAATGAACCATTATATCATTTTTGTTCAATAAAGATAACGCATTGTCTGATTCCAAATCATTTTTTAATACTAAAATTGATTCTAGTGTAAATCCGATCACATTTTTTTAGTAGAATAAGCTGAAAAACAGTATTAGCCTATTAGATGTGCAGATAAATTGCTCATAAAAACCTCAGCTCTTGAATCAATGGATAAGAATTTTCCTATATAGCTGAAAAATTGAGTTTAATTTTAATACACAGTATAAAATATTTTATATTATTATCTAATCAAATATTAATCTTAATATTTTCATTTGTTTGATCTTTTAAACAATAAATATGAAAATTAATTATATTTATTAATGTGATAATATATAATTAGACAATAGTATTAAATCCTTATACACTGTACGTGTAATATATCAAAACTAAATTAATTTTTTTATGTGAGAACTGTGTACAAGTCCTCTCTCTATGCATTCACCATTTCCATTATAAAAATTGAATCTATAGTTATTTAAAGGTATATTTAATTTTAATGTAGTTACTATACAAAACTCGTACAATCAATTATATAATATTATATTAATAAAAAAATTAATTATTATTCTCAAAATATTAAAATTAAACTCTTTATAAACTGATATAAATAAAATAACGTGTAAAGCTGAGCACTCAGTGCAAATGCCTCGTGAGGTCTCTCCATTAAATTCTTTTCTGTTTTTATTAAATTCTTCATCCTTGAACTTTGGCTTTTAACTATAATAATAATAAATTAAGTGGTCACAAAGCTATAATCATTAATTTCCTGTCAAATATGCTTTCCTTTTACTTTATTTAATATTAAAGCAAGACCTTATTCATGTGAGCGGCATCTTCATATTCCAAAGGCATTAATTAACTACGTGTTGGATAACACTTTGACTTTTGCGTGGATGCATAAACATCCGGAGCAGTCCTGACAATAAAGTAACGTGCATTGCTGTAGGACATAGCCATGGAAATATAAAGAGAGTATTTATGCTAGTATGAGAAGAACATTGCTATTTTAATATTTAATTAGGATATTTATTTTATTGTTATTGGATATAATAGATAAATGAAGAAAATTTAGGTTATTATCACATTCAATAGTAATAGAATAGGTGTTAATTAGACATCATTTTTAAATGTTGAAATAATATTTTTGATATGAAAACTTGATTACTGTAAACATATATAGCTTTGGTGATCAGATCATAATCTAATGATTATATATAGTAGGAAAGCTACCATTGGCAATTGTTCTCCTTAATTAAGCAGGGCTGCTGCAGGGCAGTTCAGTTCATGCTTTGCTATATATAGTAGTGAGAACATGTCTCTCCTCTCAGCAATATAAGAAAATTTTTCAATGATAAGTAGCTACCTTGCAGTTCATCATGCTTTGTTTATATATGTATATAAATTTGTTAGAGATGATTACTTGCTCAACAAGAGCTTTAAAACGGAGAAAACAAAATATTAGTAATATATGCATACATATACCTGTGTGTTTATAAGGAAAAGAATTAACCAAAGCATACTAAGAAGGTAAGGCTAACTAAGCCATTTGAGAAAATTAGAGTGTGTTTGGTTTTCAAATCAATTTTAGTTTTTATTTTCTCAAATTTTGTGAAGAAAATAGTGAAAATTATAAAAACTATAACTTTCACTTTTAAGTAATTCTTTCACAAAATTCAAAAAACTAAAAAATAAAAACTATTTTCTGAAGCGGAACACACTCTTAATAATCAATTAAAAAAAGTCAAAAGATACTACTTGCAACTTGTGACTGTTAGGTTTTATTCCTTTATCTTTTTAATTCTCTTCTTTTCCTCCAGGAGTGAATAGTGAGCCTCTCACTGTTCTTTTCCTCTGTCCTTTTAAATTAGCATCTTGTCTCTTGTGATGATATATATAGAAACAAATTAAAAGAAAGCACCTTTCACACATTACCTTATGAGAACTGGATAGCAAAGAAGGCTGATGTAAACTGTGGAAGTCTGGCCAGCAGAATACCCACTAGGAGTGAGTAGGAGGTAAGGTGAGAGATGATGTAAATGCAAATTTGGATGACACACTTCACAACAAAAAAGAAAAAGAAAAAAGAAAAAGGCTTGGTCTGCTTCCTACTACCGCCCTCTTCAGTGCAACTTCTTAACTGCCAATCAGAATGGGAAGTACCATAAATAATTCAACTCACCTAGTGATTTTATCATAGATACATAATTATGTGAATGCACTTACCAGTCACCATTTGCTCTTATATGTTAATAATCCCTTCTACATGACCCAAATTGTGAAACGTGCGGTCTGCATCATGTAAGTTGGATGAGTCCTCTCCTAGACCTTACAGAATGCCTGGCTCTAAATTCTTCGGCTTAAAGGTGTTTGTCCTTTTTGATAACAAAATCTAAGGTATGTTTGATTTGAATTTTTAGTTTTCATTTTTAAGTTTTTAAAATTTATGAAGGAAAAATTAAAAATTTTGAAAATTAAAATTTGTAGTTTTTAGAATTTTCAGTTTTTCTTTCACAAATTTTAAAAATTAAAAATTAAAATTAAAAATTAAAAATTTAAACCAAACCGTCCCTAATTATCTAATCATTATGTAGATTTTGGAAAAAAATAGAAAATGTAAGAAAGATGCGGCAAGTGATTTGTATCATTTATCACATCTTGCAGCAAGTGGCAGAAATGAAATTTTATGAAGCCAGCTTGTGCTCATTATGATTTAGATTTGTCATTTAATTGAATCATTATAGCCGAAGATTACATGTATGAAAAGAAATGATAGCACAACAAATTATCTTTTTGTTTTTTTGAGTATGTGTTCGTGACATCACCGGAGCCACATAAAATTTCTTTTACTGACCAAATTTGGAAGATGCAACCTATTTTTTCTGATAATCAATAACGCTATCACATTTACTTATTGCTTGCTATGAATTTCATTATCGAGATAAGTTTGGACAATGTGTGTATTTTTAGATCTCTCAACTAATTGTAAATTTTTCACTTTTTGATTTTCTTAAAAATTAATGAACATTTTTTTTCTCATGATATATATTTTGGAGGTTGAACTTTTATTCTTAGATTAATTAAGTGGATTATTCTTGTAGCCTGAAATAATTAAAATTAAAATGTTCATTGATTAGCACGCATACGCCATTTTCCATTATCTTGACACTATCTTAAGACCCTCAAAGAATCGTGATGTCAATTTAGGCCATGATTTTTCATGATTAGATAACCACTAATTTGATGAAGGACAAATATATAGCCTAGACCCTTCTCAGAATCGCAAAGGTTTAAATTAACCACGCATCCATATCCTATATATATATTCTCGATCTAGTTAACTGTATACTCTTTATTTGAGAGTAAGTTTTCAGATTAGATGAATATTGACCTCATGTTTAACATCATCAAAGAGGCTTTCAGCCTTGCCACCATTATATATTAGGGATATATCCATTTTATCCTTTAACTTTAGGTAATATCCAATTTACACTGATTTTTTAAAATGTACATCACAACTAAACTTTTAAACTATGCAAAATACCCCTTAACATAATTTTAACAACTAATAAAAGTAAGGTTTATGTGTACTTAATCTCCTGGTATTTCTGATTTGTGAATTTAATACCTTGTGTGAATCTATGTGCACTTACCCCCAATTTTTATTGTGTGTAACCTTACCCTATGACTTAAAGTTTTGTCCTATTTGAAAAGTATGGATTTTTTACAGTTAAAAAGTTAGAATGTCGTGATATACATTTTGAAAGTTAAATTGCATATTACCTAAAATTAAAGGATAAAATGATTTAACGCTATATATTATTCTTCCCTTTCGAAGATGAATAAACACAAGATATAATCTTACTTGATTTGGGTGTGAATCCAAATTCTACCTGCTAACTGCAATAACGATTAAAATTGATTTTATTTCTTTTCTGAAAGTTACATAAAGTTGCTCCAAGCTTTTGTAGGCTAACTTCAAGAGAAGCATTAATAAGCTTTATGCTAAGGTTCCTCAGGTAGTCTACTTCAAACTATTTGTGTTATATTACAATTCCGTTGGGAGTAGGTAATTCATATAGGAGCTATATGCTAAGTTCCTTAGGTGGTCTACTTCAAACTTTTCAAATGTTATCTCATAATACCGTGTCGTGTAGGCAACTAATATAGTAGTATAATATATATTGGGACAAACAAATTGTTACTATGTATAGGGTGTACACATTCATGCAAATCACATCAAATCTGCATGATGACACAGAGACATCTATATAGTCTTGGATGCATATTCCAGATCCAGGTACATTAAATGTCAATTAGCCGCGACTGGTTCAGTTTAAATTTTTTAAGAGTAATATTTCATTTTCACATATTTCATTTTCACAAACTTGAAAAGTGAAATTGAGGGCTAATATTGCCTTAATGGATGATCATAACTTATGTTCCAGACAAGACTGATTTCTGACCGACAAGCCAACAAAACTGACTGATCGGAGGATATGAGATACTTTGAGGGCTGAATGTTGTGTGTTAAGTTGGAACATGCTCTGCCTTACTCCAAAGATGAATTCTTATTAAGAGTTATTGATAGGAAGTTTCAAGAGCATTCAAGACACAGAGAAACTGCTCTTTTATAACTATTTAAGGAGTTTCAATGAGGAGGTTATTCATATACCAATAGAGCACTTTAGTTCTATTGGGCTCAATGAACCGATCAGACAGTTCGGGAAACTATATTAGTCCAACTTCTATTCTAGTTTGATCTCCCCGTGACAAGGCATAAACTTAACATTTGTGAAGGTTAATTAGCTGCTGCATGAGAATGGTTTTGAGAGAAGTATGTGTTTATAGTGCTACATGATATAAGATAGCCAATCTCGCAGTCAGCCTGGCCAATGGAGATAATCAAGGATGGTAAAATATGCCAAGGAATGGCACATACTAGGCTACATGTTTTTCAGATTCTTACTTGCGTTCATAATTTGCTAGAAGTTGCAACCATCTGAACATGTTGAACTTGAATAGAGCTAACATATGCCCGGAGATGTCTTTTCTTATATATATAATTAGATTATTTGGCAATCAGCATGTCTAGTTCGCTTACCGAAGAAGGTGTAACTAAAGAGATAAACTTAAAGGGTAATGTTTTATAAAGTGGAATATAACCCTTGGATTGATCATGTACGAAATACTCTCAGATATGCTAAATGAAACAGAATAGTTCCCTTTTAATTAAAGAACTGACACCTGTTTCGTTTTTCCAAATAGATATTATTCTAGTACCAACTTGCTACTGTATTAGAAAAACTGCACAATATGATGTTCTGTGCACAAGAATCAAGTCCAACTATTCTTGAGTCTTGGTGAAGAAATCTTTCGGTGCTTTTGTGGATGCTTGTCACATCTTTTCAGAGTTCCATCCCCAGGGAAAATTCCAAAAGATCAGGTCAAAGTCTAATAGTGATATTCACCTTACAAAGTTGGTTTTTAATAATACATTGGGGGCCTTTGTTCTAATTATTGTGTTATATTATTCGGTTGCATTCTTTCATGAACAAAAATTCGTTGCAGGTCTTTGGCTCTTCAAGCACTGTGACTATGACTGAGAGTGAGATCCTTAGAAGGAAAAAAGAGGGGCTTGATTGTTAAATATTCAAAATCAAAACACAAAGCCTCAGTCTGGTATCCCTTAAAGCCAAAATGATTTCTTGCACACTAATTGTGGTCATCATCTTAAACATTTACTGGTAGTGTTTTCGACTATAGAGAAGCTATACAATGTCTCAGATTGATGTTGAAATAGCATAGCCCCTGAAAATTGGAGGTAAAAATTTAGTGGTGAGGTTTTTTTCTACAATTTTCATATAAAACTTAGACTGCATTTTTACGAGATACCAAACTTACCCTTAAGGACAAGCAGCTACTTTCAAAAAGGCTAGGGACATTTGGGACATTGGCTAGGCCTTCTTATCAACTCTTAGGAAAGGAATAATCAAGCAATATTCACCCTCCCAAATTCATATTTAAAACCTTCAATTCCATTCCTCCTTGAAGCCAAGAAACTCACTGCTTGTAGGCAACAATGGCCAACACTGCAACCAACAACTTGACTATCTTATCAAATTATTTCCATTCCCTCTCCCAAACTCCTCACAGGCTCAAAAAAAGAATGCTGGCCACATGGACCCCAGACCAGGAACTCAACCAAGTGAGGCAGAGGTCAGGGGCAGACATGAAGAGGAAGCTCAAGTGGCATGATCTTGTAGCTCTTGGTGTAGGAGGAATGCTTGGTGTTGGAGTGTTTGTCACAACTGGTTCTGTAGCTCATCATTACTCTGGCCCTTCAGTTTTCATATCCTATATCATAGCAGGAATCTCAGCCCTTCTGTCCTCTTTGTGTTACACTGAATTTGCAGTTCAAGTCCCAGTTGCTGGAGGAGCTTTCAGCTATTTAAGATTAACCTTTGGTATAAAACCTTGACATCTTTCCTTATATGGAGTTTTCTTCTGGATTTTACATGGTTCTCTTCCAAACCATTTGAACTTTCTTCTATAGATTTCTTTTTTATGTTTAATGGGTGATGTAGGTGAGTTTGTGGGATACTTCGCTGGAGCAAATATACTATTGGAGTATGTCTTCTCAAATGCTGCAGTATCAAGGACTTTCACTGAATATTTGAGCCTTGCATTTGGAGAAAATGATCCAAATGCGTGGAGAATGGAAGTGCATGGATTGCCAAAGCATTATAACATGTTGGATTTCCCAGCTGTGGCTCTTATTCTTCTTCTCACTTTGTGCTTGTGCTATAGGTTTGATATATTTTTCTTACTATTAATTTTTTCCTTTTTTTTTTTTTGGTCTCTAGATGCGACAAAGAGCCGGGAAATATGTATGTGGTTTGCTATCAGTTTATTAATAATGGCTCAGTGGTCCAATTTTCGTTGTATAAACATTGTAATATATTATGCTCTTATGAAACAAACTACTTTTACTATCTACTTTCCGTTTTGTTTGTAAATTTCTGATCAAACAAAAATTAAGCCATTATTATCAAGGCACTAGTGGATTCTGAAAATGATAGGCTTCTTTTATTGATTGTTAATTCTTGGTTGATTGCAGTACTAAGGAAAGCTCCATTTTGAACCTCATCATGACAGTCTTCCATGTGATATTCTTTGGATTTATCATAGTGGCTGGTTATTGCAATGGAAGTGCCAAAAACTTGGTTAGTCCAAAAGGGATAGCTCCTTTTGGTGTTAGAGGTGTCCTTGATGGAGCAGCTCTAGTATATTTCAGCTATATAGGCTATGACTCGGCTTCAACCATGGCAGAGGAAATCAAAGACCCTTCAAAGAGCCTTCCTATTGGGATTGTGGGTTCAGTTCTTATAACCACCATGCTTTATTGCCTAATGGCTCTATCTTTGTGCATCATGGTTCCTTATAACAAGGTCAGTACATCGAAAAATTAAGTATCATATGACTGAAGTCTTTCAATTGTAATTAATTAATTATATTCTTTCTTTTGATTAAGCTTGAATTAGAACATATCTTGCATCGTAATTGATGTACGTGTATATATGTGTGTGTTGTTATCTAGTGATAAAGCAATTGATCCTGTGATCTAATAGATATCAGATAATGCATCATTTTCAATCGCTTTCCTCAAGATTGGATGGAAGTGGGCAAGCAATCTTGTGGGAGCAGGTGCAAGTTTGGGAATTGTGGCTTCTCTCTTGGTTGCCATGTTAGGCCAGGCCAGATACCTTTGTGTCATAGGAAGAGCCAGGTTGGTGCCATCTTGGTTAGCCAAAGTGCATCCTTCAACAGGCACCCCATTGAATGCCACACTTTTTTTGGGTAAGGATATCTTTTATACGTCCTAATTAAGTAAGGAACGTAATTTTTTGGTACACTAATGACCAAGGTGGATGTGGATCCTCTCCTCGCTGAGAGAACCATAACCATATCTGACCTGTTGAAAAAATATGGATCATTCATTATTGTTGAACACATCTAAATAATAAATGGTTAGATTTTTTTAGGTTTACAAGCGTATTCCTAAGGAAGAATCCCATTGCATTAAGTGTTCTCATATATTATTTAACTATTTATTTTCATGAGTACCGCTATACTGATATACTCGACAATTAGTAATCAATGTTTGTTTTCATATTTTACATCTTTAAAATATAAAGGTAAGAAGCCTTTTAGTAATGATACATGGGTTTTCTACCGAATAAAAAAAATACTTAATGATTTGAAAACATAGCAAGATTAACACATGAATTTCAGTAACTTGCAAAATTTTATTTTACTTTTTGAAAAAAAAAGGATAAATAGCAGCTAAGTAGGCTCATTAATAACAAAACCTGGGAAAAATAAAACAGGAAAAAATGGAAGGGTAACCACGAACCTTTTTTCTTCTTCTCTTGATGTAGGACTCTGCACAGCATCAATTGCGCTTTTCACTGAGCTTGAGATTATAATTGAGTTGGTCAACATCGGCACGCTTTTGGTGTTCTACCTGGTGGCCAATGCTCTCATATACCGTAGATATGTAATCACTAGCCGAACCCCACCTTTGCACACACTCTTGTTCCTATTTCTCCTTTCTCTTAGTGCTCTAGGCTTCTCCATATCATGGAAATTCAAGCACCAATGGTGGGGTCTGCCACTGTTTGGTGGGGTCATGATCACCATCACATCTTTCTTCCAACACAAGGTACCATTGCCATGCCATTATCCCCAACAACATGCTGATTGGTCTGTGCCATTCATGCCATGGCCAGCTGCCATGTCCATCTTCCTCAACGTTTTCCTAATGACAACGCTTAAACTCATCTCTTTCCAAAGGTGTGCTATATGGGCATGCTTTATTACCATATTCTATGTTCTCTATGGTGTTCATTCCACTTATCAAGCAGAGGAGATTGAGAAGGTTAATAATACTAATCAAGTGAATTCAACCGCATCATCCAACATACAATTACAAACCAAGGTGGACATTCAAGTGCTATACTTGAAACCGCAGAAGTTTTTGATTGCTTAATTTTCACTTATATCAGTTATCACTTGCCTAAAAGAAAAAAGTGAAAGTATATATGTAGCATGGGACTAGTCTTTTGTATATATATGTACATGTACATTGCATGAGGGAGGGACAAAATGGATTTTCTAACGGTGTATATATGTATGTACATTGCTGTATATGGTATAAAGATGCAAAACTCTTCAAGATACAATCATTCCTTAGAAATGGGAAAGATGATTATGTTCCACTCGGAAAAAGGATGGCAATGATGGGTGCTATATTGAATCTAGGGAATATGCTAAAGAGGAACTTTGTTTGTGCATCAAGGACATTATTCCACTCGGCATTCATGCGTTGACAGAGACATGCATAAACAAAAAATTGGGGAAAGAGAAGCTGTCAAGTGTTTTTTAACCGTTAAATTTAGGATGTGTTTGATTATAGGGTAAAATTGGGATAAAAATTTTCAAATGAACATCATATATAATTTTACACATGAAACTCATATAAGAAAATTTTATCTCGCTTTTACTCCCCAACCAAAAATACCCTTAATATTATCACTAAGTTATAACATATGACTATGTACAAATAACAAGTAACCTGTGTATGCTAAACTTTTCTTTCGCTTTGTCATTTCGACCGCACACTCAAAGTCAGGTCAGACACAAGTGAGAGTGGGGTTTTGTGTTTTTTTGGGGATACAAATTAGTGGGTTTATTCAAAGAGCAATATTGATAGTTGATTTACCGGATTTGGTTGCCTACGTGGTATCTTTATTATCATGAAAAAAGTTTGCCAATTTAGACTAAAATTAATATACTTCTATCTTTTTCTTGATTCACTGTATAAAAGAAGGCTGTTTTTTTTTTTTCACCAGGTAATTTTTTTAATTAAAATAATAGCATAGAAACAAACCATTTATCTACTTTCATTTAAAATTAAGATCATTATATACAAATAGGCAATAGAAAGGTCTTTATATATTATTAAAAGGAACTAAAGAGATAATGAGAATGTATGGGTAGCTAACTGTCAAGCCCTTCACTCCTGCTAGCCAGAACTTGGATTCAATTCCAACAATGCACTTGGTAGACGATCTATATTACATAGGAATGAGCTTTCCTCTAATCTAAACTTTTATCCATATAAAAAAATAGAGATAATGAGAATACACAATTACATTTGAAGCATTTAAGTAATACAATATTGTAAAATTACAATGGAATAATGACCATGAGTAAGAAAGAGATACATTGATTAATAAAGTAATGACCCGTCTACCACCAAAGGGCAAAGCCCTTATAACCCCATGGTGAAAAATCGTAGTAATAGACGACTTGAATAAAATTGTTGGTATCCTTTGTACAAATGAATTGTTCAAATTAGCCTCACAACAAAGTTGGATATTTGGCATCTAGAAATTCTCTAAGAGTCCGAGCAGCTTTATGACCGCCCATTAATTCCGCCAGCTTCTCCACAGGAAGAAGCGCAAGTTCTGCCAAGCTCTTACACCCATCCATTATGGCCCTGTAGTTTGAATCTGTAACACCTGGAAGTCGTCTTAGAAACTCCACTGCCGATGTGTTGTAATTTTCAGCTCTGTGACACAGCAATGAACCACCAATGTCATATTGTGAACATAACATGAACCAGTACGAGGCAACTCATTAATGACAAATTTTGCTGGTGAACAGAGCATATACATATGATGCTCCAAATGCATCTAAGTATTTCTTATGTCTAAGAACAGAGGAGCAACTTACTTCACGTCATTTTCCACAATTCCTTCTTCCGAGGGGACACCCACTCTCATAGCTTTTGTTTCATCTGGTTCATCTTGATTTGCCTTCAATGCAGCAAATATCTCAGCAGTGGCATGCAAACTTCTAGACCAGATTATTCGAAGGCGTGGAAAGTGTAGAGCAAGCAATGACAACTTCGATATAATGCTATTTGGTGTCACATCATCACCAATATCACTAGCAGACTGCAAAAGAGATCCATGAAAGATATATTGTCATTCATAATACCACAAAACAAAATGCTGATTTATACTCCTCATGATGTGCAATACAGTTGTGTGTATGTATATTATATATCTTATAGTTTGAATGATCATTTCCATTAGAGCCAAAGAAAAATACAACATTTTCTATCCCCTATGTCAAGTCGGACAAAAATTTTCATATTATGCCCAGGCCTGCCATGCCCATAAATTGGCTAGTTTGGAGCAAATTAATAATGGCAAGCATTCCAAGAAATGGGGTGCCTGTCAAAACACACCCTCCTCATCAGGACTTGCCAATAATAATAAGGTGGTGGTAAAAGCAGGACAGATAGTGTTGTAATGTGGTCAGCAAACCTGGAATGAAAAGCTCTTATCCTGTGAAAACTCGATCAAGAGTACAGGTATCCTGTAATATCGCACCATTGTCTCCACCTGGTGGTATAGACGACCTGATGTGAAGCTCATAAAGAGATCTTGAATACTTTTTTCCACGCAAATTAATGGTGATAGGATATAGTCGCCAACTTCTAGGGTCACTGGAATGATGCGCATTCCCTTTTGATGAAGAACATTTGGCAGGCTGCTCATGAACTCCCTCATGTCCACGATGACCTGAAAAGTTGAAATTCCGAAACTATAAGTTTCCTAGCAAGTGTGAGAGAGAGGCATAGATCATACATCATACAAAAGAAAATATCACAAACCTGTGTTTCTTTATCAACCTCCTTTCTCCCACCAGCTTTTCTGGTCATTGAATTTTGAGGAGTATTCAAATCTGACTCAAAAGTCGAGTTCAATCCTAAACAATGTCCATTCTGATTACATGCAGAATGCACCAGGCAAAAAAGAAAGGAAAACAAAGGAAAATGAAATCAGTAAATCAAGTATTTGACAATTTGCCACCTTCCATCTAGCTCTATTTAAGGTGATGGTGTCCAATGGACCCAAGAATCAACACAAAAGAAAGGGAAAGAAGAAAAACATAAAACAAACCTGGTCAACTGGAATCATCATCATAGATTTTTGCCTGATCAAAGATTCAAATGCTCCATTCTCTCTACGTATGCTAGCCTCAAACTTCTGAACCTCAGTAGAATCTTCATAGAAAGAAAATATACTTTCAACTTTTTTGAGGGATTCTCAGCTTTGTAGACTTCAATTTCCGAACAAAGGCCATGTCTGGATGGTAAACAATGATTACAGAGGGCTTTAATATGTCCAGTATAGGCTGATCACTTTCTAGAGCATAAAAATGTACTGGTGGTAGTGGCTTTGCATTACTCGCTCCAGTATCAGGATTACTATGCTTTCTAAGAATCATGTTGTCTACAGATGTCCCAATTTTATCACTTGTGGAACCCTCTTTGTTGCCATTATGTTCTTCAGAGCTATCATTTATGATTGGGCCATTTCTACTACCTACTTTTCTCTTTCCTTTTCCTCGACCCCATCCACCAAAATCAAGCTGAAGAGTATCTTCAACAACATCATGATTTTCAGCAAGATCTCTAGTTCTGACGCTGCTGCCAGAAGTGCATCATGCTCGTGCTTACTAATGCTGCTGGTTTCTGCATTCTGAGCAGGTGCTATGGGGGTAACTCCATCAAGAATCCCAAAACCTTTGGGATCCTTCGGCTTCTTTTTCTTCTGCACTATGTCACGCAGCTGTACTTTGCTTAGCAAGTACTTCTTCCATTCTTCATGCATGACCTTCACAAATAAGTGAAAAACAAGCAACAGACAGGATAATAAAGTCAGCATATTCAAATCTTATTGATTATCAACCATATAAATGATATTTCTATCACCATTAAACCAAATGAAGACCTAAGTAGAAACAGTACCACTCAGATTGCACTTTATAAGGTGACATATCAAAAGAAAAGTGAAAAAAGAAAGACCTTTCTTGGACTGTTGAAGATGCACTCTTCAAGCTGCAAGCATGATCGTTCATCCTTACATGCCACTAATACAATGCCATTGTCAGTGTCTTCACCTTCAGCCAATAATTCTTCCCTTGACACACCTTGTGTTTGTCTTTGCTCTTCTACTTCCTCAAGAACCTCCTATAATGATATGATCTATCAAAATTCAGCCCAAACTATGAAAAGTTCATCAAGTTCAACTAACTTTCCTGAAACCCGCTTCAGGCCATCCAATTTGAAATGACAAATAGGCTAAAAAAATATATGAATTGAAACAATGCCAAATTAATGTCTGTCTCATTATCAAATCAAATGAAATGAACATAATCCAGAGACTTTCTAGAATTGGAACTCACTGACTCACACATAAGACCTTCCATTTCGGTGCTTCTTCCAAAACTTCCTCCAAAATTAAGCCAGCATTTGAACTTGTTGAAGTACCATCAACTGCTATGCAAGCAAAGCAATGTATCAGAACCCTGATTTATGCTAGCATGAAAAACCAAAACATAGTAATAAGCTGTTACCTTCTCCAATGTCTTTGTTATCCCCCTTAACTTTTCTCTTTTGTTTTTAGTACTCATACTTGACCCATTTAATTTCACACCATCTGACCTCACAAGATGATAAACACGTTTCTTTGCATAGTCAAATATCTTATAGCTGGCCTCCGCAAATATCCAGACAGATCAAAACTCTCGGACACTCTCAGCGTGTCCAAATATTTCAAGTAAGTCACTGCATCATACCTATCAAGAGGAAGCCACTCAATCAGTCCCTATCACAAGCAACATAATCTGCAGATCAATATACTAAAGATTTCAATCATGAGATAAATCCAAGAAACTACCACGATTTCTAAAGCTACAAAAACCATTAATGTACCCAAATAGCAGGGCAAATTGTCCTCACTCCTCACTTTTTGAAAACCAAACTTATACTGTATTTTCATGATTGGGAAAGGGAATAAGTTTCCTTGTTTCGAAGTTTAAATACAGATAGGAAAGGAAAGAAACTGACGGGATCAATTCCTCTTGTGTCCCATCAAAGGCCCATATTCATTTCCCCAAATTTGGAGTGAAATGGGGACCTAAAATTTATTAACGTATAAACAATATACTTGTTTCATTCCATTGTTTTATAGTATAACTTTCAAACCAGATTAATAAAGCTTCATCATGTTCCCTTATAAAACACCTGGAAGGTAATTTCTTCAGATTTGGCTCCTTTAAAATGAGGAGGATGGTAAAGTGTAAAAGTGAGTGATTAACCACCTTTGGATGAATATCTTCCATTATGTGTCCTCACTTTTGAGGAGCAAAATCCAATTTCTTCTATTCCTTCCCTTCACTTTCTAGTCCATTCCTACTAATTATGTCTTGTTCTATTAATGAAAAATCATCCAAACATGGTGTTAAATTATATCTTAAGCCTCTAAAAATGTATAAACAGTGCACTATATACGAAACACTAAACACCAAACCAAAAAACTAACAACAACATAGAAGAAGCACCTGACTAGATAATCCAACAACTTCCTCAAGGTCTTAAGGTCAGAAACAAGCTGCTTAGTCTTCTTGCCGAGAGTATGCCAAATGGGGTCCAACTGCCTCCTCACGATCTCATCAAACGACTTGAACAACCCATTCTCCACCGTCAGATCCTCCACGTCGACCTTGTTCGTCTTCCTCATCTCCTTCAAGCACGCATCCATCACCTCCACAATGGCCTTCTGGATCCCAACCATGTACTTGCTCATCGGCACCCGTATGTCCACCACTTCCGGCGGCTCCCTCTCCAGCTCCTGCGACACGTAAACCTGAAACCTCGGCCACAGGTGCAATTTCCGCACGTGCAGGGACTTCATTGTCCTCTCCGCCTTCGCGAACCCGGACACCATGGCGTGGGGGCGGTCAGAGAACGCGCGGACGTAACCGTTTCTGTTGAGGGAGCGGAAAATCCGGACGATGAAGGCCTCGGTGGAGGTCTCGGAGAGGGAGTGGGCGTTGAGGATGATGATACCGGAGACGTTGGAGGTTGGGATCTTGTTGGTGAGGAGATCGACGATGAGGATTCGGGGGTGATGAAGAAGGCGTTGCCGGAGGAGTAGAGGGAGTGGCGGTGGTGGGAGGGGAGGTCGGCGGTGATCTCGGCTGGGATTTGGTGGAATTGGGGGTTTAGGGTTTTGAGGTTGAAGGTGATTCGGGATTTGAGGGTGGTGGAGGAAGGGGAGAGGATGAGGAGTGTGCCCTGGGAAGGGGAGTGGAGGAGGAGGAGGGAGGAGACCAGCTTCGAGAGGGAGAGGCCTGAAGAGAGAACCACGAGGCCGCCATTGGAATCTTCTAGAAGCTCTGTGATGATGTGCTCGTGGAATTGAACCATCGATCGATTTTCAATTCGATTGTTCGGTTGCAGAGAAAGAAGGAAGGGCTTGCGCGGTTAAAACTTGGAACCGCGAAATTCAACACTTCCCACGTTATTTGTCAAGAGCTTACTGGTTACAGTGCTAACTTGTAGTAGCTTACCCCTACACCCACACCTATCAATTTGGGCCGGCTCATTTGTCCGGCAAAATATAAATCATTGACCAGAGGTCTCAAACCTTCGACCACAAACCGAAAAGGTTCCAATCCCAATGGTTTTTGTCAGATTGGTTTGATATGCCCTCACAAAAGAAATTGTTTCCTCGACCCAAAAACATAATAAAAATTTGTTTACAATTGAATCAAGATTGGGTTAGCTCAATGTTTACATAAGCCAAGACCTGTGGTTGAGGCCTGAGCCCAGTAGCAGGACGTACTGCCTTGATAAACCACATTTGGGGTTCATTCTCATCCCCCAAGTATCCCTCTCCCTTGACCAAGAAAAAGACCCAGTCCGTCAACATAGGGAAGAAGAACAGTTCATGTGAGAGCGATGATTTATTGAGTGACAAAAGGAAATTACGTCATAAATCTTATATGAATAGCAATATTAAAATATAAAATCACAATATATTTTCAAATGATTACATGATGATTGATTACCATTAATAACTTTCAATCTACCATTTATATACGATTATACCGCCCATATTTACTTCTTCCACTCTTATAATAAATTGCTCTGAAGTTATCCCTATATATATATATATATATATATATATATATATATATATATATATATACACCTCCCCCCAAAAGGAGCAGGTTGCTCAAAAAGTTGTAAGATTAAAGTTGTTTTAATAATCATTTATTTGTTTGATCATATTTATGTATAATTAACTGTGTGGGAATATGTTTGAATGGTATGAAAAAGATTGCTTTTGTATAGCAAATTGCTAAAAATGGTATAAAGTGATTTGTTTATATTATACGATATCTTATAGTTAAGGTTAATTTAGTAAGAAATATCATAATTATAAATAATCAATTTCTACTTATAATAAAAAGATTAAAAAATTATTAATGTTTATAAGCTATTTTCTGGTTAAAATGATTACCTTTTTATTTTAATATATATTTCTATCTAGCTATTACCAAACATGTTAGCTTTTTAAAAAGAGTGTTTTTAGAAGGAAAAAAAATATTCTTGAGTTAGCCAAACATGCACTAAATTTAGATTATTATTTTCTCACAAAGTTGTAACAATTTTTTTTTAATCTAATAAAATTTTGACTAGTAAATAATTAGGGGACAGACTATTATTAAATGTTAAGTGAAGAGGAATGTATTTGATTCGTGACTTAGAAAAACAAATTAAAGTACATGAATGTATTAACCTAAACTAAGTTTTTAACTATAAAATGAACTTTAGCTACAAGAGTTAATCATACAGCTAGGCCCTTTGCTATTTTGTTGGATTTTTGGTACAATATTATATTGTGTTATACATAGGTCGCTTCAATTCACAATTGAAATTGTATGGCAGAAAATGAAGCTCCCTTTTTTCCTTAGGGGGATTTGGACCATGTCTGGTAGCAATATCATCAAATTAAGTAATATTATGTATACGTATAATAAATATATATCACACACCTTATTATTATTAGTCTTTATAGAAATCAATCAAAACACTTATTAAAGACAATATATTTATTATATAATTTTATTTTACATATAATATTATTCTATTGGATTTTATATGGCTTGGGTACATGGGCTGCTTCACCATTAAAGTGTAAGGCATTTGAAATTAATTCCCAGAGTTCCTATGGTGCTGGATAATTTGACGAATTCAAAATTTCATCTCCACCCTTAAATTTTGCTTCAATGGCTATGATATGATGATATGAAATTTTAATAAAATAATAATAATAAATTATAAATAATATACAAAATAAATTTCCTCATTAACCCATTATCAACTCTCAATGGACCCAAAAGCCATCGTAAAACCACCATAGGTGGCTTCAATTCACAATTGAAATTGTATGGCAGAAAATGAAGCTCCCTCTAGAGTTTATCCTTAGGGCTAGCGGAATTCTTTTCCTGTGGGATTTATGTCCTGGGGGCCTTTATTTGAAGAAGTGATAGTAAAAGAAGTGCCAATTTTTTGTTTTTCAACAAATGATTTTTGTTTTGTTTTCTATATCCTGATAAGTTTCATTCAACGTTATTAAAAGTGAACATCTTAATAAATTGAAGTGACATGCAGAGGTGCTTAGTCCATATATAGGAAAAATCGAGCTATAATGCATCTATGATCTATTTAAATCAATTATTATTTTACAGTGTAATATTATTATCAGGAAGTTTTACCTAGTAGGCAGAAGAGTTGGGTACATGGTGAAGACTGCTTCACCAATTAAAAATGTAAGGCATCAATTAAACTTGAAATTCCCACCAGATGTTTATTATCCTATAATTAGGGCTATCAAGAAGCATTTCTTATTGTTCACCCTCTGACTTAATGTTCATACTTCATACATAGTAAACACATGAGGACACGTTATGTACTAGCCATGTGAAAAACATTCATATATTTATTATTTTGGTATATTTTATTGAAACTGGAAATAACCTTCGGTGCCCCCTACCAAAGGGGGAAGCAAATAACACGTGCTAGAACTAGCACCAATAGAAAAATCAGACCTCCAGCAATGAATCAACCAATGATGTGACATCAATGACCTATGTGCTGGCCGTAGCACCAAAGGTAAGTAGCTACTATTATTTTCAAAAAATAATATTAATTAAATGGTGGAGCCAAAACCCATATATTCCTCGTGCTCTAATTCCTCACGTTTATATAATTCAAAAGAGGATAAGCTTTGCAATATGCATCACCACTCCTTTCCTAACCTTCTTGCTTAGCACAGGCAGCATCTTCTTCTTCTTTTGGGCATAGTAATAGTAAGGCAAGGCATTCAGCTCACTGGAGTTTTTTTTTGAGTGGTTGACTTGTAGTCAACAAACCCAACTTCACATATCTTACGTGCAACAAAAGGAGTGGTATGAATTTATCTTTTCATTTTTTTTCCCCTTAAGTTTCACTTC
The DNA here is from genome assembly GCA_030441495.1 of Dalbergia oliveri. Classification (NCBI taxonomy): domain Eukaryota; kingdom Viridiplantae; phylum Streptophyta; class Magnoliopsida; order Fabales; family Fabaceae; genus Dalbergia; species Dalbergia oliveri. The sequence goes on along the minus strand of JAMLFY010000004.1, from coordinate 12,692,263 downwards.
TCAATACTTGTTCATAGATCTAAGCTAAAGCGTGCTTGAGTATGGTTCATTTTTAGCTAAAACAAGTTTCACTTCTAAAATGTTTTACAGGCTCGCTAGAGACATCCTGCGAAAAAGGAGAACAATATGAAGCCGCAGAAGCTCACAGGTTTGAAGTTACTCTCACAACAAGTTTCCTATCGTCCTCACCTCTCTATGGAAGAGATTCCAAACTTGGGAAATTTCAGGTGTGTTCTTTTTTTCTATTGCTTCTTTTTGGCTTCCTTTTCACTCAATCAACAAAACAACTTTTTCTGCAAATTATTTATGTGGAAAGAAATACATAACTCGCTCTATTAACCCTGTGTGGTCTGATCTATGTATCTGACCTCAACTAGTGGGATAATTTTGTTGTTGCTTTTGTTGGTTATAATTTCAGTATCTTGATGTACCAATCCTTTCCATGTTCTACAGTGTGAATAAGCCTGTGACTAAGGAGCCTAAAGGTGCACAGTTGACAATCTTTTATGGTGGGGAAGTCATTGTCTTTGATCATATTGCAGCGGAAAAAGCCAAGGAGATCATGTCCTTTGCCAGCAAAGGAACCCCCCAAAGCCAGAACAACTATTCTCACACATTCACTCAGACCCACCCTTCATTTCCTTCTCCTAATGTGGCCAGAAGTTCTGCTACTCCCACTCCTGCATTCCCTTTTCTCATCCCTAACAGTAGCAACAATTTGGTTGAAGAGCACCCTCAAGCACCATCCAGACCTGTTGTCTGTGGTATTTTCCTTATATCACTGATATTTGAGACTATTGAAGATTTGTGTTATGGTTCATGCTTTTGTCTAATTCCTAACTTTCCCTTTTTTATTCAGATCTTCCACTTGCTAGGAAAGCTTCACTGCATCGGTTCCTGGAGAAGAGAAAGGATAGGTAGGCAGGATGAACTCTCTCAAACAAATAAGGAAAAATTCTAATTATGTAATATTGTTTGATAAATAAATAAAAATGAAGAAGAAGATATTGTTTGTGTATGTGTCTTAAACGTGTAAGAAATTAAGAATCAAGGAGCCAACTGTAGTAAATTCCGATCGGTTTCACAAAACAATTTTCAATTTTTTTATATATAAGATTTTTTAAAAGGAAATACTGAAAACGAAAATTAAAAATTGAATTTTGTAATTTTCACAATTTTTAATATTTCTTTCATAAAATTTAGAAAATTGAAAAACATAAAATGAAAAATGTTTTATGAAACCAATCGTGCTCATGTTTTTCTTGTCAAAACTATAGCCTTTTTAATTATGCTGTTTTAGATCTATTGACTGATATTGGTATTTTTGTTATGTCTTTGCAGAATTGCTGCCAGAGCACCATATCAAACAAGCAGTCCCATGTCATGGCTCGCCATGGTGCCTAAGTCACCAGAAGAAAATTCTGAGACTAGCTCCAGTGTTGTGTAATATTAACTGTTTGGCATTTTATGGGCTTCTCTGCTAGCCCCCTATGTCGTTTATTTTGGTTCTTATGCAGTTATGCTTAGTTTTATATTTTAGGGTCATATGCAGTTGTGCCGATAGTTATATAGTATTTGTAATTTGTGTATGTTGCCATTCATGATGCTTATGATGGGTGGATTCCCCAAAAGCAGAACTGTTGATAGTTCAGGAAAACTGAAAGCTGTTAAATTGTTAATCGTTTTTACAGCTTTATGAATTATGAAAAATGTCCTTTGAGATTACCATTATTCTGTTCTTAATACTAATTCGTCCAAATAAATAAGCCTTTGTATCCGCTCTCGTAACCCTTAAGCCTTCTGCAGTATGAAATTGATTACTTGGAATTACAACAAACATTCATACAAAAAAATAAAAGATATATTGATAAAAGAAAGTGAAGAAATTGTCCAACGTTATATCAACAAGACTTTAAAGCAGAATATATAAAAACGTGTGAGATTCCAAACAAAAAAGAATTGCAATCCTTATTTGCATCAGCAACTTGAGGCTTGTTTAATCTTCATGGCTCTTCTTGATTCTTCGGAGCAACAAGGGGACAGGTTTTTCCAAAACGGTCACATTAACATTGTTCCAAACATCTGATGTTGTGGGGAGGGTGGCAATCCTCTCAGCAATGTGCATGTCTTCTGGAAGAACTGAACCAAAGACAGTGTATTCATGTTTCCACTCTGCATGGTTAGCTAGGCTAATGAAGAATTCAGGGCCAGTTCCAATCCACGCAACTGAGCCCCTTCTTATGGTTGGACAATCTTCCATGGGAAGTTTATTGAACACGGTGCCTTGTGCTTCCAGTCTCCCTTGAATTAAGGCATAAGGGGGACCAAAAGCAGCCTGTGAAATGAGAAGTTATTTACTACCATCCGGCACTACAAACATTATGGCTTGCATTGAAATTGTGACTATGCAAATAAGTTCTTTTTTGTTCCTTTGCGAAAATAACAATATGCAAATGACATCAATGGAACTACAATATTTTGACACGGTTCATGCTTGATTCTTCGTTGATTGAACTGCTTCAACAAAGATCAATCGATATATGACATCATAGTTCCATTATCTGTTGGAAGTTGACTTTGATATCTTCAAATAGCATATAAGCTGTTCATATTGAATATAATACATAATATGAACGATCTCAGATGACTGAGGTAAACCAAAAAACTGCGTTACCAGAAACGGCACGTCCAGATCCCCAACAAGATCACAATATGCCACAATGGGCAAGGGGAATCCCTAAACCCAGAATTGCACATCAAAGTAAACTAGCAGATGATAATAAGATTATAATGCAGAAATGCATTATTAATATGAATGGATATTTGCAGATTGGCATACACGTGGATGTATAAACATCCAATCACGAATCACAAGGAAATTTTCTTACATTTTTTATGTGGTTTCCTTCTGAGTCCCATGATTGACCTCGGCTCTCTGCACGGTAAAACTGGCAGCCTGCACAATGGTGCAATTTCAACAACTCTAGAATGTAGGCAACCGAGTGTGGGGCACAGTCAGGGAAAAGCTGCACAAAATAAAGAATATCCTGAACTCAATACTAGGCAAATTCGAAATACCATCAAGTAGAACGGATTCATAGTGTAAGCGGAACAAGAATGATGTCAGATTATAAGGTTTTGCCAGAAAAATAACATGCAGCAATTTGAAATGAATGACTGACAGAAACTAAGAGCATCCATTTCATTGTCAATGAATCCTTTTGTGAAAATATTTAAACAAATTGGCAAAGAAAGACATCATTATTAGTTTTACCAGATCTCTTCATTTTCCGTTCAATCTATGAAATTCTTGAGGTTCTCCAAAATTATGCAGTAAACATTCATATCTGATAAAAGAAAATGAAGATTCTGTGTTCAAATAATGGTTGCATGATCTCTAACTGAAAACCCTATGAGAGCTTTGGTGGTCCCCTTGGACAAGGAGATCAAACAAATATTCATAGAAGCTCATAAAAAAGATGGTTGTATTGCATCATGACCAGGCACCAGCCTAACTCTACACAATATGTAATTGGTGCAACATCAAAGCATTGGGATATTAGAGATCCTGACTTACTTTTATATGAAGACTTCCATATTCAGTTTCTAGCCCAATAATACCCTAAAAAATACATTAGAAAGAATAATGAGAAACAAGATCGCCCTTCGTGAGTTGATAAAATTCCAACAATGTAATTCATTGTAAAGAGACTGAAAAAATATAACTATTAATGGAAAGAGAACACAATTTTACAACATAGGTAAATCCGCCCAAGATGATCACCAATTAATCACAAAACAAAAGTCACACAACTCAATTGATTCCTTAGTAGTGCATGAACTAGAGAGTATTAGAGTGCATTTGGTTTGTGAAAATATTCCTTGTTTTCATTTTCTATTTTCATTTTCTGAAAAGGATTTTCATTTGCAAAATTAGGAAATGTGTTTGGTTTTCAAAAGTAGATCCTATTTTCAGAAAGTAAAAACAATGACAATATGTTTGGTTTGTGTATTTTCATAGAGTAGATCCAATTTAGAAATTGATTTTATATGGAAATGCTTTCAGCTTCTTCCTTCTACAGAGGTTGTTGCCGCCAGTCATCACCACCTCAACCCAATAGCTTGCAACACCATCACCCTCCACCATTCTAAAATCGCCCTTAATCACACCATCAATCAAAAATCCCAAAAGATCCAGTGACTCACCATTTCATCACACCCATAACTTGAGAAAGAGCCAAAAAGGAAGGGGAACATCTAGAACCCAGGACCCATGAATGTCGCGAACGAGAACCCAAACAGAACGACGAGCACCACAACAACAACAATGGGACGACAAGAAGAAGAAGAAGAACTGAGATTCACAAGAACGCATTTTTATTTTTTTGCTTTTCAATTTTTCCTAGATCAATTGTACCCTAACCATCCTAGCCATCTCCCTTCTCAGCCATGGGGAACATCCACCGCCGCTGCTCCTCCCTTGTCTGCAGCTGCATCCCACTCAGCGTTGCCCCACCAACACCTCCGTGAAGGTTGGCCCAATGGATCGCAGCCACCAATGCCATCACCCGCCATGAAAGCATCGCAGCCTCCGCCCGAATTGACACCGCTGCTGTCTTCACTGAGCTGGGATGCCACCGCCGTGAAACACAAGCTCCGTGATCGGCCTTCCCGTTGCACCCTTGACCACCGCCTCACCCCCTTTCTTCTGCCCTGTTTTCAGCAGCAGTGGAGGTTCACGAACTTCCATAGTTCGCTGGACTTCAATTGGTGGCGCTGGCATGGTGGCTGACAAATCTGGTTGTTGTTGATGGAGAAGACAAAGGAAAAGGGTGGGAGAGAAACAACTCTCTCTCTGTGAATGTTGAAAGCTTTCAAGAGAAGAGATTTTGTTTAATATTACAATAGCGCCACCGCGTTTTCATTCTTTCTGTTTCCATTTTCACCGTTTTGAAAGAAAATGGAGAAAACGAGGATCTATCGTTTTCATATTTTCATATGTTTTTGAAAACGTTTCTTGAGAATATTTTTAACTAAACTCAAACCAAACGTGTTTTCACTTCATTTTCCGTTTTCTATGAAAATGAAAACAAGAAATATGCAAACCAAACACGCTCTTAGTAATCATATATTATCAGCTTAAAACATAAAAAATGATTATCAACACCTTGGATCTATACATCTGATGGTTTGCCCCTCAAAGATTATGCCAAATAACTCACTTTTAAACTATATAGTGTAATGTTTTATTACATGTTTTACTAGGATTCTCTTGATGATTGGTGTCATAAACACACTCAATATAGTTCTACCAAAATGTTGATAGGTGTTTGCAAGTGTTTCTCTCTAACGTAGTGGAACACCCATCCCAGTCCTAGTTTCCAATGCAGTTCCTCAATCTATGCCCATTTTCTGAACCTTTCTGAGTCAACCTTTCCTTGCTGCTTCAATTGGATCTAAGATGTATGTTGAAGAAAGCACAATGCAGAATCAACCAAATTGTTGGAGTTAAAAACAAAGCTTACTACATACAACAGAAAAATATATATGCATTTGGAGATAATTAACTGCAGAGTCCAAGGAGGACAAGATTTGATAATTTTCTTTCAGGTTCAGTATGCATTTCTATGTTCGTATGTGAATGAGAATTTTAAATCATGCAGTAAGTTATGGAGATATTTTTCCAGGATGTCAATTTTGTAGCACAACTAAAAAGCAACACTTTCACGCACAAAAAGACATTACTCAGAAATACGAAACTTCTCTTACCTCTCCTTTCCCAAAGATGATACCAGAAGTCCAACTAACTACTTCTCCAGGAGGCACACCATCTTGCTGTTCAGGGGCTAAACTGTCCTTTTGTTTCTTCAACCAACACTGAAATAGTGAAACTTAAAAAGTTAAATTTGAATTTTTTTTAAAAAAAAGAATAATACCCCTTAACTAAAATCAACTCTACCCTGCATAATAAATGCACTCCAAACATATATGCATAAAGCCATAACAGAAAACAGCTTGCTGAAAATGGTTGTAATAGGTTTAAATTACTAACACCCGGCCTCTTCATAAACCAAAAATATCTTACAAGTATACCCCATTCACTTTGACAACCCAAGCCTAAAAAGGGGCTAAATTCTCTCATCGCATTTGATCAGATACACTGATGAATCTATTTTTACACCTTACTATTTTAGCACTCACTGCTCCCAATCAACACGATCATCTACAGCCACATCAGTTGCTTGTCTCACTTTGCAAGCTCATGCTCAAACTACCAAGGCAGAAGCAATTTGCTCATAGATAAACACGCAGTAAGACATTGAAACCCTTCAGTTTAAAGATGAATCTAGAAAACCCTTCAAAGTTATTCTAGCCTAATGCTCAAAACACTGAAAGCACAGTTTTAACAGTAACATCATATCAGTGTAGAATTTATTGTCAAAGCAGTGTTGACTGCACAAATTTGAACAGCAATTGCAATCATATACCTCTGAAGTCATTTGAAATAATGTCATTAGAAGACTCTAATCACAATAATCTAACCCAGAACTCAGCTCATCAACTCTAACACACATCGAATGAAAAACTCACAAATCTTCAGATAACTAATGCACACAAGTGAAGGCTTCAACAAAATAGAAACTTTACTACCTCGCCGAACTTGGATCCACAAGCCTCACGGTTCCCACAAAACACCCACGTGTCACACAAGCATGGCCCATCATTCCCAGTGCACATGGATTTGCATGCGTTGCAGCAACCTTCAGAGCTGTTGAACTTGAACTCAGAACCCCACTTCACTGCTGCACCCCAAAGCTCCAAATTCTCGATCCCCCTGCAGCAACCTCCACCACCACCACCACCATTCTCCGCCGCAGCAGCACCACCACCGTCTCCACCCAATGCCAACAAAGACCCAAAGTTTGAAACGGAAGAGGTTCCGGTGCTTGTGAGAACTGCAGAGAGGAAGAAGTAGACCAAACCGCAGGAAGCAAAGCACACCAAGAGAAAGATCAAACGGTTATAGAGAGTGGAGTTTTGTTCATTGTGCTTGCGACCCATTGGAGAATCTCAGAAAAAAGAAAAGAGCAAGACCCAGAAAATGGATTGGGTTATTGACCATAGGAGGATGAGGTCAATGAGGTAGAATACGCAGAGGGCGTTGACCGGTAAAAAAAAGAGGGTAATTGTTGAACAACGGAAGAGAGAGTGATGATGGAATGATTTAGAAGTACAGAATTGAAATAAAACAGAATGAAGAGAGTTTGTTGAGATTGGAGATGCCAACTCTGTTTTCAAGGGCTGAAGTTCTGAAGTCTCAGACCGAAGACAGGGTCATACATTTTTGTCGTTTTCAGTCCCAGTTGAGTCTTTGACAATGTTACGAGGACGTGCTGCTTGTTTCTTTTTGGTTTAGTTTCGAATCGGTCCTGTTACTAACAAAACAATGAAAGGAGATCCAGAAAGTGTTGAAATAATTGAGCTCAATGATAAGGCTAATAATTAAACAATAGATTACCATTACGATAGATAGATTCTATTAGTGCAAACTATCGTCCCCGAATAATTAATCAAGCATTATATTTTCACAGTAAAAATAACTAATCGATAAAAAAAAAAAAAAACTCGTAAGAATTTTATGTTAAAAAATGCTTGAGTTTGAGAATCTACTGGAAGGAACATAGATAGTAAATTTGATTAAAAAAAAAAACCTGTGAATGTTTTGTATCCCCATTTTTCGTTCAAACAAGAAACCAAACCAGTCCTTACATATTGTATGCGCTAAATACTGATTATAATCTTACAAGTAATGGCAAGCTGTGTCGGACTATTCGAGATTCTTGTTGTAAGTTGGTGGAAAGTTTTCTTTTTGGTAAAAAGTTGGTGGAAAGTTTCTTTAATTTTAAGTTCCACGGCAACCAGATACTCTTTTTTAAAATGAAAAAAATAGTATTTGAAGTTCTAAAATCTTGATTCAGAGAATCAAATACTTCAAATATTAAGCTGCATTAACTTAGCAAGCATTGATAACTGATAAGGGAATAAAAGAAACCTATTTCATTACTAGATTTGACATGCTTGCTTAATAATGTTGTGATGAAGAGCTTGCGAGTTACTCTCACGAGTTTAACTCCCATCCTTCCCACCCATATTTTTTAATATTTTAATTGAAAATAATAATAATAATGTGCTTTGATCAACATATCATTCCTTCTTTTTATATGCATCCAATAGATTTTAAGCTTCCAGCATTTTCATAAAGCCAAAAATTCCTAGATACTTGAGAAATTTAAATAACAAAATCCAATCATGTATTGCTAAGTTAACAAAATCATATCAATGGAATGATTTGATTGGATAATGTAAAAATATTTTACATGCCAAGTGCACAAAAATTAAACTCTTTGAAACTAAAAAATCAATTCAGGCCTTTAACAAATAATATTTGTTGTATTTACTTAATAAACACAAACCCTATGTCAAAAAGGTGAAAAAGGTTTAAGATGTATCCTTGGAACATCATCTACTGGACAGTATGATAAATGTCAAGACTCAAGGATGCAGACTAGGATATGTAAACAATCTATCTACCAAACCAAACACTAATTTAGGCATAGATCACACAGGTTACACATAGTCGCCACTAACATCAACTCCCTCGTTAGCCGCCTCAACATCCTCAGCATCCAATGAACCTGCCCCAGCTTGCCCACCAGCTTTGGATCCTGGTCCTGGTGTCCTTGCCTCTTGCAGGATACGCATGATTTCTTCAACACTTTGGCTTGGTTGGTCTTTCTGTGTTTCTTCGTAACTTTTCTATCAGCCTCAATAATCTCTTTTGCCAAGTTCTTCAAAAACCAAGGGTGCTGTTTTATCTCCGGGATAGTGATCCTCTTTAACAAGGATTATAAATGATTAGTTTGATAAAACAATAACTAAATCCACTTTAATTGTTATAAAAGCAAAACCTCAAGTAGTAACCTTCAATTTTGATATTTTCAAAGGTGAGGTTGATATGAATTTATCTAGGACCACAAATTATCATGTACATTTATAGTTTTTGCATAGCTTGTTTAAATCGAGTTCTTGCTAATCACATGGTTTGACAGAATTAATATTTAATAACACTTGCCTTGGCAGGATTGGCAACAAAAATACAAGAGAGAAGATGCCTACACTCTGAAGAAACACGAACATAATCGGGTATGGAGTACTGAACACTCATAATTCTCTGCCAACAAGAGAATCAGAGTTTTAGACTTCCTGCTTTACATAAAATGTCAATTATAATGGAACTTCTAAGTTAAATAAGAGCTCACCCCAATAGTCTTTCTGACATCTCTAGGATCTTCTGGATCTTCAAAGGGTATGCTCCAACTAACATGACATAAAGAGTCACCCCACATGACCAAACATCTGCAATCTGCACAATTGCCAATTTTTGAACGAAATTGACCACATTATGAATTGTTTACTTGATGTGAAGCCGTGAGAATCAATTGTCCAACAACCATGGTTGTCAACTACCATAGGCATGTGACTTGGAATAACTTTTAATTCACTTCGGAAAATAACATAATTCTCAATACCTTTCCATCATATTCCTTTCGTGACAAAACCTCTGGAGCAATATATGCTGGTGTTCCAACGGTTGATTTGGGTTGAGAGTGCAGTAAAGCAGACTGCAATGAAATATTTCGTTAAATAGGAATTTTGACAAACAATGGTCATAAACATATGAAAGCACCACCCCTAAAAGGTTCATTTCGGTGAGATGCCATTAACCTTGGAGAAACCGAAGTCACATATTTTAAGCCAAGGAGCTGGATTCCCATCCAAGAGAGTGTTTTCCAATTTCAGATCTCTATGACAAATTTGCTGCAGTAGGAAGCATATATGAGATGATATATATAGGAAGCCTGACATGTTATAAGACAGAGTTTAAAATGAATAACCAAAAATGAATCCTTGCATAATGTACCATGGAATGACAGTAGCTAACTCCTGATATAAGTTGTTGGAAGAAAAATCTCGCCTGTAATGTACAGAATCCATCGAAACATTCACTTGGTAATTTATGCAAGAGATGAATTATACATTTCTTTTTAAATATATATGTATGTAAACTTTACAACCTCATCTTCACTAAATCGACCCGCATTGCATATCCTCGCGAAGAGTTCACCACCAGCAGCATACTCCAGGACAATAGCTAAATGAGTAGGGGTCAGCAGCACCTGCGGAAAAGATTTTACACTCAGCATTTGTTGTATGGAATTTCTGAAAGCTCACACATCATGATCGTGTGTGACTAACTGGAGTAAAATTTTATAACTAATGAACATGGCTTGAAAGAATTCAAGAAAATAATGCCGCAGGATAGTGTATAAAATAGCTTTTCACTTATTATAAACAGAAACTCGATGCAAATGATTATGACTTCATTTCCTGTACAAATGATGCCAAAAGCAAGATAATATGCAACACACCTTGTAGCTTTTGGCAAATTGATGCTAAGGGCACTATTAATTACAACAGGATTTCATTGTGAGTCAGTTACATCTAATGAACAGCTTTTGATTTCGGAAACAAGGTTCAAGCAATGTGCATTTGAGAGCCTTGAGTACAAAAAATAATGCAGATAACTATCAAGTAAATTCGATGACCAATTCAATATCTTCAAAAAACCTAATGAATGAGCAGTTCAAGAGCAAAGTCTTACCTCTTTGAACCTGATGATATTTGGGTGTCTTAAAGATCGGTGGTTAATGATCTCCCTTTGAACATTTTCATCAATCTGATACAACAAACATAACTCACTCAGAAGAAAAGACAGATCACAGAGAATTTGGAATAAATTATTAGGAAAGAAAATGTGAGGTCTCTCTGCTTCATATTACATAGATAATGTGGTGATGTAAGCTAATTAAGCTGGACAAAGAGAACAACAAAATCAGCTCAAGAAGCAAGCGATTACATTATTACACTGTGAAAAACTATATGGATGAAGAAATATAGAATCAACAGGGAAAACAAAGCAGAACAAAGATCACAGAGAGAGATAAATATGCAGGAAGATAAAAGATTGCTCAGTTTCCAATTTCATAATTCTCAACTAAAGAATAAGGAATAATCAATGTGGCGTTGAATTACTTTTTTCCCCCTTTCAATGAATTTAACTGCAACAAGCTCCCCTGTGTTCTTGTCCTTGGCCAACTTAGCCACTCCGAAATTCCCAGAACCAAGGTCCTTCAGTGTCTCATACCGTTCCTCCATGTCCTCTCACAGAAAGCAACACCCCCAGCTTCCACACCAAAAGAGTTAACCACCCAACAAGAGTACAATGAGGCCAAATGTAACAAACAGGTACACGCAAGCCAAAAGAACAGTACTACAATTAAATTGAATTAAAGACAATAATAATGAAGGAGAGAGCAAGAAGAAGCAAGTGAAGTTGTGTCAATGACAGAAACTTTAAGTCAGACTCGACTTGACTCAACCTCCAAGTCGGTCCTCGCAGCGTTGTTATTATTATATATTATATACAAGTATTATTATATATAATAATAATAATAATAATAGTATATACTAATACAGTATAGTATAGTATAGTACAGTATTGGCTTTATGGAGCTAATTTCGGCTTTGTTAATAAACCAATCGATAATGACCGATGAAAATAAAGCAAAACGCGGAGAGAATCACAATGAGAATAGTCATAAATATGACATCATTGTAAGTATGAGGATAAGAAGCATGTGTAACTGTCCGTTAGGGTGTCTTTTGGTTCTACCTTCCAGGAACGTGTATGGTTGAAGTTAAAAATAAGATAAATATAATATTTATATATAAAATTATTCGTGAAGTTCCTCCATAAAATTTTTTATCTCTGTCTAGATAAAAACACGCAAGTAAGAAGCAAAAGAAGAAAGAAAAAGGGTGAGCTGCAAGTTAGAAGCGTCTGTCACGCTGACAAAGAAGGAAGGAGGACAATAGGAAGTGATGATGGTTACGTAGGCAACACGCGAAGGGTTATTCCCTGATCCCTCCCTCACTCAAACGTGTTCAGTGTGCGTGCGACTTGCAGCTTAACTAGATTATTGGTTGCTTTTCGCTGTCGGAGTATAACGTGCGTGCCATCGGGTCCCCACCCCCAACATCAACTTTGCGGTTAAATCCATTTGTGTTTAGCAATGTGGATTGTTGGCCCACGATTTGGTCCACTCATTAAAAAATTTTCAAGAAAATCCAACCACCACCGGAGAATTTTTCGACAAGGAATGTATTTGTTGATAATAAGTTCTTGAAAAAAACTAACAATAAAATAAAAGCTTAACTTTGATCTTCTGAAAATATAATTTTTTAATATTATCATCTAATTAAATTTTTTTTATTTATATGATATTTATTTTATTTTTTGGTAAAAATTTAACATTATAATATACAAGGGTCAATCATATTTATTAATATGATATACTATGATAAAACATGCTAGATAATAGTATAAAATTCTTTTACAATACTTATGCATCAAAATTTAACTCATGAAATAATTTAACAATGTTTTCAATGTCATAATACTATCAGACATATTAATGTAATCATTAATGTAACCAACTTTAGTTAGGATAATTAATTATAAAACAATCCTTCCCTCCTGTATGTGTATAGAAACTTCAGGTAATAAAACTTCATTTTACAGTTTCCATTATTCGATCTCTAATATGGTATCAGTTGAGTCATTCTCATGCTCTGCTTCTACTAACTATTCTTTCTTCCTTTTCCTATGTTTTCCCTCACTTTCTAACTGATTTTCTCATTCCTTTTCTTCTCTTTTCTTCGATCTAGAATCAACTAGGATAGCTCAATCTCAAGATTCATATTACCTTCATCCTTCTAATCATCTAGGTCTCATAAACTTTTAATAGAAAACTCTCAGTATATGTCTGATCAAGAATTCCTCATGAGCAAGCACTTCACCATCTACTTCGGTATATGAAGTCTTGTCCAAGCCAAGGATTACTTTCTTCTGCTACTTCTTCACTCACCTTAAGTGCATACTTAGATGCTAATTGGGCCAGCTGCATCGACACTAGAAGATCGACAACTAGTTTTCTGGTTTTCCTAGGAAATTCTTTGTTGTCTTGGAAAACAAAGAAGCAACCCACAGTGAGTAAGTCTTCAACAGAAGTTGAATATAGAACATTATCTTGTGTCTCTAGTGAGCTCACTTGGATGAACCAAATCCTCAAAGAATTTGGCATCAATGTTCCCTGCCTTAGTGTTCTATGACAATCAATCTGCAATACACTTATCTCTCTAATCCAACATTCCATAAGTGGCCAGACATATAGAAATTGATTGTCACTTCATAAAAGAAAAGTCAATGCTAAGTTCTCAACTGATTAATATCAAAAGTAGTCAACAACTTGTTGATATATTAACCAAGTCACCATCAGGTTCATATTTAACTTCCAAGTTGGGAATCCTAGATATTTACCTCCCAACTTGAGGGGGTTTCAGACATATTAATGTAATCATTAATTTAACCAACTCCAATTAGGATAGTTAGTTATAAAACAAACTCTTTCCCTCCTGTATATAAATAGAAACTTTAGTTAATAAAACTTCACTTTACACTTTTCATCATTAGATCTCTAATAAATACAATGAAATTAAAAGATACAAAAGAGTCGTTAAATTCAATATTACGTCAATTTTTCTCTAACCATTTAAAACGTTTAGTTGAACATTGGTTAAGAATTCTAAAATGAAAAATATCAAAAGAAGGTACAAGTTTTAAACTATTTAGGTTAAAATGTTATTTATCCCTTAGAATTAATTATTATGTTTTCAAATTTTATCCAATTGAAAAATGCCTTTTCTCATTGATTATTGCTGTTGATTCAAGTTCTTTATTATTTTCTTTTTTCAACAGAGATTCGTTGATATTAATAATTGAAGGCAATAGTCTGGATATAAGGAGAGACCAAAATAACATAATATGACATCAATAGGCTAGGCCTACAATTGTAGTCATGAAATGCTACACAGGTTTAATAAATGTCGTTGACCAAAGTTTTGGAAATTAAAAGATAAAACAAACTTCCTTTTAATCTTTTTCGTAAGCTTGTTGTAAGATAATGTAGAAAATGGTAAATAAAGAACTTAAAACTTGGTACTCTCTAAGGATGATCAGAGTGGTGCTATGTGTGGAAGCAGGTTTTCTTCTTTGCCTTCTTTGTCTGTGCTCTCTCCTGGTGTCCACCCTCTCATTTTATTTCCAGGATGAGAGCGTCTTCCGCCTTTACATGGTTGGTTTTGGTACTATGTAGGGGGAAGGAAAGGTTACAGGTTTGAGTTCTTGTTGCTGTGTTTTTGTTGTGACCATTTGGGAGAATGAGTGTCTGGGGGGCTTAGCCTCTCTCCAGAAATGGTAACCCACCCCTTCATCCACCCACGTCACATAGCTTTGGGAGCACGAAAGAAACAGAGTTCCAACACATTGCTAGCAGATGATAGAACAGTTGCGTGAACAGTACGCCAAAGACATGAAAAAGGTGACATTTACACATCAGGACAAGACTTGGACTTTTCAATAGATGGGCTAGTTTGGCTTTTGGTTTGGAAACAACAAAATTCCAGTCAATCACCACTTGTAGATGTTGATTTATATGTCCTTAGCACAATCTTTGGGTGCATCATATGTGCTGACAAATAGTGAGAAAAAAAAAAACTAACTCATAGTTTCTCATGATCCAACACACTTCCTACCATAGGAGATTGGCTAGAAAAAAAAGACCACCATTATATAATGAGGATATGGGAAGACAAAAAAGCAAAAAAACAGAAATAAAAAAGGAAAAGCTCAAACGTGAAGAAGGAATGGGTCACCAGAACTACCATAGAAGGGATGGGCCCCGCTAAGGGGACAGAAGAGCTGCTGCTAGGGCTCTTTTAAGAGACACGAAAATTTCGACAGTCTTTATTTGAATTAATCAATTAATTGTATGTAAGCAGCTGGATAGAGTTATAGAATTCTTATTAAAATCATTTGTTGTAAATGAGATCATATGGTAGGATAAATTTCAATTCTTAATCAAGCCAACGTTCTTGTAGCTACCAACTAATAAAATCTAAAAAGATTTAAAGTAGTCATCATGTATAAGGAAAATACTGGTATGCTTCAATCTTATTACTCATACAGAATTACAGGTAGGTAGAAAGGGTAACAAGTGCAAAGTTGAAGTTTAAATAAACCAATGATAAACAGAAGTTTTTTTTTTTTTTTTTGGGTACAAAACAGAATAGGTTATTGACACAACTCAAAAATGATGGGGAGAGCTACTTTAGACTAATTTTAAATCGAGGAAGTAATTTACAGAACGAATATAGTTGAAGTAGTTTAATATATAAAAAAATTGTGTAAGTACCCGAATTTTAGCGAAATATATCAATACATTACAAAATTAAAAATCCTTTAGTAGGGTATTTTGAATGTTTTAATGATATGGAGTTGAATAGAATTTATCAAAAATTGAATTTATAATATAATTGAATTAAATTCTTATGTTTTGAATAAGTTAGTAAATTAAAAATTTGAATTCAATTTCTTGATATGAAATGTATCTAAAAATGAATTGATTTCACTATTTTTACTATTTTATTCTTCATTAATAAGTTATGAATAAAATATTATATTCAAATAAGGTTATTTTGATATTTTCATTTGTTAGAATTCAATTCTCATACCAAATCAAATCCATTTGATGTGATTTATTTTTAGGAATTTTGATAAAATTAAATTCTCTTAAAATTTTAATTTTTTTAATCAAGTTTTCAAATCAAGCAATTAAATTCAAGGTTTGGAAACAGCTCGGAAGCAATCAATATAACAGCAGCTAATATCCACATGTCAAATATAATAGTAACAATAATGCTCTCCTATAAAGGCGAAGGAGTTATGGTTACGATGGACTGGTTGGAGAATATCCCGCTACATCCTCCTAGTATTTTTTGCTGTTTTTCCCTGAAGCAGAGGATCTGAGCCACTGAATATATACATAGATATATCGGATGGCATAGAAGGAGAAAGTTGACAGTGTCCCAAACATAGAGGCTACCAGCTTTTGCGTAGGCTGACGATGTTACGAGAAAAAAAAGGCCAGAAACCCCCCCCCCCCCTATATAACAGTTCCCACTTTTCCTTTTTCGACATTCCACGTTTTCTTTTTTCGCTCTCTCGCGCCGCCTTGTTCGCATGGCATAATCAAAATGACACATGCTAATTTCTCACGCCAAGTTTTGCAGTCTGTGAGTCTCTTTCTTTCCCTCTTGATTGATTCATTCATGCATGCCATTGTATTCTTTACTTCATGAAATATGTTACATTGTTACACTTTTTTTTTTTATCCTTTTGAGTTTGGTTTTAATCATTTGATTTATATGTTATATGTATGTTTAGGCTGCACGTGCATGAATCTTCTTGACCTCTTTGGCTTGCTTTGATTAATACGTTAACGATAAGAACAAGATAATGATTATGGAGTCATCAATTTGTGCAACTGTTGAATTGGAATTTCGTGATGATTTTGATCGGTCTTTTGATTTGTACGTAAGATTAGCTCATCTAGACAAATTTTTTTTTTAAATGTAAAAACCCGATTTCAAGGTCTAAGTTTTAGTTTATTCATCATTAATATGTTCTCATAAGCCATGTTGTTTTCAAGTCAAAATCTTAGAGCACCTCTTCCCAAATTGTGCGTGCTTTTATGATCGTAGGCGCATGGCCATATCTTTTCAATGATTACATATTATTCCCTTGATATAACGTTCTTTCATTTTAATTTTTGAATTGGTCAGTTTTGAGCTTCCATTGTGGAGTGATCTGTTACTAAAGTTTGTGGTCTTTTGAATTTGTTCTTTGGAATTGCAGGTCAAGATGATTGCAATAATAAATAATTTTAGTGAAACCAGTGCACTGGTCTAGTAAGTGCTTTCTTGCCTGCATTTCCTTATCCACAAATGGGGTGTTTCCACTCTAAAGCAAGAAGACAAGGTTTTGGAATATTAAGAAAGACAAGAAGACAAGTTGTGGGGAGGAAGACCCAGTCGCTCTTGCATCACAGACAGCTTGTAAGTTGATTAATTTTTTAGAAATGTTATTTTAACAACTAAAAATTGAGTGTTTGTTGGGACACCCTACTTTTTAATCATTTGATATAATAGATAGATGGAATTAGTGAATACCACCATCATATTCAATTATTAAAAATGGATGTTAAAATGGACACCCACCTTTTAGATGTTACAATAACATTTTTGTTAATTTGTCATTGAAAAAGTTATTTGTACATTCAAAAATCACCCTACCACCATTGGATGTGAATAGTGACATGGTGGCTCTTCCATGTGCAAATGTTGATTTATATGAGCTTCTAAGTTGCTTGTTGTGAACTTAATCACATTTTGTCTAGCTTATGTAAGAGTGACTCTTTGAAAAGAAGCATTTTCCCGTGAGGCCTACCATTTGTAATAATAAATTTTAGCGTTTCAAGTAAAGGTATTGACTATGTGACACATTTGTTCTGTGAACCAAAACAAAGATTGTGTTATGGGTTTAGCATATGTCACTCCCTTAAAAACCAGAAATTTATAGGTTTAGCATTTTTGTGTCCACAACTGCTTAAGGGATCACTTAGCATCATAGCAGTTGACTATGGGCTCTTGCTTCCATTTAGAGGCCTTTTTCTTTCCATTTGAACACAACATTGTTCTCCTCTTTGGAATTCACAATTTAGGCCTATGAATTCACCTAGCTCTGCTTATCCGAGAAACAGAAATGAGGCTTTCTGGTTCACGTATGGTTTCATTGTTGTAAACAATAACGGATGTTAATTATTGAATTTGAGCCCTACTGCGTGTTAGCTGAACCAAAAAAAAAAAAAAACAAAATAAGATTAATAAGGATTTATATCAAGAGGAGTTTTTATGTTTTCAAACTATAGCACCCACTATGGAGTTTTGAAACTTAGTCCTTTAATTTTGGTATCTTTAAGGGCACTGATTACAAAAACCCCAAAAGAAATATTACTGCCTATGCTGCATTTGTCGTGGAGTTGTTCCATTTCTCTTTCTCATGTGCTAATGGTAATTTTGTACTTTAAACTAATGTGTTAATTTTTTGTTTTCAGTCAGTGTCAGTGAGGTTGAAGCACTCTTTGAGCTTTTTAAGCGCATCAGCGGGTCTGTCATTGATGATGGACTAATAAGCAAGGTACCACACAGAAAATGCCTTCTCTTCAGTTTTCAACTAGTTTATGATGATTGCTAGTACATTTATTTTAATTTTATCTCCCCTTTGTTCCTTGTTAATCAGAAAGTTTATGAATTATAATTCTAAGAGCTGTATATACAGTGGTGTGTACTTTTTCATAAGAGCTTTGGTAATCACTTTTGCTTGCGATGTCTATTTGGAATTTTCTGGTTAATCTATTGTGTATTAAATGAAGGATGATTAGTCGTAATTTTCTCAATGATGCCTCCAGAAATGGATCAATTTATATTCGTTCGCCTATATATATTTTGATTATATCTTTTTTCTTGCTATGCTGCGTCATTTACTTTGGAATGTTTCTTAACGTTGAGTTCTTAGCTTATGTTGTGATAATGAGCGTTTTATCTTTGCAGGAAGAATTTCAATTGGCAATTTTCAATTGTAAGGAAAAGGAGAATCTCTTTGCAAGTCGGGTACTATATATACATACATCATCCTTTGCTTTCTAAGTAACTATGCCATAATGCAATCTTTTAGGATCTAGATGTTCAATGATTTGCATCGCAAGTAGGTGACAAAAATCTGCAGTTCCACTATTATATGCTTCTCGAACAAACTTCAAAATTTATTAATTAATCCTTCTATGAGCATGTACCGTGTTTGTTTTGAACCAACCAATACATTTGGTTGGATCCCGTATTTGTTATGAACCAATGGTAAACATCAAGTAGCCTTTTTCTATTGGCTGGATAAGTCTATTGATGTCAAAACTTTTGTACGCAGATCTTTGATCTATTTGATGTCAAGAGGAAGGGAGTGATTGACTTTGGTGACTTCGTTAGAGCACTCAATGTTTTCCACCCAAATGCACCTCGACAAGTCAAGATTGACTGTAAGTTAGATATCGAATACTTGTTCATTGTGGACTATCCTTAATAAATTTTAAATTGCGGTTATGGTCGCGATTGTGATCGCGCTGTGATGTGATGTGAAAAATTGAGAGAAAATGCTGTCTACACGGCTGCAATTGCCACTGCAATGCGGTTGTGGAAGTCACTACAACTTATTGTGGCTGCATTTGCAGTTGTGCACCGCAATTTAAAACCACATCTGGCTGCATGTGCTGATGTACTTGGTTTGGAGTTTTCTTGCAGTTTCATTTAGGCTTTACGATTTGGACAACACAGGCTTTATAGAGCGCCATGAGGTAATTAAGATGCTGATTGTTTGTTCATAATCATATACCAGCAATGCAACTTAAGTGTTCTAACATGGATATATATCCCTTTGTTCTGATTTGATAATTGCAATATGTACTTTCAAAAGATGTTTTGTTGCGGCATTCATTCTCAAATCGGTGTATTGATATCCATGATCAGCAGCTAGCTCATTTGCTTAACTATGGGTGATTTCTGACAGGTCAAGCAAATGATAATTGCACTTCTCTGTGAATCTGAAATGAAGTTGACAGATGAGATGATAGAAGCAATCCTTAACAAGGTGAGTTATATATGTTCCTTGAAATACTCTATAATATAATATAAACATTACATAATAATAAGAGTTTATCACCTATATTCTGAAATATATGTAGTATATTTATTGATGATATTGGCATTGATGCTGTTTTTTCTTTTTTGGTTAAATTCCATTAGTTGTGACAAAATAAAAGGCTTACGCTTAATATATATTTCATTCTTGTGACTAGACATTCTTGGCTGCTGACCCGAACCAGGATGGGAAAATAGACAAGTTAGAATGGCAGGACTTTGTTTCTGAAAATCCATCACTGCTAAAAATCATGACACTTCCCTACCTAAGGTACGTGTTAAATTATTCCTCTTTGAGGTTTAATATTTAACTTAAATAATTTTCATTGAGATGTTCTAATTACAAATGCAATATAATCCATTCATATGTGCAGTGACATAACGACAGCTTTCCCAAGTTTTGTATTTAACTCCAAGGTTGATGACGATATTGCTTCTTGAGAGCATTCGGTTTTGGTAACACAATTGCTGATAAAATCGGGATATTCTTTTATTTACTTATTTATTTATCTAATATAAAGCGGCGAAAGCAGCAATAGATGAACGAAAATAGTTAGTCTATTTATAATTCATATTTTCATAATCCTTGGGCAATTAATAGCTAATTAGGTTTTTTAGTATTTAGTCAGGGATTCAAATCCCTGCCCCTTGATGGTGAGTTTTGTGGCCAGATATTTACCCTTTATAGAAGCCCAAGCTTTAAAAGAATTAGTCACAGGTATGATCAATGGATACCTCAAAAAAAAAAATAATCATATTTTTATTGAAGTGTTCCCAGTTAATACCTGATTATTGTAAAACGATTATTAGTCAGAGTTAGTTTGTATGATGAGCAGACATGTTTGCAGACTCTTAAATAAATGAATCGTTTTTCTATTACATGTTTTATTCAACAACCACCGAAGCAGATTTCATTCGACGAATTAATTGGATATCTCAAGGACATATTTGTGAGTTTTAAGTTCTGGAGGAAAAAAAAATTTATAGTATTAAATTTTAAAATTTTACTCTAGATTAAAATCTCAATTTAATTTTCAGATTTATAGTGAAGGATAAATTAGTTCCTTAGATTTGAAAAATTACATATTAATCCCTTAAATTTTATAAATGAGGACAAATTAGTCTTTTCCATCAAATTGTCATCTAAGTTAATGGAAATGTCCATATGTTCTGTTAACTTGTATATGTACTATTAATTTTCAAGGTGAGACCTAACTTTACCTCACTCTTTCTTTGTATAAAAATGATAACTTAAAGTTAAAATATTCTTCTAGTTTAGAAGCTATGGCAAGAGATAAGATGAAGAAAAATGTTTAACCTTTCGTTTAAAGAAGTGAAACAAGTTAAACCCAACATAAAAATTAACAGGATACATAAACAAATTAATATTACGTGTAAATAAGTTAATATGATATAACTCAAATAACAATTTGATAGAGGGGTAACTTGTCCCCATTTATGAAATTTAAGGACTTAGTATGAGATTTTTCAAATTTAAAATATTAATTTATGCCATTATAAATATGAGAGACAAAATTAAGATTTTAGTATAAGTTCTTTGTTCCCTTTTATTTCTCTCCAAAATCCAAATTTGTCAACATACCATAAGCAGCAATTTAAGGGGAAAAGCATTTAAAATTTTCTTTTTCATTTCTTTTAATTGAAAAACTCTAACTCCTATCTAGTGCGTGTAGGGCGTCTAGTTATAATTAGGTACAAACAACTTTTCCATTAACAAAATTTGACTAATATTTTAATATTTTTGTGGCTTTGCTAAGCTTCGTTTTGGTTGAGCTTTCAATACAAGTTGTAAGAAAGATCATATTTCAATTTTCTCTTAAAGAAATTATGTTTAAACTCATTTCTATTGACAACAAGTATATGAGAAAATGTGAGAGAAAAGATATGACAGAATATCTTAAAGTGCTCTCTTTTACTTAGATGTGTTTGTTAGTTAAGATTTTTATCCAATTTTATTTTTAATGCTCATTGATATTTGGCTATTATTAAAGTAATTTGGATGATTGTCTTAAACTAGATATAGAATAGAAAATTTTGACTATAGAATTGGGTAATGTTTGTTTAACGCACTTAATTGGCTTAGTTGTATTAATTGGTTAATAGGATGGAAAACATACATATTAGTCTTGTATAGCAAATATTTAATAAAAGTTCTCAATAGGTTAAATTCACACTGATTCACAAGTACAACGTCAAAATGGGCCGCCCCATTATAGCCTGAAAAAATATATAGGCTTGTTAAGAAATAGGAGGAAAAATAAAAATTGACCCAGCTTGAGACCTGATTTGACTTGACCCAAATAGGCTCAGTCCACCTTGGGTTGGGTAAGCTGAATGGCTTTAACACTAACTTTTTATTAAATAATAAATTGTATCTATGAGCTATGAATATTTGAATTTGGACCATTTAACTTTTTTTTTTACTTAAAAAGCGTAAACTAATAACAAATACTGACAATAAATCAAGAATAATAATAATACTTACTAAAGTTTATTTTTAATCCATTATAATAAAATAAAAAATATTTTCATTGACATTTTACAAGAACTTACAATTAAAAAAATGAACAAGGAAAAAAATTGGCCAATAGGCTAGCCCGTGGTTTGAATAAATTGGGCTAGGTTGACACTTTTTGGCCCAAAACTAATGTGACCAAAAGTGGCCAACCCAAAAATGGCGGGTCAAATGTGAGCCCATTTTGACAGCTCTATTCACAATGACACTTAGTGATTTAGGTGAAGAAAACACGATTAATTATTTAGACATAAGCATTAAACTAAAATTAGCATGCTAACAAAACCAATTTAATGATAGCTATTTAATTAATTGGTATATCCAAGTAAGTAGAGGGTTAATAAGGTCTCCTAGGCCTTTAAATCCTTATTGTTTTCAACCCTTAAATTGTTTTTGTCTTTTGATTGAATTTGTTAATTTTTCTTAATTGTCTATCAAATATTAATTCATTTTAAATTTCTTAAGCGTGAATACGATAGTTAACCAATCGATGACATATCTTATCAAATCTATGTGGACACGACACTCTAATCTCCGCTTTACTACTTGGTACGACCTATATACTTGCAGTGTTACATTTTGCGCTATCATCTAGAAGAAAAATAATATTAATGACTAATTTCATTTTAAAACCAACATAGTGTAAAATATTAAAAAAGAAATCAATTTTGAATTGTAATTTCAAATAGATATATGATGTCCTCATGTTGTAAAATATAGATGAATTTTTTTTTCCTATTTTAAAACATATATAACATTAAATATTAAGAATCATGTAAAACAATTAGTAATATAATATTAAGAAACATATATAATATTAAATAATTATTTAAAAATGGAAAACTAATGTAATTTTAAATAATATTAATTTGCAACAATAATATTAATAACTTTATATCAAATAATAGTACTGATAATGAAATTTCTAATCAATTATCAATCAATCAATTAAAATCAACACATTATAAAAGGTTAAAAGAAATTTTTTAAAATTTAAAACAGATATATTTAGCCATGTTTGGTTAAGTTACTCAAAGTTTCAACTTTTGAATGCCCATATTCAAAGCTGATTTTTAATCAATGATCTTGGGTTTAAATCTTAGGTATCAAATAATCAAAGTCATGAGAGTTATGTCCCACATAGGATCTCAAATGCTCAAATAACATTACTTTCAATGGAATGATACTTTTGAGAAACCAAAAAAATATAAAACACCATATGGTATTAATATTTGTGCAAGAGCTATATACTCTATATTTTAACATGAAGTTAGTATTATTTCTATTGAAAGTATGAATTTGTAGCCATATACTCCATAGTGTTACTTTTTTTTAACTATGGGAGTGAACATAATAGAAATTCTGATATATTTAATATGCATAATATAATATATTAATTTATATCTTATATTTAATATGTTTATAAATATATTGTATAATGATATTAATTTTTATAATAAAATTATAATGATATATGGCAAGAACTATTATATAATACTTTCAATTTAATACAATAATTATGAAATCACAATTAATTAAATAACTATTGCATAAAACTACTATAATTTATAACCCATTTTGCCATCCTTTTTATTGCTTTAATTTTTTTTATATGCAGTTATCCATATTTGTTAATATATTGTCTACATTAGAGTTTTTGAATTACTTAACCAGAAATTAATCATATTGTGCATATTAACTCTCTCTTTTCACAAGTATTCCAATATGTCATATTTTAATAGCATTATTCTGAGAAATATGCTCTTATTTTATGATAGAGATGTTAGATAATAATAAAATTAAAGCACGTGTTAAATTCAATACTAATAACTAACAAACAATATTTAGCAAATTAATTATTAAAATTTAATAATTATTAATATGAAATAATTGATATAAAATAATATAAAGTAACCCGTCTATTGGACGGATGCAAAATCTAGTACATACACATAAAAAGGAGGATAATGAAACTGGTTAAGCATGAAATATCTTCGTTGTCCACCGCTTCATCTTTCAGTGTCGATGATTCCGACAATTTTATTGTCATCACTTCATTGCCATTTACCATTTCATCCTAATGTTTGCATATATTTTCTTGGCCTTTGGGCCCTAAGTTTATAAAAAATAAATTGTATTAATTAATTATCAATTCAATAATTATTGTAAATCGGATTAGTCTGTGCATGCACCTTGTAAAATGGTTTGGTACGTAAAAAATTCATACAAGAACCTTACAAACTCTGAGTCATTTATTTCATTCTCATTTAGGATGCATTGGTTTTGATTTTTATAAAAATTGATAATGAAACTTAAATTTTATATATAATTAAAAAAGCTAAAAGATTTTTTTCAGAAGCTACTCTTTTTAGTTCCTGAAAAAACCAGAATTTTTTTTTTTGGAGTTTGACCTTTTTTAAATATCTAATATATGAAAAAAAATTAAAAAAAGTGATTTTAACCCCCAAAAAATCTAACATCCCATATTTAAATAGTTATGGACCGAATAAATAACAAGCCATGAATACATTATTTCACCCTCCTTTTGTACCAACTATTTCCTTTTTTAAAAAAATGGATTTCATTGATTAATAATCAAAGACAATAGAACAACAAATTCTATTAGTTTGTATATTCATATTTTCATAATCAAATATAAAAGACCAGAAAATTCCATTATTTTATAATCATATTTTTTTAATTTTTATATTATTTATTATGTTTTTAATAAATATTTATATATTATTTTTTATTTTAATCAATAACTCACCAAATAAATGAATGATTTTCTTGTTTATATATATATATATATATATATATATATATAGGTGTCTAAGCCACAAATATCATAGACAGTCCTGCTTGAACGGGATAGAACTGCTACGACAACAAAATCTTCCCTCTTGAATTTTAATGTAGCAGCATATCCATGATTCAAGCCTGAAACATAACTTAAAAGTTTGAACAATCCTCTATGTGATAATCTATGCGAACAAATCAATTTAAATATCATTACAAACTACGAATATATTACACTTAGCAAATACATGTTATAGAAAAAATGTATTTGTAAGAATAAGCATTGAATGCAAAATGTAGTGAATTGATCTATGCTAACAAATCAATTTAAATATTATTACAACTTATGAATATATTACATTTAGCAAATACATTTTATGAAAAACAGAATGCATTCGTAAGCATAAGCATTTTATGCAAAATGTAGTGAATTTTACTTATTATTATTATTATTATTATTATAGTAAAGCTCGTACAACAAAACATGAAGCCTGTAGTTATCAGATTCTGAAGCTAAAATTTATCTCGGCTGCAATTGGTTTATAACACGACTTAGTACATATTATTCATCTCTTGATAAGACGCATCACAACATCGACAACTTTGTATTACATTTCAGATGAACATCAAAACATGTGAGATTGTCAAATATCTGATCTTGATTTTGAAATAATATATTTAAACTACCAGAAAAGAAGAGTTGACCACTAAATAAAGCATGTCAACCACATTTTACTCATCAAATTACGAACAAAGAGACAATAAACCTATTTTATGATATACATAAGATTGCATAATAACGATACATAGTCGTCAGAATCGCCGAGCACTGAACATCAGGACATTGAGTTTATTTTGTGGTACATATTTGGACGTAACAATCATCCAGAATTCAAATGATCGAACCCAGAACACTAGTAGATGTCGTCAATCTATCATCTCTCCCAAACAAAATCTCCAAAATTTTCGTTTTATTTTTAAAAGAGCACAAATTTAAGAAAAATGTTATTTTATTACATAAAAAAAAGTGAGTATTGATTAAGATACACACTTTTTAATTATTGAATTTGATGAAATGAATAACCACCATCAAAGATGGATTTAGAAGGGAGCGGCTAGAGGCCTAGCCCCACTCATTTCTTTTATATATGTAATTAAAAATACAAAGAATTTGTTAAATTTTATTTTTATTTTAGATACAAACTTAAATAAAATTTTATTAACTTTTTCAAATTTATCGAGTAGCTTATAAGATAATATTATGATAAAATCTCGTTGATATAATTATTTTCAAATAAATATTTGACATATTATTTTTTTAACCAATGTATTAAAGTTGATAATTCTTCTTAGAGAGGATAGGGAAAGGGAGGTAGAGTCAAATATGGGACTACTCATTTATAAATAATATTCAATATATTATTTATCCATTAGAAATGACACACAAAATATTAAACGGAAAAGAAACAAAAGAACATGAACTATAAGAAAAAAGTTAGAATTCTCAAATAATTATTTATGAATAATATAATTTATTATTTTTGGCCCCTAAATGGAACTTTTTCTGGATCCATGCCTGACTATCATCATATCCGTAGTTAACATGACACATGTTTTTTCAAGTGTTAAAATAATATTTTTAAAAGGTTTTTTCCCATTTTTTTATGTCAACAAAAGGCAGGACTTCTTTTTAACATAATGAGGTCAATTATTTTTATTATAGTGTATAGAGTAAACAATGCTTCATATATTACATTAAAAGAAAAATTATATTATTGTGGTATGAAATCTTGCCATTCAGATTTCTTCAAAAAAGATAATATTTTATTTGTGAAATATTACTATTGGTAATATTTGGATTAAAAAATTAATATTTTGACCGCTTTATTAAAAAAATATTTTATTTAAATAATAATAATATTTTATTAATGAAATATTGTCATTGGTGAATTTCATTTGAAAAAAATTATATTTTATTAGATATGATTGATGACTTTTAATTAGTAAAACCTTACCATTGATAAAATTTCATACACCATATTTATGTAAATCACCAAATAAATTATCTCATGGTAAATTTAGCCAATGCAGGCCATATAAAAAAAATGACCCACATAATGAAGCAGTGAGTACAATATCTCATTGGGCTGACCCCTCAGTTATGGCCCAAGGAATAACTGAATTAAAAAAAAAAAAGGTAGAAATAGACAAATTACCATTTTGAGGCTAACACTGGACATAAAACTAGGAAACGCATAGAAGAGCCTTCACTGAACAGAAAAAACCACGAGATGGATTTCAATGAAAAGGACCTGTTCGGCGAAGATTCCGACCAGGATGGTTCACACTCTTCCTCGTCGTCCTCGTCCTCCTCCTCCTCTTCCTCCTCCTCCTCGTCCTCCGAGGTAGCAGTTTCTTCCTCCAACGCCAGTGATGGCGGAGTCGATTCCTCCTCTGACACCAGCACTGCCAGCAGCGGCGGTGGCGCCGAAGATGACGATGAGAACGGAGTCGACGTGGAGAGCAAGGCCTATGCCTATCATTACAACGATCACGAGGTATTTGAGGACAAAGATCTGTTTGGCTCTGACAATGAAGATTACTGTAAAACCCTTGCCAAAAGCCCTTACTCTATTCCTGGTATAATTCTCCTCTTCTCTCTTTTCTCAAAGTTTATGTTGCTTAATTGCTCTTAATCTGTATCTTAGCTGTGGCTGCTATTGACTGGAGGAAAGAAAACGAATGATTTCTTTAGCGTGTAATTACAGTGTTAGTGAAAAATAAAAAATGGTGTGTGTTGGTGTTGTTGATCACAATGAACAAAGCCTGTTTCATTACTATGTTAGCCTTGTAGTAAAACTGATCCGTGCTCACGAATTATAGCTGAATTGGTATAAAACTGAACAGTGGTATTCTAGTGTAATGAAAAAAAAAAACAGGAAAAGAAGAAAGTTTTTCTCTATAATTCTGACTTTTTTCTCAAGAAAAAGATCCACATAGCATGGCTGAGCTTTCGGTTTTGTAGTGCAAGCTAATTTCACTTAGTTAAATTACTAATACGATTTACTAGATATAAAATAACTCGTAAAATTATTAACTATTACGATATAATGAACAATAAATGAATATGTTAGTGGTATGTCGTACCACCAATTGGATTTGAAATATCACCTTGTGAGCAAACTAAGCATGATTCTATGTGGTGCCCAGCGTCTAATGGTTTATCTGATTATTAACCCAAACCCATTAGAAGTCCTTGCGTCTTACAAATAAGACACTAGAATTTTTAAATAATATAAATGTGACCTAGAATATTGCCCATGAACAGAAGCTAGGAAAATTATATGAAATATATTATAATTATAAAGTTAAGCGAGCTATTTAATCTTTCCTTTTCTACTAATCCTGCTTCATATGGTTTTCTTTCAGTACTGCCTGCCATCCGCAACATGAACAATCAAGGTCGAGGGGATTTGGCCGAGGTCGCTGGCAGCCTGGGCACCAGAATGATAGAGGAGCTGGTCTTCTTCGCGTCCTGGACCTTATCCCCAGAGGCAAAATTTTGGGTATGGAAATAGGTTTTCCAATGGTCGCCATGATGAGCGATTTGTCTCGGATTTGAAGCTATCGAAGAGTGAAGAAACTTTGTCAAGGAAGTGCATTGCTTTTCAGGAGGTAGGGAATTGCCTTTTTCCTATGTTTTACCGTTGTATCGAGCAATTTAATGGTTGATTTGCTTATTGAATTAAACAAATTGCTATGTAGATAGATTTTCATAGCTCAACTTTTTGAATAATTAGGTTTGTGTGGTAAAGGGCAGCAAAGATCATAATACAACTTTGAGCCTTGATTACCTTTAATTTAAATATTTATCTTGTTCCTTGATTTCTTATTGCATTGGTTTGGTAGATTGTTATTAAATTGCAATTCTCAATTGGTATTTCTGAGTTTGTTTTCTTGATTTTTCTGATAGCCTTGTGAAGTTGGCTGCTATAGTCGGGTAGAAGATGGAGGAGTATTCTTTAACGTTCGTAGTTTGGTGAACTATTCGTGGCCCTTCTATTGTTTGGTTCTTTTCATTTGGGCATGTGTGCAATCAATTGTTATGATATTATGCTAATTCAAGTCTTCCTTTTCCCATGTGTAGAGGCTTTTTAAGCGCCTTATCACTGAACATGTTGGCGCTGATTTGAATGAAGGTTATGATACATTCATTCCAAAGAAAGGTACATGATTTATCTATAACTTTATGCTACTGTTTGTCATTTTGATATTAATATGTACATATTTAGTGATGTATGCTACTTTTTATGTTAGTTATCCCTTTTCCTTTGTTGTTCATTACTTAAGCAGACCTAGGATCAGAGGGCTTTGGCGACCTTCTTGCTTGCATCAGAGACAAAAATGTTCCTCTTCAAAATATTCATTTTGTGGTACGATGTATATTTATCTAATTGTTGCTGATCTTATGATTTGTCGCCAAGTCAATTTTTGAACTCTATATGTTATGCATTAATCTTCATTTCTATTCTTTGCAGACATTTCGTAACAATCTTAACAAGGTAATTGGATTATTCATCTTTATTTATTTTTTTCATTCATGACCAAACACCATTCAATTATTATTATTATCTTTTTCCCACAAATTGATGAGTTATGCAGTAATAACTTTGTGAGTTGATAAACTTAGCTATGAGTAAATGATGAGCTTATAAGCTAAATGCTATGCCTTTGCAGATATTGGCTACAGCATATATCCGTCATGAGCCTTGGGAAATGGGGTGCACAAAAGGAATGGTGTTGTCTACCTCGATGTGCATAAACTACCAGAAAGACCACAAAGTGATTTAGATCGCGGAGGTATATAGTTTTTTTTTTCATATTATGGTTGGCCATGTAAATCTTTAATGTGAGTTGCAGTGGAGTAGCAAAAAAGGCACATATCTGAAAACTAGTGTGTGACAGAAAGACGGTAAATAATACAACAAAAAGGGATAGATGTAAGGGAAAAGGAAAAGGATCTTGAAATGCCATACATGATACATCTATTGCACACTATTATTGTCCCTTAACATGGTTGGATAGTAAATAGTAAAACTTTTATTACCTGAGCTTTAAGATTAATTTTTTTTGGCAATTAGATGTTATTGGGGATACTGTTTTGAGAGCCTTGCCACCGAAGATCCTGCAAGAGATGAGAGTGGGGGAATACATAATGTCAATGCCAACGTTGAATTCTGTACTGTGATCAAGACAAAATTAGGGGCTCACCGTATCTTGATGGGTGCTGAGATGGATTGCTGTGATACGACCGATGATGGAAAGAATTTTTATGTAGAGCTAAAGACAAGTCGTGAGGTTGGCTGGCTTGTGTTTTACTTCAGTCCCAGCTCTTGTTTTTTCTTTTAAATGGCATTCATACTGACATGAATTTATCATTTCTAATGATGCAGCTGGATTATCATACTGAGGAAAAATATGAGAGAGAGAAACTGTTAAAGTTTTGGGTATGTCTCTTATATTTTGTCATGAATATTTTATGCTTTCCATCACTTGATCTCCATGTTTTACTTCTTCACATGTGTGCTATGAATTCAACAAAGCCTCTGTTACTGTCATGACTTTTTTATGCCTTCCATCATTTGATCTCCATGTTTTGTTCACATGTGTTCTATGAATTCAACAAAGCCTCTGTTATTGCTTGCAGATTCAGTCATTCCTGGCAGGTGTTCCATATATTGTCATAGGATTTAGGTAAGTGTAATTATTGTTTTATATAATTGCATTCTATGATCTTCCTTAAGGGCATGTTTGGTTATTTTCATGGTGAGCTCTATGTGTAAAATTACACATGAATGTCATCCATGAAAATTTACCCTCATTTTTACTTCCCAACCAAACATATCCCCAGAGTTAAGACCATAACATCATGCTGGAATGTAACTCACTTTAAGTAGATTTGGCGAAATTGATGTCACCTAATCGAAACATAATTGTACTCCAGTTCTCAACATGCTTAACGAATGAGAATTCATATTGCAACTGGTTTATATTGTTTTTATGTTAATGCCGTGTTACAGGGATGATTCAGGTCGTCTTGTAAGGACAGAAAGACTAAGAACCAAAGATATAACACAGAGAGTAAAAATGAAGAACTACTGGCAGGTACATTTGAATTGTTTTAAGGTGCATGGTCAGCTATTGCAATAGTTAATGTACGATTGTAGTAAGCTATCGTCAGTCATATGTGGGTCTAATAACAGGGGGCGTTCCGTATGTTGGTTTTCTTAGACATCAGGGAGTATATTTATACATGTATGCTCTTGTACATGCAATTGACTATTAGCTGAACATGAATCCTTTGATATTATCTCAAGAGGACAAGATATATGGAAAATACTGAATATGATTAACAAAATTTTGTTGGCAGGGAGGAGTCTGCTTGGCATTTGCTGATGAAGTATTATGCTGGCTTTATGGAACCGTCAAAGAGAGTGAGTATTATTGTACCCCTTATGTTTTTGGCTACTGTGCAAACATAATGATACAGTTCATTGTATAGGGCCAATTGCTCAATGTGTTAATTTGATGGTTTCAGATGGAGATTACATATTGCAGTTTGCTCCACCTTTCAACCGTTTGGAGCTTCTGCAAGCTCAGTCTTGTCCAGATGCAATTACTAGTCATCTGGAACTGTTGTGAACAGTTAGACACTTGAAAATCATTTAAACAATTCAATATACTCAGGAAGGTGAATCAGCTCTTGAATTTCTCCTGTGAAACTATTTATGAACTTTTGGATAGGGGTACGCCATGTGAGTGCCCAGAATTGCATTCCATTTTGATTTATGGCCTTTGCTCGGTGGAAAAATAGTTTTCCATTTCGTTTTTTGGCAAAATAGTTTTCGATTTATTGTTTTCAAACTTTTATTGATATTTTCAAAACTTATTTTCTATTGAAACTTGTATTGGGAGAAACAAAGAATTATTTTCAAGAATTAGAGATTGGAAAGCACTTTTGCTTATTAACAACATTTTGTAGCACTCTTGTATGTGATGAGAGATACTTTTTTTTTTTTTTGCTGAATGAGGAGAATGTTGCTGTTTTGGAGTTGACAATGAAACCATGCTTGTCAACTTATTATATTGTAGTTTTTCAATTAAAAAAATAATTGTGACATATTTCTTCACATCATTCATATAAGGAGATGCTAGAACTATTGAGATTTTAGATATGTGTCACTTGTCAATTTTTTTTTTGCCCCACGGGTGAAGGATACAACTGCCCCAATGGAGAAAGAGATGGGGCCAAGTCCAATTGCTTAAGAGCACAAGTCATTAGTCGAGGCCTTACTAGAGGGGTAGCATATTGTCTTATAATTTCACATAATTAGAGGTTAACTGCCATCATGAGCTAGGTATCTAAGCCAGGACTACATCCTAACCAAAAATTTATTGACTACTGCTTTAATTTGATATCTGCTCCTCAAATCTTGATTAGTGAACATCTAAAGTGCTGTTGTGCTGTTATATGACCGGTGGAGGGTAAATTTTATCTAAACTCTTCCATACTCCATATAATTTTCAATAGAATATTTATGATCAACTATTATTTAGGACTAATAACCCCTCCTCATGTAATTCTCAACACTAGCCCAGAACAGAAGCCTTTACACTATGATTAGTGGTTGAACTCATGTATACTTGTGTATGCAAGCATTCTTCACTTATCTTCTCCAACCTTCTTGACACCTTGAATGCCATTATGTTAAACCCCTTACCACTAGCCTTGGAGATATTACTATAATCACACTAGGACCAATTGCCAAT
Source organism: Dalbergia oliveri (assembly GCA_030441495.1). NCBI lineage: Eukaryota > Viridiplantae > Streptophyta > Magnoliopsida > Fabales > Fabaceae > Dalbergia > Dalbergia oliveri. The sequence goes on along the minus strand of JAMLFY010000004.1, from coordinate 12,659,271 downwards.
AGGAGCATTCTTGCTCAAAATATCATTCTCAGTATGCCATTCTTCCCCATTTCAAATTTCCTTCTGCATTTCATTCCACCCACTCCACTTAGTTGTGGGCTTGTAGTGTGTAAGAGCCAATCACTCTTAAGAGTTGGTACGACACAATGCTGATATGTTTCTTTTGGTAATTCTACCTGTACTTAGTAAGTTGATAGCTTGATAATTATTGGCGTATGTTTCAAACATGATGGTGATTAGTGTTGAATACTATGTTGTCGTTTCCCTATATTGGATTCATTTCCTCATCCGTATGACCTCTTTGACTTGAATGTGTCTTACGTAGTTAGATTACCTTGATTTCTTGTAGGAAGTATCAATACAATTGGAGAAGACCTACTTGCAAGTCAAAAACTACTAGGGGATTCCTTCAGAACTCTTATAAAATTCAAGGATATTGGTCCTTTTTAGTTATTTGTGAACAAGAATAAGCCACTTGTCCTACTAACTCAATTTATTAAAATTTAGAAAATCAAAGATTCAATTACAATTGTTAAAGACAAAAAGGAATTGGTATCCCTAACTATTAAAAAGTTTTGGACTCTTTGTGTGTGAATTTTACTCCCCAATAGCTTATCTAGACTCTAATTATTTTAAAATAAAGCCAAAATGAACACATTGTGTGTTGATACAAGTGCTGAAGCAGTCAAATACTGACCTTTCAATATCATATTTTATCATTTTAAGATTATTATATTTTGGTTTATTAGCATGCAGTAGATGAGGTTGGCCAGTTAGGAAACTAAACAAATTTGTTTCTTTTGCAATGAGAACTGAAATGTAACCATCTGATAACAGAGGCTTACATGTGCACTGTATTGTTCTAGCTGAATCCATTCCACTTTTGCTCTAATTTATCAAGAAAATGTCACCTAAAGGTTAACATGACCTACAACTACAAGTCGACAAGAGTTATCAATCAATCATCTTCTCGATCTTACATAAGTTGTCCTTTTGAACTACTTACATATTTGAACTGATTTTCCTACCACTTTGACTAACACGTTTGAACATACTTTCCATTTAAATAGATAGATAGACATATAGATAGATGGTGTTGCTACGAGGAGATTGTAATTTTATTTTGAGATATGTTACTTTTTTATTAGAGAGAAAATATATAATTTAAAGTGATAATGAATGTTGAGACGCAAAGAATAAAATAAGATTTTATATCTATTTTTTTTTCGTGAAATCATAGTTATACTCCTACTAATTGCAATATTAATCGAGTCGGGTAGGATTGCTAGATCTGCAAAACTAATCTGCGTGCTAGTTAGAATATATTGTGGCAGACAAGGGGCCCACAAAAAAAAAAAAAATTGTCATATATATATATATTCTAAATAACAATACAAGTTATTCAATAAGGTACAAATCAAGATATTAACCTTGGTCTCCATCAAAATGCAATCCTGGCTCCACCATTGGGTATATTTCTTTATTTTTAAAATATTCATAAGATTTTTTGGTTTTTTATTTAAAATAAAATTTTTTAGAATAAAACGTAATGATTTAACACTTATATGAAAAAAGTTGGCTAGCATTTTAATCCTTACAAATATTTGCTAACTTTTTAATCTTTTAAAAATTTGTTAATATTTTAGTCTCTAAAATTTATCATCCTGCAACATTTTAGGTTAGGCCAAAATATATATATATATGGCCTAGCCTAAATGTGTGTGTATTGATACTCCATGAATATTAATATCCTTTGTATAATCAATGATTATGATTTGATAAATTTAAAAAAATTGAGTTAATGGAACGCATGATTTATTTTTAGCCACAATTAACTATGAGGTACTGGTTTCTTTAAATTTTATAGAGATATTGAAAAGATTTCATATATAAATATTCAATTTTTTTGAAAAATTTTACAGTGGCATAAACAAGAGTCAATTTATAAAAGAAAGAGATTAACAAATAAAAATGTTGGGTGGAATAGAGACATGAAACATTGGTAGGAGAGATACGTAGACAGAACAGAATAATGGTCCCACGAAAATATGCTAATCACTTACGACAGATAGTTGACAAGGCGATGTAGTTAGATTTAGGGTCATTTAGTTTATTTTTTAGTAGAATTATTTTTAAAATAATTAAATTTAAAAGGATTTATTTTTAAAAGAATTAAATTAAAAAAATAATTTGTATTTGATTTTAATATTTTAGAAGTAAATTTAAAAGAATAATTTTTATTTGGAAGGAATAAAACAAAATCATTTTAGAAATATAATCACCAAAAAATGAAAGAATGGAAGTTGGAAGAGAGTAAAAATTTGATTAATGAGGGTAGATGTATGAAAGTGAATTTCATTATATTATAATAGAATGAAAAGTAACTTAAGGTCCCATTCTGCCAAGATTATTTTTTACCACCTAAAAAGTGATGTTCATCTTACCAATTGAGTACACTTTTGGACTTTTCAATTGGTAAAACTAACAAGCATTTAGAATATGAAGAAGAAAAAAAAAAAAGAGATTAAATTCCTAATTTAATCTTTCATAAGATAAATTAGAATTTAATTTAAAAAATCTCATATTAATATATTAAATTTCATAAATAGAATAAGTTAGTCCTCCATAAATTGTCTAAACTATTAAAAAATGTCCACTTGTCTGTCAACTGCCTACAATTGCGTTAATTTTCATGATGGATCCAACTTGTTTCACTCATTTATTCTTTGCAAAACAAATGACAATTTAAAATCAAAATCTTTCTTTTGAGTAGAGAGTTATGGTGAGAGAAAGACGAAGAAGAAGGTAAATGACTTCTTTTGAAGGAGTGGCAGGTGATGACCCACTATGAAAATTAACAGGACATATAAATAAAATAATAGGACATATAAGTAACTTAACATAACACATCTCAAATGGCAACTTTACAGAATATTAATTTGTCCCCATTTATGAAATTTGAGGAATAAATATAAGATTTTTTGAAATATGAAGGACTAATTTATTTCTCAAAGTAAATATGAGACTTGCTAGGGTTTTAATGGAAAAAATAAAATAAAATAAAATGTGAGCCCCCAATTTATGGCAAAAAAAAATTCAAAAATTAAAAAAAAACAAAACAAAAAATGTTCTATAATAATAGTAACCCTTAAAAGACTTAATGTTCATTTTACCCTCATTTTATACCACATAGTTATTTTATACTCATTTTAGTTCCTTAAAAATCATAAAATTAAAGCAATATTTGGATAATTTTATATTTTAAACTTTATTTTATTTTAAATTAATGTATTAATATGATAAATATCATTAACACTACACATCATTATTTAATTAATAAAATGTTAAATAAAAATGAAATAAGAGACTAATTTAACTTATATTTTATAATATTAGACATTAATTTGACCATTTTAAAAATTAAAAATTAAAATGATTCACAGAAAAAAAAAAAATTAAGAGATTAAAATTCACATTCACTAAAAAAAAATGAGTAGAAAATATCTGTTTCCTCTGTAGCGAGACGAAAGCGGTTTGTGGCGCACACTGTTTATTTTGTGGCAGCTACTACTCTCTCCACCCTAAAACCCAATCCATAACTGAACTGAAAACCCTAGCTTCCCCACTCTCTCTTCTTTCTGTTTATGTTTTGGTGAAACTGATATTATGTTTTGGTATTGAAGGAAAAAGGAGATATTAATTATTAATTGATATTGTTATGTATAGTAACAGAGAGCGAGCAGAAGTAGGAGGGTCGGAGGGTGTGGGTGTTGATCGCAGGAAGCGAATCAATGAGGTGCTGGACAAGCAGTTGCAGCGATCCTCTCCCTCCACTTCCTCTTCAAGGCCCATCAAGGCCCAAGCCCAAGCCCAGGTCCAGGCCCACTCTCCCTCTGACATCTCCGAGGAATCCGAAACCGACACTGGGGGATCAGATGTCAGCGGTTCCGACGATGGGGACGACATCTCTTGGATCTCGTGGTTTTGCAATCTCAGGGGGAACGAGTTCTTCTGCGAGGTCGACGATGATTACATCCAGGACGATTTCAACCTCTGTGGATTGAGCAGCCAAGTGCCTTATTACGATTATGCCCTAGATTTGATTCTCGATGTTGATTCCTCCCACGGTCAGCTTATGTTTCTCCCTTTCCACTTGAATACTATGCAAATACTTACTTGTGTGTCTCATGCACATGCTGTTAGTGTTATAAAGGGCGCCCAGTGCACGAGGCTCCCACTTGGGGGATCTGGGAGGTAAATGTACACAGCGTTAAGCGAGGCTATTACCAGGATCTGAACTCATGACTTTTAGGGCAGCTACCTACCGTTGTGCCGAGGCTTAGCCTCGCTACTAGTGTAATGTTTTATGTAACTTGAACCCGTACTTCATAGACATTTATGTATTTGTATAGATATAAGTGTGGATGAGTATCGAGATACATTTTGTGTATAGGAGAGAGGCATTGTTGTATTTGGTGTGAAATTGTGATGTTGAAATGATAACATCACTCATTTTGGTTGTTTAACTTGATACTTTCATCATGTATAGGTGACATGTTCACAGAAGAACAGAATGAGTTGATTGAATCAGCGGCAGAGATGCTTTATGGTCTGATTCATGCCCGATACATTTTGACAGGCAAAGGAATGGCCGCCATGGTATGGTTTTTGCTGCTGGTTAATCCTATGTTTCACACTTTACTGCTGACAAAGTTGGCATTGGTGATAATACATTGATTGGATTGGATTATCTACAGCTGGACAAGTACAAAAACTATGACTTTGGTAGATGTCCAAGAGTTTACTGCTCGGGACAACCTTGCCTTCCAGTTGGTCAGTCAGACATACCTAGGTCAAGTACTGTGAAAATATATTGCCCCAGGTGTGAAGACATTTACTACCCACGGTCCAAGTATCAAGGTAGTATCCTTTCATAGTTAGATGTCTCATGTTGAAACCTTCTAGCCATTTATGATGTCCCTTAATAATTTTATTAATTTATTTATTATTATGAGTTTAATTTCTATTATTTGACAATGTAAAATTGTTTTACGCAATTAACCAATAAAAATTTAAAAGTGTGTCAAATTATTTTAGGTAACTACCTGCTATGAAAACTAACCACCATGACTTGGCTTTTGGTTTTACGGTGCCATGTTAAATTTTGGCTCTTGGACATGTCAATTCTCTCTTGTATTTACCTGATGCTCTATATATTAACTATCAAGAAGGATGGCACCAGGAGTACTTCACGAATGCATGACATAAGTTAGACAACAACAAAAAACATAGTCTTTACCTACTAGGTGTGAATAATGATTAGGAGTTCTAGATAGACTGATGTTTGTCTACGCAAGTACTAAAGTGAAATATAGGGAGATAAGGAATTCTAAATTTACATGCACACTAATAAATCATAGTGTTTCGAATTCAAGATCTTTCTCCATTACGGACATGTAATTAGCTAGTGGTCGATGTGCATATCTCTATTTGATATTATGTTTATTATATTTGAGAGCGAGGTTGTCAATGGCGGATGGCGGTGAGGCAAAAAATCAAAGCCTAAACGACATAATCAATGCCACAAATACACAATCAAAGTCACAAACAAGGACTAAAAACCATAGCAATCCATGATCAAAGCCACAAAGACATAGTCATAATGTCAACACAAATTAAGAATTCAAGACAAACAAATATAAACTACGATCAACTAATCTAGTGACTAGTCCTCATCATCTTCCCCAAAGTAATCATCATCATCATTGTCCTTGTTCTCAATTGGGGGCATACCCTCTTTTTGTTCTCTTTCTCTTCAGAATCATCAAACCTTATTTCCTCTTCCTCTTCTTCAGTTTCCACAATGTCCTCAAATTCAAGCTCTTCTTCAGCCACCACTCGCTTGTTTTCCTTTCTTGGAAACTCTAGTTGATGTACCAACACCACTTGATTGTCCTTCACCACTTACCGCTTTTCTTTTTTCACTTTGGTGCCTAGTATTTGTTGGGGGCTCTCCAATCCCAGAATGCCCTAAACACACTCCCAATTCAAATTTTCATCACCTTCAAAAACCAACTCGTCTCCAGCATTCTTCATCAATCAACTCCCCAACCATCCACTCATTACACTCATCAATATCATTGAGTGAAATGGGATCAATTTCATCTCTAATATTGTATCTTTGTTTGAGTGTTTGGTTATACTTCACAAAAACCAAGTCTTCCATCCTTTTGTGCACAAGTCTATTTCTCTTCATAGTGTGTATCTGAGCACCAATATAATTATCTAATTGTTAATTGGTACTATGTTATACTTATAATGGTGACCATTAAGATAGAAAATTGCTTCTTACTTGCTCAAAAATACTCCAATTGCGTTCACAACCCGAAGCATTACATGTCAAGCTCAAAATCTTGATAGCCAACTTTTGCAAATTTGGAGTAGAATGCCCATACATTCACCACCATTGAGCTACAAATCCAAAGAAGGCAATGTAAGAAAGAAAATCACTAACTTCAAGCTCCCTTGCATTTGGAACTTCAACTTCCTCACTCCATTGCCTCTTTTTCTGTTTCATATACTTTATCAACTCCTCTTTAACGTCTTTTGGAACCTTGATGCACTTAGAAACATTGCCACTCTTCCCTATCAGGTTTTCTTTGGCTCTTGTTATTCCACCTTTCATAAGTTTTGAGCAGAAATTACAAATAGCATCATTTGTATTGTTTTCTTCTACAAGGTGGACATACTTCCACCCAGCTGCTCTGTTTTTGCTACTATTAAAAGAGGCTGGAACTGAGCTTTGTTCAGGTCCACTTGCCATTTCAGCCAGCCTAAAACAAAATGGAAGAGGCTGGACAAAAAATAAGAAGAAGAAGAAGAAGAAGAAGATAGAACAGACAAGAAGAAGGAGAAGAAGAAAGCAGAGAAAACGAAGACGAAGATTCAAAGAAGAAGAAGGACCTCGATGGAGTGCTCACTGCTCAGTGCTGGCCGTTGCTGCTGGTGTGGACAGTGGTGAGCTGCCGCCTGCAGTTGAGTCATGGTCACTGGATAAGAGCGCAGAGAGACTTTGATAGACCGAGAGAGAGGGAAGTGAGAAGCATGCGGGACAGAGAGAAATGGGCAAGAGGGGTCGGGTTTCATTAAGTTTTCATCATTGAAATCTGAAAACCCTAAAATACCCTCTGAAAAAAAAAAGGTTTTTGGCGAAATTTCCGCCATGGGCACCACGCCATCCACTTTCCCATAGCGGTGGCCTCAAATTCCGCCACGCCATGGCTGATATTTGATAACACTGCTGAGCAGTTTTTGTCGATAAAGACAAAGTCTGTTCTTACTTATATCATACCTCTGGATCATCAGGACAATGCTTTAAAATTTCTGGTTTATATGCTTTGGTAATTGGAACCAATATTGTTTCTTTGTAATGAATCAATGAAAAAAAGAAGAGGGGGGCGGGAGGAAAATGCCATCAAAGGCTGCTGGGATGTTCTTCATAAATGAGTTTCTGTAGACTGTATATGCTTAATAAATTTTTAGAAGAGAAATGATTGGAATAAACAAGTTGTATTGTGAATTATTCTATAACTCAGCCATGAGCCAATCAACCATTTTTGTTGATTTCTTTGGGGGATTTTTATCGCATTCTGTTGAGATCTTCTTAGTGTTAAATGGTAATCCTCAATATGTTTTTTTTTTTTTTGGAATGACTGCATGTTAGTATGTTACTTTATGTTTTGGCACATATTTTTGTGTTTAATTTTTATGATGGAACACTATAACCTATACCCGAAGTTCCTTAACTGCATCTAGATATTGATGGAGCTTATTTTGGAACTACATTTCCTAACCTCTTCCTGATGACTTATGGGCATCTGAAGCCACAAAAGCTGCCACAGAGCTATGTTCCACGGGTTTTTGGTTTCAAAGTTCACAAGCCATGAAGACGGATGGAATTTCAAGCTTGAAATCAAAGTATGAGTCTGTAACTGTGCATGCCTTGTTTAGCTGTCTTTGTTGCATGTCTTGACAAAAGTCAGTATTTTGGGATTCCAAATCAGTACAATCTAGATCTCTCTGTTTTATTTATTTTAGGAACGTGTTGTAAAGATATATACTGGCATGATTAGCAAGGCAGTTGGTGCTTAATTTTGCTTTCAGCTTCGAATTCATTCAGCTTTTGCAAAACATTTTTCATAGGTTTTTAGGTTAGGTACGACTGCAGTTATAATGGCTCGTGTCAAATCGTTCTCTCCTAAGTTAGTTTCACATAATATTTACTATCCTTCTGCTGGTTTTTATAATTCACGTTATGTTACTTAGCATTTGTTCATGTGGACTTGATTTTCTAAATGTTTTAATTTGTCCAATTTCGAGTACGTCTTCCCATGCATTACTTTATTGTTTATTATTATTTTATGGAAAATGTTTACACTCTAGAATGGAAGTGGTGGATATTTCAACCTTTTAGCAACAGAATGGAGTTCTGTCAAACCTAATTCATTCTCAGGAATCGAAGATGGGTTTCCTTTTGTGGTCACTAAACTCAAGCACATGCATCCGTCCGTGGTGGGAATTTTAGATATGACGAAGCAGAAGAATGTTATGGCCAAACAGTTGGACAAGAGAAGTTAATTAGAGTATTGTTAAAATGATTTATCTCATCTAATTGGAAAAAAAAAAGTAGTTGTACATTATTTTAAAAGTTTAATTTCTATTTCTTTATACTATCATTCAATCAAATTATTTTCATTTATATGACTTTTCAAATAATAGGTGTGAAATAGCAATACATGATTAGATGAATTAGATAGAAATTAAATTTATTTTAATCCCGGTAACTTTTTGGGAGTATAATTTACATACTACTGGATTTTTATTTGTTACTGTGTTTCTAATTTGACTTTAATGTTGAATAGAACAGAAATAAAATGGCATGTGGATGGTAATGTAAGTCCAATTATCATATTACTAAATTACCCTAGTACAGCTTTGTAGAAAGTGCATGTTGTTCTTCCATAGTCTGGTTTTTCTACATCTTGAGAAAAAGAACAAGGTAGTAAGGACATGGATATTGAAAGATTGAGGTGCTGTGTCCTATTAAGGCATCGAGGGAGACATAGAAGATAGTAGATGAAACCGATGAGGACAGCGGTTCTGTTCATGTAAAGCCATAGGGAGAAGTGGAAAAAAGTTGGATAAGAACTAAGGCTACCCCAAGTGCAGTCCTTCTTTTGAGTTTTATACCACAAATAAGAAAAGAAGAGAATAGAATAGCTAATTTAGTACACTGCAGAAGTTGGATTTTTCCTTAACTTTGCTAACGTGCATGTACGAGGGCATAAGGCTGGCAACAATATGCTCTACATACCCTTCTCTGGCCTATTCATATATCTTAATATATATCCTCCCGGGCTCGATGCCATTGTCCTATTGAAGTTCATTGTGGCAAAATAATAAGCAAAAGTAAAACTGGTAAAAATAGTTTTGATATTTGGCGTGGAAACATTATAAGAACTACAAAATACTAACAAAGATGTATGTTCTTGGCCAATTAATCATTGAACCTGCGCTGAATGAATTTGTTTGATGATTATATCCTCTGAAAAAAAAAATGAATACAATAAAAGAAAGCATTTATAAAATAAAATTAATTTATTGTACATAGTAAATACTTAAAAAGGATAGAAATGCAGGAGAAAAAAATTGTACGTATATTATGCGAGAAAAACAGAGTATGAATCAATAAATGAGAACCTTTTTATACTGGTTTGATTGTGTAGTTTTAGAACAAATTTAAAAAATTTTAATACATTTCTTTCATCGTGATACGAGTTACCATCATACCATGTGCTCTCAGAGAGTATATTAAAACAATTAAAAATAAAAATATTAGTACGGATAATATTTTTGCTCACAAGCATGTATTATAAAGACCCATAAACATGTATTCTAACAAAATCATAAATAAAAATATTTAAAAAATTAACTTGATAAAAAAATTGATTGTAATCTACTATTATTATTTTCTAATTATCATAAATTCGTTATCTTAATAAAGTAAAGTAAAATCTTTTATGAAAATGCAGTAACACAGAATTGAATTCATAACATGACAATTAAACTTAAATTAAACGGATAAATAGAGTACCTTAAAAACAAAAACTTCCCCGAAATAAAAGGACTAAATGTGGAAAAAAATAGAAATGATATATTTATACTTACTGGCGAGGAGGCGAAAGATAAAAAAAGGAGAGACAAAAAAGAAGAGAAGAAAAGAAATGAGGGAAGCAATAGCAGCAACAACAACGAGAACAACAGTAATGTGGTGTTTGTAAATCTCGATTGTCTTACCGTCCCCGAAAGTGGGAGAAGAAGCTAAAAACCCTACCTAGCTCGGTGAAAAAAAATAAAAAACTGGTAAACGCTGTTATGATTGGGTGAGAAAGAAAATCGAAATCGAAACAGAATCGAAAGGAAAAAGAGGCACAGAGAGAGAGAGAGAGAGAGAGAGAGTATGTACAGAGAGAGAGAGCGAGAGCGAGGAGGTTCCAATTCCAAATCGGAGGCTGATCGGAAGCGAATCAACGACGTCCTCGACAAGCAGCTCGAGCGATCCTCGCCGTCCACATCCCGTTCAATCAACGGCAAGGACAGGCCATCCTCCCTCCTATCCGCCAAGACCTCCTCCGCACACGATCACACCCTCAGGGACTCTCGCTCCTCCGCCTCCGCCCCAATCTCCAAGAATTCCAACGCCTCTGATGGTTTTCCCTTCCATCTGTTTTCCTTTTAAACCATTAATTTAATTAATTAATTAATTTAATAATTATAATTACAGGAGCATATATATGATTATAGAATGTTACCAATGTTATGGTGTGAAAAATTCATGATATGATATCAACTACTAATGGCTTCAATTGATACTTTGATGTATTCCATAACGAGATAAGTGATGCGAGATTAAATTCCAAAGCTGGCACGGATTTGTGTATAATGTTTTTCTTAGAACATGATGGAGTGAAAATAGGTTTTTGACATTAGAGAGATAGCTTCATTTTTTATTTATTTTTTGGGTTGTGTGTTTGGTGCAGAGGAATCTGAGACCGATAGCGAGGAGTCTGATGTTAGTGGTTCGGATGGAGACGACACTTCTTGGATCTCGTGGTTCTGCAATTTGAGAGGGAATGAGTTCTTTTGCGAGGTTGATGATGATTACATACAAGATGACTTCAACCTCTGTGGATTGAGCAGTCAAGTGCCTTACTATGATTATGCTCTTGATTTGATTTTGGATGTTGAGTCTTCCCATGGTAAGCTCATTATGTTTTTGTTGTTTAATTAGACTTTATGGGTGCGGATTATTATTGCTCGTGGTTAGTTCCTCGTAATTGTACTCTTGCTTATCTGTTTTGTGTATTAGTTATTTGGTCGTCTGTATGTTTAGAGTCTGAATTGGATTGGTTGGAATGAATAGGTGACATGTTTACGGAGGAACAAAATGAGTTAATTGAATCAGCAGCAGAGATGCTTTATGGCCTGATTCATGCCAGGTACATATTGACAAGCAAAGGAATGGCTTCCATGGTAAGATTTTTTCTGTCACTAATTACTACCATTTTGTTCCTTTACGGTCCAGAAGATTGGCATTGTTAATGATATATTGGGATTTTTGCAGCTTGATAAGTACAAGAACTATGATTTTGGCAGATGCCCAAGAGTTTACTGCTCTGGACAACCCTGCCTTCCAGTTGGTCAGTCAGATATTCCAAGGTCTAGTACTGTGAAAATATATTGCCCTAGGTGTGAAGACATATACTATCCTCGGTCCAAATATCAAGGCAGTATCCTTATTCCTATATATTATTGAATTTTCTGTGGGTTTTAGTTGACAATTCACCTCTTACATATGTACATAATCTGTTTTTGGATCATAAACTGCTTTTCAACAATATTAAATGTCTATAAGAACAAGGTTCTTACTCTTGTCTTTGTGTTCTGAAAGCTTTCTTTTACTTGGAGGATTGCTAATATACACAATACTAAGGTGGTCTATAATGGAATATGAGAATAATATTCAAACAATGAATGGCTTAATTGTGCCGTTTGTGGTTCACAATCTAGATCGCGTCACAAGTTATATCTGATATCTGGAAAGTCTTGTGTCCGTCTGAACTAATGTGTTTTCTTGTTCTTGAAAACTTGTGTGCTGTGATTTCACTTCCAGCTGTTTTGCTGGTTGTATTTCTCAAAGCATAAGGTATGATGAGGACTTAGGAACCGATCGCCCTCTTTTTTGTTATCAAAATCATGCAAATCCTAACAGCTACGTGGATAAAGACAACAGAAAATGAACATCTTTTGGAGGATAACTGGTTAAGTTTTTTAATTTATTATAGCACCTTTTTTTAAAAAATAGAAAAAGATGCAGGCAAACACTATTGTCTTCATTGTTTGTTTTGCTTCCATTCTATACAATTATCTTATTATTAAATCCTGATATCTATATGAATCTTGGGATGAATGCTTGTCATTGTATGTGTTGCAATATATTATTGTGACTTAATTTTTGAGTGGCACACTGTATTCTGTACATTCCAAATTTCCTTAAGTCTATTCTAGACATTGATGGAGCTTATTTTGGAACTACATTTCCTCACCTTTTCCTGATGACTTATGGACAACTGAAGCCACAGAAACCATCACAGAACTATGTTTACGTTCCGAGAGTTTTTGGCTTCAAACTTCACAAGCCAGGAAGCTGAAATTTTGAGCTTCCATGAAAGTAAGAGCCTGCCCATGTCTTATTTGACTCTTTCTAGTACTCCTTGCAACATGCAGCTGATCATAAGTTTTCCAAATGAGTACCATCAGGACCATCTGTTCTATTTGTTTTAGGAGCGTGTTGTAAAGAAAACTGCAGACATGTCATGCAAGTGCTTAGTTTCACTTTCCACCTTGGAGTTCAGTAAGCTTCAAGTTCAATGAGCAAGTGCTTCGGTACTTAAATGTTCTCTTGATTGCTTATTACAAATTGTATTCTTGCGATTAGTTTCACCACTTGTTGTTTATGATTGTCTCGGATTACTGATCCCCTGCTATTTTATATTATATTATTTTATTTTATTCCATTTCCAACCCTCCCGCATTTACGCAGCGTTTGAATTTGTGGATTTGATCTCGGTGGAGTATATTTTAGTCTGTTTTTATAATTCAATTGCTACGAAGTTATGGTCGTCATCCAAACATCAACAATGATAATATAAAATATGAATAATTTGAATACAATATGCTCCCTAGTCTATGTGTGATTTGTTAATCCTCTCACTGTACGCTTGCTCGTGTGAAGGCATGGAACCTTGTTTGATGTCTGGAAACTTTGTTTTTTCAGCACATTTTATTTCCGAATCTTTTCCTAGGAGAATATCTGCCACCCAATCGAATCCGGGGTGTTTCATGCTATTCGGCACGCAATGTATTTGTATATTGTATTTATTTTACCCATTATGTCTTGATAAAGGAGAAATGGTCCCAGAATATTTGTCTGACAACAATTGAAAATGTGATTTTCATCTGGTAATGAAACGATATTTATATAATCTCGAGGAAATATTAATGCGAAAAACTTGAGTAGATTCAAGAGAATGACGCCGAAATAATTCTTGCAAGGAAAATCTGACGATTAAGCGTATGGAAAAATATATTTTGTAAGCCAGCAGTTTTTTCTATTGCGTGAATTTAACAAAGAACGATTATCTCTGAAACTTTGAGTACTCTATACTTGTAAAACCTTTTCGGTAAATCAACAATTCTTTCTTGCTTGACAATGGAATTTTGAAAAGTCATAACTTTATTTTGTAATATTTGCCTTGTCAATTGAAATGTGTAAGGCTTACTATGGATTTATGGGTTATAGTAGTGAGAATAAATAATTTGTGCTAGATTCATTAAAGAATTTGCTATGATTTTGTGCTATTGACCCAAGTTAGTTATCTTGTGACATTTCAAAAAAAAAAAAAAAAATTAGCAGCTGTCACTCATAATTTTAGCAGCAAGACATTGTAAGTTAGATTTTAATGCAATAATAGATAAAAAAAACTTCTATACTATCAACAATATTTTTCATGACTTTTTAATTAATCAATGCAAAAATTAATCATATTTATTGATGCAGTAATTCTTTATTGAAAGATAGTATCTGACAAAAAAAAATAAGATAGTATAAAATTCTCATCAAAACATAGTATAAACTTCTTTATTTTTAGGATTTCAAAATGAAATCCAAATATTCTTTCTTTTTTAACTTTAATCTATTCAAAATTCGTCAAATCAACTTTATATCACTGGAAACATGTATCATTTCATCCTATCAATATTTGACTCTAGGACATTTTTATTGCAACTAATACGAGCTAAGGGAGCTACTCCATTCAAAGAGCCTTTTCTTTGCAAGCTTGGAAGCTAATAAAATTGCCCGACCATGCTACATTAAAGCGACTAATGTTAACCCAACAATGAATGTAAAGTTTTGCCGATTGGTTTTCAACCATCATGAATATAGCGAGTTAAAGCTCTAGGTTGAAGGGCTTGAAAAGCATGACATGCCACAGTGAGTGACGTACTCGCAAATTAGTGAAATTACAAACTAAAAAAGAGAACTCCTACACTATACCGCTATAGCAACAGGAAACAGTTCCAAGCAATTAAATTAAGGCGGTACTCAGATTAAAACATGACTCAGTTTACGTTGCGTTCAAACAATCCGGTTCCCTGAACATAAACCAATAATGTCTAGCTATTTGCTTAGAATCGTGCATCTCTCAAAAGGCTCAGCCCTCAGTTTGTTCTCTCAGCCTCCGGATAGTGCTCCTAACAGTCACAGCACTCGCAGTACTGCCAAAATAGTGGAAGAACAAAAGTAAGTAAAAACCCCAGGAAGGAGAAGGTAATAGTTGAAGAGAATATATATATATATATATATATATATATATATATATATATATATATATATATATATGAGTAGAAAGGAAGAAGGAGAAGCATCACTTCAAAGTGTAGGCCCCGCCTGCTTTCACTTTACCGCAATCCTTGCATCCCCATATTCCTACAGCCTTCCTCTTCACAGCATACTGCAACAAACAAGTCAATCATCACAATTCAAACCTTATGAACAAATGTTGGGATTTAGCCTGCTAAAAACCCAAGGTCAGGTATAAATGAACCAAATAATAAAAGGTCAATGCAGCACCGTTGTAATGTGGAAGCTATACCTTTCCACAAAATTCACAGAAAAATTTGCTATGTTGGCTAACTTCCATCTTCTTAATCTGCTTCCGCAGACTAGCACCATATCGGGTACCTGACACAAGAAAAAATTTCAACAAATTAGCTCGTCACAAAATTGAAAACAAATATTCAATCAATAAACTACTCAACTCCAAATTTCTTCATGAAAAATTGAATCATTCCCCTGTAGTAGAGATTCTTCAAATAATACAGAGGCAAAAGAACATTAACCTTGCCCACAATTTTACAACCACCACCACCACACTTTGTCCTGCTAAAAAGTGGGGTCTTACTTTGTTTTCACAGTATGATTCATAAGCTTAATCTTCCTGCCATTTGCACAATCTTGTACGTCTCCCTTATTTTTATAGATAGAAATTAAGACACGGCATTTTCTTAGCCACAAATTTAAACCTGCTGAATTCCTATCATCACTTATGCACATTGATTTCCAGATATTCCCATTGAACTTTTGCATCTTTCACCAATACTGCAAAATCAGTAACAAGCCCCCCGTACCCGTATAAAGCCGAAGCATATTTATAAAGTAAGCCCAACCTACAGAATAAAAACCAGATATAGCTTCTTTTTCATTTGTATTTTTTTCAGGACCGGGAATGCAATATTAAGCCATATATCACTTTAATGTATCT
The DNA here is from genome assembly GCA_030441495.1 of Dalbergia oliveri. Classification (NCBI taxonomy): domain Eukaryota; kingdom Viridiplantae; phylum Streptophyta; class Magnoliopsida; order Fabales; family Fabaceae; genus Dalbergia; species Dalbergia oliveri. The sequence continues at coordinate 12,643,327 of JAMLFY010000004.1, read as the reverse complement.
ATAATCTGATAATGTGAATATCCACCTATCCAAATCGAAATCATCCAAAAATCATAATCACCGACACGTGGAAGCCAAGAAATAACAACCGTGGAACGCAAAGGGGCATACTTTAGGTTTCAATTTGAAAGCATGTTTACGAAACTTTACCATATTTTCCAACAATGCCTGCCTTCTTCGTTCTCTTAGTCTGCAATAGAAGACAGGTGTAGGCTTATAAACATGATGCTCGATAACAAAACAGATAAAACCTATTCTGCAACGTTAGATTTGGCTCACAGTACCATGTTTTCTTGATTGAAGGCGCCGTGTAAGTCGAGTCAGTGAGTCGCAGTGAAAGTGAAGGGGTTGGCTTATGCAATGCACGATTTCTGAAACCCTAATCAATCCTCTTATTGATGCAATCTAACAAATATGATTAATGTTATAACTAAAATCAAAGTTCCGTTGTAGTCTAGTTGGTTAGGATACTCGGCTCTCACCCGAGAGACCCGGGTTCGAGTCCCGGCAACGGAAATTAATTTTTACCATATCTTCAACCACTTTTGTATTAGTTGTACCAATCAGACTTACGAAAAGTAGATAGCTTTACGTTACTAACATGATTTATTAGCAACAATAGTTCCTATCAAATTCCACTAGTTCTCTGAAATGTTATCAAAAGGACAGGATAGGAACACCGCGTCCAAAAGCTTCTGTTGTATTTTTCCGAAGGAAAAGTCATGATACACCTCTAGTCTAAATCATAGCTGAGATCCACTACAATAAGAGTCAGAACCAAACAACATATAAAATCAAAATATATCCAAAACGAACCAATCCACATTGGCTATCATCAAGCTATGTACCTTCGACCAAAAACTGTACCAAACAAACAAAAAAAACAGCAATCAGAAGCTATGTATACATTTTTTCTCTTTTAAATATTAAATAAACTAAATTTTTCTATAATAATAAATTATTAAATTTTACTAAATATTTTTTTGTTTGTAAATAACTTAAGGTGAGATAGTTATTTTTTTTCCCAAAAGAAGTGAATGGGAAAGGAGAAAATGTGAGGAAAATTTAAATTTATAGACTTCAAAATAAAATTAAATAAAGTTGAGAAACATCAAAAATTAATTAAAAAATAAATCCTGGATAGATGAAACCAGTCCACATTGGCTATCAATAAATTGATTAAGTCTATACACCGAAGAAAAAAATAGCCATAAGAAGTTTGTGGGTATCAAAATATCAACAAGGGAAACAGGAAATGGACCCTCCCTCACAGTAGATTTTGTTTCTTAATACCTACTTTCTCAAATATATGTCGAAGCTTTTGATGCTGAACCATCTGATACGGCAATTCATCTTCCAATTCAGTAGGGGAAAAAACTTCACGATGCAGAGCCCCATCAAAATTGAAGAACACCAACTCATCTTCCTCAGCTTGACAACACATTTTTCCTCGTCCTTGGTCCCCACAGTGATCAGATGGTAAGTGTACACAAACTTCTTCTGCCCAATCCTATAAGCTCGACTTATAGCTTGCCTCTACACTGAGGGATTCCACACAACATCAAGCAAAACAACCCTTGAGGCACCAACCAAACTGATACCTTCATAACAAGTCTTGGTTGAAGCTAACATTACCCTTACTTTGCTCTTGGGATCGTTGAAGGCTTTGATTGATGCTTGGCTATGCCTTGCTTCAAGCTTTCCATGCATTGGTAGCGCCTCTCTTCCTTCACTGCAACCAAAATGATACTTAAGCTGGCTTGTCAGAAGCTTCAAGGGCTCAATAAATTGCTAAAGACCTAGACTTTTTCATTGAAAATCCCACTAAGCCTGATAAGTTCAATTAAGAGCTTCGTTTTGGCACTTTCCTCAGAGTTCAATCTATACCTTTGGAACTTCTTGCCTTCTTCAGAAAGATCAAGGAGAGCAGGATGAACAGCAGTTAAAGACTCCTCAAATTCCATTGAATATCTCTGCTTTACCTTGTCTAGTTTTTTACTTTCTCTATGAATATCCTCAAGGAGTTGCTTTTGCAACTGGGTTGGCTTCAACATGACTATCATCTGCCTCAACCCAGGAAGAGATCTTGCAGTATGGTTCCCTTGTGGACGTGAATGATGGGAGGAATCATGTCTCTGGTCTCTATCAGTATCTTGAATCTTCTACTATCATCAGTAACTTTGCCAAATGAATTGGTCAGATACCCCCATTTCCCCTATTTTCCTTTCTTAGGTTCCATTCAGCAAACTCAGGCCATGCCAAGCAGTGTGTTGTATAGCTTATCAAAATTGTTCTGGTACGGTGTTCCAGGAAGGATGATGCATCACTTTGTCTGGATTTCTGTGACAGATTTCCATATCCGACTTTGGGAATTGTGGGGAGTGTGACCCTCATCAAGGACTAACAAACCAGGCTGTTCAAGAAGGAACTTCCTAAAGTCCTTGTCAGGGGAGCCTTGCCGGGTAAGTTGCTCAAACAATTTGTAGCTAACTCCCAAGATGCTTTTACCTAACTTCCAGGAATATAACTTGGCTATGCGACACCGCCACTTTGCTACTTGTGTTGAGGCATTACGGCCATACTTGCTAACAAGATTCATAGCTGCCTCATTTTCATTGCCAGAGTATTCAGATTTGTTCAAGTTGTGAAAGGGAATGTCAATCTTAATCTTCCATTTCTTAAGGTCCTCTTCCCATGTAAAAAGCATACCTTTAGGGGCAATAATCATTGGTGTGCATGTTGGATTCACCTCCATGTATGTCTGGAGGAATACAATAGTGAGCCGGGTTTTCCCACTGCCAGGAGCATGAGATATAATGCAACCATTTCCATTAGGTAAACCATTTTTTCCTTTGCTCTCATCAAGCATGATTCCTCCAGCTAAATTATTCCAGAGAAATTCAAAGGCTTCGCACTGGTGGGGATACATAGACTTCTGCACTCCAGGAATTACATCCCACACTGTCCCCTTGTGATTACAGTGGTTATAATCATCATTTCCAGAAGTTCCGTCCTGAAACTCATCAAAGACAAAGTCATCCACATGGTCCACAGTATAAGAATCTCTCCTGTCATATTTTTTTCCACATGGATTTCCAGGCTGCATATGACAAGATCATGTATCAACAGAAAAAAAATAGTTGATAAGCAAAAAGACTTAGTATTTCAAAAATCTCTCCGGTGGACATTCATCATTATCACAATCAGTATTATTTTCAACCTGTTGATAAGCAAAAAAGAAACAAAAAAAAAAAAAAAACTTCTGTTACACTGAAATTATATTTTATATCCATTAGCAGAGCAAAGAACAGAGAGAGAGAGAAGGGATCGACAAGCAAGTTTAGTGGCAACTAACTAGCCTGAGAAGCAGAAGGAGAGTTCTCTTGTTGCATAACATGGAAGCTACACTCCATCTCGGCCCAAATCGCACCCAACACTCTCTCATACTCTGATTTCTCTACCAGTGGCTCTGGAGATATAAAATTGAACTTCAAGGGCATATCCAAACAAGAATTTCGTCCTTCAGCATTTGCATTCCTAGAGACATCACCCTTATTATTATCATAGATAGAATGCTGGAGAAGAATATTGGTGACCTCACCGAAACCACATTTCACTTCATTGGAAACTCTTCCCTCTTCAAAGGGACTAGCCAGGGCATCAAGGCCACGCTCCATCTCATCCCAAATTTCATCCAACTCGTTCTCCTCAGCTGATTTCTCCGCTGGTGCTATTGACGGCAAGACAGTGTTTGGAACCCGGTTTCTCTTCATCATCATGAAAACCACCTTTCTTCCTGTGCTTTTTCCCCGTGACAGTGACTTTCCCACTTTTATTTGGAACTTTCTCAATACATGCATACCCTTCTCTTTCAAGACAAGCATATTCCTCTTCTTCATCAGAGTCCCTCCCTTCTTCAGTGTCATCATCATCATCGGAGTCATAAAGAGGCCCATCCTCTTCTTCTTCTTCTTCGTCTTCTTCATTCTCTTGTTTTTCTTCTTTTCGTTGTTCTTGATCATCATGCCACCCAATAAAAGAAAGGTGTGAACTGATAAAGTTGATGCTTGATGAGAAAGCAGATAAAACCTAGACACATTTTATTTTTGTGAAAAATATGATTTTGCAACGTTAGATTTAGCTCACAGTGACAACGAAAAGTGGATAAATGGAACAGAGAGAGAGAGAGTACCATGTTTTCTTGATTGAAGGCGCTGGCTAAGTCGAGTGAGTGAGTAAGTCGCAGTGTGAGTGAAACTGTGAAAATGGAGGGGATGGCCTATCCAATACTCAAATGGAACATTGTGGGATAGGTATCAACCCTATTCAAACAAAATTGAAACTATACTTCGTTTAATTATAAATGAGATATAAGTCAACATTATATTCGGTCCGAAAATCTAAATTAATCAATCCTCTTAAAGAGTGTGTTTGAAATGCCAGTAATGATTTGATTTGTATATCCTTTCTTTTGTTTGAATCTTAAAAAAAAATAAAAATTAATTTGATTTGTAAATCTATGGGATGTGCTTCATTTATTTTTTAAATCATATCAAATTTGATTGGATTTTAATTGAATTGATTTGATTTTAAAATTTAAAGTTAAATCAAATCAAATCAAATCAATTCTATTTTTAAATCATTCCAAATATAATTTCTTATATTTTAAATATAAAATTTGATTCTAAATCAATTTAATTTCATTTCCTATATAATCATTCTAAACATAATATTTAAATTACAAATCAAATCAAATTATTTTTATTTTTATGATTTCAAAGTAAAATTTAAAATGCATCAATTGGGAGTTTTTTATAATTTTAATATTGATCATAGTTTTGTTGTAATGTAGATGGTTACTACTTACTATACTCAGCTCTCACCTGAGAGACCCGGTTTGAGTCCTGACTCCTGACAACGGAAATTTTATCCCCTTTTCTGACCACTCTGTATTAGTTGTACCAATCAGACATAAGAAAGTTAGATAACTTTTTTTTTTTGGTGAATTAAGATCACTGAAGTTCACTATAATAAACATAAGAAAGAAAAGATTACATTAGTACGTGGCATATTAGTAGCAAATGTCTTAGACATATGAAAATCTCTAAAACATATAAACTCATTTAGTCTCATAGCTACGTGTCGTTTAAAGATGAAAATTTTGTTGTTTTTTTATTATTATTAAAAAAGGCCTTAGCTAACTAAACTAGGAAAATGGTGGAAGCTCTGGAACTATAATCACGAACCATTTGCCTTTATACACAGTACACTACCACAGTTTATACACAATTCACCGCCAAGTGTAATGCTCTAAAATTTTTGGGTTAAAAGACGGTAGAATCATAATAAGCTATCTTGTGTTTTCGGGTTCAATTAAAAACGGTAAGCATTGAGGAACATCCTCTACAGCACTTACGGGCCTAAGGGTATATTTGAATGGAGAGAGATGGATGGAGCCGGAATAAAATTTTAAATTACTTTATTGTTTGAATAAAATTTTAAATTCTTCCATTCCTTTCATTCTTCTCAAATTTCTTCCTCCCTCAAAATCTGCTCCACTCCATTTTATTATACTCCGATCCATCTAACTTGTTCAGATATGTTTGATTAATTGAGTTAGGTAAGCAAAAAAATAATATTTTAACTTCCTTTATTATTTGAATTTGCTAAACTTAGATAGAATGAAATGAAAATAGATAGATCTATTCTATCCATTCTTCACAATTTACTTCCCCTCAAATTAAAAAAAATGAGATAGAATAAAAAATACCTAAACAATATAACGAAGCAATTATTTTGCTCAATTCCACTATACCCGATCCAAACATACCAAGTCTCAACAAAGGGACAAGATAGTATCACCGCGTCCAAAAGCTTCTGTTGTATTTTTGCGAAGGAAAAGTCATGATACAACTCCAGACTAAATCATTGCTGTGATCCACCCCTATCTGAGTCAGAACCAGTCAATAAATAAAATAAAATCAAAATACATACCCAAATCTAACCAGAGTCCACATTGGCTACCATTACAACAAGCTATGTACCAAAAAAATGGGAAAAAACCAGCCATCAGAAGCGCTATATGTATCAAATCTAACCAGTCCACATTGGCTATCACTAAATCCATAAAGTATGTACCAAAAAAATAGCCACAAGAAGTTTGCTGGTATCAAAATATCAACCAAGGAGACAGGAAATGGATCCTCCCTCAAAGTAGATTTTGTTTCTTAATAGCTACTTTCTCAAATATATGTCTAAGCTTTTGTTGCTGAACCATCTGTTCCAGCAATTTATCTTTCAATTCAGCAGATGAAAGAACTTCACGATGCTGAGCCCTATCAGAATCATAGAACACCAGCTCAGATAACTCATCTTTCTCAGCTTGACGACTACATTTTTCCTCATCCCTTGTCCCCACAGTGATCAGATGGTAAGTGTACACAAACTTCTTCTGCCCAAGCCTATAAGCTCGACTTATAGCTTGCCTCTCCACTGAAGGATTCCACACAACATCAAGCAAAACAACCCTTGAGGCACCAACCAAACTGATTCCTTCATAACAAGCCTTGGTTGAAGCTAACATTACCCTTACTTTGCTCTTGGGATCGTTGAAGGCTTTGATTGATGCTTGGCGATGCCTTGCTTCAAGCTTTCCATGCATTTGTAGCACCTCTCTTCCTTCACTCCAACCAAAATGATACTTAAGCTGGCTTGTCAGAAGCTTCAAGGGCTCAATAAATTGGCTAAAGACCAAGACTTTTTCATTGAAAATCCCACTAAGCCTGATAAGTTCCATTAAGAACTTCGTTTTGGCACTCTCCTCAGGGTTCAATCTAAACCTTTGGAACTTATTGCCTCCTTCAGATAGATCAAAGAGAGCAGGATGAACGGCAGTTAAAGACTCCTCATATTCTATCTTCAGAATACTCGAATATCTCTGCTTTCCCTTGTCTAGTTTTTTCCTTTCTCTCCGAATATTCTCAAGGAGTTGCTTCTGCAACTCAGTTGGCTTCAATATGACTATCATCTGCCTCAACCCATGAAGACGATCTTGCAGTATGGTTCCCTTGTGGACGTGAACAAAAGGACGAATCATATCTCTGATCTCTTTTAGTATCTTGAATCTTCTACTATCATCAGTAACTTTGCCAAATGAATTGGTCAGATACCTCCATTTGCCCCTAGTTTCCTTTCTTGGGTTCCTTTCAGCAAACTTAGGCCTTGCCAAGCAGAGTGTGTTGTATAGCTCAGCAAAATTGTTCTGGAACGGTGTTCCAGATAGGATGATGCGTTGCTTTGTCTGGATTTCTGTGACAGATTTCCATATCCAACTTTGAGAATTGCGGGGAGTATGACCCTCATCAAGGACTAACAAATCAGGCTGTTCAAGAAGGAATTTCCTCAAGTTCTTGTCATGGCTACGGGTAAGTTGCTCAAACAATTTGTAGCTAACTCCCAAGATGCTTTTACCTAACTTCCAGGAATACAACTTGGCCATGCGACAATACCACTTTGCTACTTGAGTTGAGGCATTACGGCCATACTTCCTGATAAGATTCATAGCTGCCTCATTTTCATTGCCAGAGTATTCAGAATTGTTCAAGTTGTGAAAGGGAATGTCAACATTCCATGCCTTAAACTCCTCTTCCCATGTAAGAAGTATACCTTTAGGGGCAATAATCATTGGTGTGCATGTTGGATTTAACTCCATGTATGTCTGGAGGAATACAATAGTGAGTCGGGTTTTCCCGGTGCCAGGAGCGTGAGATATAATGCAGCCACTTCCATTGGGTAAACCATTTTTTCCTTTTAACTCATCAAGAATGATTCCACCGGCTAAATTAGTCCAGAGAAATTCGAAGGCTTCACACTGATGAGGATACATAGAATTTTGCACTCCGGGAATTACATCCCACACTGTCCCCTTGCGATTAAAGTGGTTATAACCATCATATCCAGAACTTCTGTCCTGAAGCCCATCAAAGACAGAGTCATCCACGCGGTCCACAGTATAATATTCTCTCCTGTCATAATTTCCACATGGATTTTCAAGCTGCACATGACAAGTTCATGTATCAACAGCAAAATAATTAGTTGAGGCTGGGAAGTGAAGAGTTGAATGTAAATGAATTTTCAAATAAATCACTCACTCACACATGGAAAGATAATCAATTGACTGAATTACATTTGACATACAACATATACTTTTTTTCAAAATGCCATGCCATGTAAGGTATATGTTATTACTAGAGCTAAATAAGAAACTTGGATGTAGCCAAATTCTCAACATTTAAATTGGCACACAAAGGATATAAACTACTCGAATTTGTTGAATGGAATCACCCAGAAATGGTAAATTTTAGCTAATCACCACCGTAAACAAGTTTCATTGTAACACGATGGTTATTAGATCGAGGGCAAATGACTCACAAAGGGAGGTGTCCAATGCTTGATATCCAATGCGATATGTAAGCAATATCTACATACAAGTCCAGTTTCGTCATCAAGAACGAGATCATGCTTTCCTCGACGACAGAGATAAAAGGGTGGTGTGTTAGGATCATCCAGCGGATATTTATCATCATCACAATCAGTATTATTTTCAACCTGCTGATTAGCCAAAGAAAAGGCTTCAGTTACACTGAAATTAATATTTATATCCCTAAACAGAGCAAGTTTAGTGGCAACTAACAAACCTGAGCAGCAGAAGTAGAGTTCTCTTGCTCCATATCATGGAGACCACACTCCATCTGTGCCCAAATTTCATCCAACTCTTTCTCGTACTCAGATTTCTCAGGTGGTGGCTCCTCCTCAGGTATAAAATTGAACTTCAAGGGCAAATCCATACAAGAATTTCGTGGTTCAACATTTGCATTCCTCGGCACCTCACCCTTATCATGGTAGGTAGAATCCTGAAGAAGAAGAATATCGCTGACCTCACCAAAACCCATTCGATCATGGGCCTCCTGTTTCTTCCTTGCAAATGCAGAGCCCTTCCGATGATAAGAACCTCTGCATTTTACCTCGTGGGAACCTCTTCCCTCCTCTTCAAGGGAACTAATCACAGAAGCAGAACCCGTGCTTTGTGGAATGCCACGCTCCATCTCAACCCAAATTTCATCCAACTCTTCCTCCTCCTCCTCCTCACCTGATTTCTCCGGTGGCGGCGTTGACTTTTCCTTCGAGAAAGAGAAGTTGGACGGCATGACAATGGTTGAACTAGGTTCCTCTTCATCATCATCACCGAGATCTATGGCCTCCAGAGGAACCTGAACCCCTCCCTTTCCGTACATGGAATCCTTCAGAATCTTGACCACATCAACACCACATTTCTTCTTCCTGTACTTCTTTTCCCCATGAGTTCCTCAATTTTCTTTGGCACTTTCTCAACACATGCATAGCCTTCTCTCTTCCGATAACCACCACCAACCCTATATTCCTCGTCATCAGAATCCCTCCCCTCGTCACTCTCATCATCATCCAAATCATCATCATCAAAGTCAGAGTCAGAAAGAGACTCGTCCTCTTCCTCCTCCTCCTCCTCCTTTTTCTTCTTCTTCTTCTTGTTGTTGTTGTTCTTCTTCTTCTTCATCATCATCATCATCATCATCAAGACATATAGGTTGACTAACAGTCCCCAATTTCTGTTTCTTGGTCTTACGAAAACGCGAACGAGTCCTCTGTGAAACACTCGTAAGCTGCTGGGTCGCACTGTGGTCAACCAGAATGTCGAGTCCAAATTTTTTCTTCCTCTTCATTCCAAGCTCTGCTTCCTCTCTTCCGTTCTTCTCGCCCTCGCTTCTTTCCACTTCCACGTCATCACCACCACAATCTTCACAAATTTCAGAATCTTTCCCTTCCTCCGTCACCTCACCTAAAAATTTTACATCCTCATCATCATCATCATCATCATCACCATCTTCATCTTCTCCTTCTTCTTCTTCTTCTTCTTCTTCGTCAGAAACATCCACGCAGAGACTCCCCATTGCATCATAACCGAAACGTTTCTTGGTCCCCGAGCCACTGGCTTCTTTTGCGGGGACTTCATCCAAAACGACGACGACGTCGTCATCGGAACTCACACCGACGACAACCTCGGACCCGTCTTTCTTGCTCCTGCGGGCTTCCCTGGAGCGAGTTCTGGACGCAATGGGAGTAGTATTGCAATGCATGACTACCCTACAGCAGAGAGGGAAAAAGAAAAAAGAAAAGAAAGAAGATGAAAGGTGTCTCCTTTTTTTCTTTTTTATTTTTGGTTTTCCGCGGTATTGCAGGAACCAAACACGAAAAATCAGTTCCTTATCCGATGATCACGCTCATGATGATTTTTTTCTTTTTTTATCTTGTTTCCAATAACCAATTGTGTTGGGTCCCTGTGCCAGAAAAAACAGTCATAAAAAGGAAGGACTAAGGAAAAAGAAGAGGCTTTGATGCGTAATTTTAAGAGAGAAAGAGTTGCAGCAGAACAGAAACACGAGAGTGAAGTAGTGATTGAGTAAGCAAGAACTGTACTGCTTTTGGCAGTGATGGGTGGAGACAGAGAGAAGCGACAGGAAGACCAATAAACGAACAGACGCCCATTTAGAAAGAGGCGAACCCCCCGAAGCCTGCAGCTGCATGCCACCGCGCACTCACTTTAGTTACTTACCAGTTACCACACATGTTGATGGAATTACCAATAGGGGGAACATTTATTTTACTGGAAATATTAAGGAATGATATTTTATTTTATTTCTTTTAAAAATTTATATTTTATCCTATTTTATTAGGGAAATATTTGATTTTTTTTATGATTTATATTTTATAAATTATATATTAAATAATAAAAATAATTATAAAATAAAAAATAAATTTAATTTCTATATATTAATAGTATAAAATAAAATATTGATAGATACTTTTACCAAATTTGACAATTTTTGTTTTTTTGAATTTCTATCGGTTTACAGTTAAAAAAATTTTATATTATCAATATATATAAACTAAATTCATAAATAAAATTAAGAATTATATCAAAAGTTAATAATAATTATTTTTATTAAAAAATAATAATAACAATTTTAAATAAATAAGATATAAAAATTAAATACAAATTTGTTGTAATATTAAAATTTATAAATAAACATTAATTATTTTTAAAAAATAAATAATATGTAGTAAATAATATTAATATAAAATATAATTATATGAATGGGATTCAAAATATTAAAAAATAATTTTTATACATTAATAATTTAATTATCACAATTAATAGTTAGTTATCTAGCATGATTTGATATTATTTTGAATTTTTATTAGTTTGAAGTGTAAAAATCTTATTTTACACTTACGCTAATAAAAATTTAATAAATTATCAAATCATGATAGATATAGTTATCTTAATAGTTACTTAGTATGATTTAACACTTTTTTAAATTACTATTACTTGATTTATTTTACAATTATTATTTTTATGAATTTAATTTTGATGCATTAATAGTGTATAAGTTTTTTTCATTATTATCTAATTAATTATTTCATTTAAATAATTTTTCAAGCAATGGATATAGGAGTAAATCACTTTAGCTATGGGACAATATATGCTTAAATACATTATAGAACTCATTTATATTATTAGTACATCAAAATTAAATTTATTAAAATAATAATTGTAAAACGAATCAATCAATAGAAATGCTTATTATCAATTTTTTAATTAACATAATTATTATGATATAATTCTTAATATTAGTTATAAATTTAGTTTCTATAAACCAAATGTATAAAATAATTTTAACCATGAACCAATAAAAATTCAAAAAAGTGTCAAATTCGATAAAAAATTATTTTTCAATATTGTATTTTATAATATTAGTGTATAGAAATTAAATTTATTACTTATGTAATTAATTTTATTATTTAGTATATAATTTATAAAAAAATAAATTATAAAATATAAGACACCAAACATACCTTTAGTAAAATAAGATGAAGTGTTATCTCATAATACCTCAAAAGAGGTAAATATATTTTACCCAATAAATTAATATCACATCGGCTTAAATGCATATTTGACACACAAATTTTCAATAAGATATTTTTTTTGTTCCTGTTTCTATAAGAGATTTGACACAGGAAATTTGATATACAACAAAAAAAAAAAAGAAGGAAGAAAAAAAAATGCAATTCTTGTTTTTACAACAATGATATATTATTTGTTAGATAAATAACAATGATATTATTATGATATACTGATAATATATATATATATATGGATTTTTTGGTACCCTATAAAATACAAGGATATCTATATTTGTTAGTTATTTATGTTTAAAAATTAGTCATGTATCATACTAATTTAAGTATTTTAAAGGCTATTAAATCACAATTATTGATTACAAAACGGCTACCAATACCCTATGGGATTGAATAAAAAATCATATATATAAATTAAATTTATATAATATTTATTATACTTTAATTAATTTATTTGGAATCAAGGTAGCTTATAGTTTTTAGGTTTAATTATTCTATATCCCTATAATTTTACTCTATTTTCAATTAGGTTTTTATTATTTAAAAATTTATAATTAAGTCCTATCATTTTACCCAAACCCTCGTTAGTACCCAATTCTAATGGCTTAACAAAATGGAAATATGAAATTTGAAGTAGGTTTGTCCTAAATAAAAAATAAAGGTAATTCTATGGAACCTATGTCGAATCTTGGATTTTGAAATCCTTGTCTACATGGATCAATGAAAAATATCCATATAGATTTGTAATAAATACATATAAATATTTTGTCAAGATTTAATTTTGTAAAGTAGTACTTAAAGAAATAAAATTTACAAATGAATCTTTTTTTTTTTGTAAAATACAACTCTTTTCTTGACAGATTATATTATGATACTTTGATTCCTTCCATTTTTAAAGTATATATTTATCTCCCCTAAACAATTAAGATAAGTTATATTGTGGTACCCGAGATATATGTATCAGGAGTCAAGTTCTGGCACCTTAAGGTCCTAGAACCACTGGGTCTTGAACTTCATTAAGTTGGATCCTACACCTCATTGGAGGACTATGTGATAGAACCATATTCTTGGGATCAAAGTAATGGTAATTGTTCCTAGAGGAAAAATAAGTTGAAGAGTGATTTTTAATGAATTTTATGAAACTTTTAAACGTTTCCAATTTTAGCCTACAAGTTTAAAAAATAAAAATTTCCAAGATTTGAACTAAAACCCAAAATTTGAATTTTGAATTGTTGGGACTTTGATTTTTTTTTATACTTTATTTGAACCAAAATGGAAGATATTTCCTTATTTACACCTCATTGGAGGACTATATGATAGAACCACATTGGAGGACTATATGATATTTCCTACACCTCATTGGAGGACTATATGATAGAATCACATTCTTGGGGTCAAAAGTAATAGTAATTGTTCCTAGAGGAAAAATAAGTTGAAGAGTGATTTTTAATAAATTTTATGAAACTTTTAAACGTTTCATTTTTAGCCTACAAGTTTAAAAATCTCGAAAATTCCAAATTTAACTAAAACCCAAAATTTGAATTTTGAATTGTTGGGACTTTGATTTTTTTTATATTTTATTTGAACCCAAATGGAAGATATTTCCTTATTTACATTTATATTTTAAAGTTAATGGATAGTAGAATAAATGAGGACATTAACTTAGTGTAAATAAGTGAGTATTAAAACAACTCAGACGCCAAATGACAAGAAGACTAGAAGATGGTGACTGCACCGCCATAGCCCCTACCGCTATAGCGACCACAATGAGCGAATTTTGGAGTTTTGGTCATAAGTGTATCTGGGGCCACAGGATGTGGCTGAGATCGCTATAGCGATGTTAGTGGGACAAAACGGTATAAAACGACGTCGTTTCACTCACTAAAACCCTTACTTTATAAAACCCCTTATTCTCTTCAAGTTTTATTCAAAAACCGCGACCCCTTCTCCTCCTCCATCAATTTTTCTCTTTTTTTTCTCAAATTTACTCCAATCCATCAACTCCAATCATCAAGGTATATATATGATGTTAGATTGTGTCTCTATGCTCTCCATTCATTCATAATTTTAGATTGGGTTTAGTTATTTCTCTCATAGTTGCTAAGTAGGAGTTCTTTCTCAATGTTGTTAGAGTTATAATAGAGCTCTTGAGATTTTTAGAGTTTAATTTAGAATTTTATGGCTTCAATGGAGATATTGGTGTCATCCCTCCTCCCCGAAGCTCGTTGGTGTTGACACCACTCCCTCCTAGGTGAGTGAGTTAGTCTTATGATCCTTATGTTGATTATTAGAGTTAATTTTATTAAATTGTGGCATAACCATATGATATTAGAAATGAAAGTATGAATATCTATGATGTGGCAAGCTATGCCTAAGATAATGTTTTGAATATAGCATGAAATATATATTTTTCTGAAAATTCATAGGACCATTATTTTTAAAATGATTTTTATTAAAGAGCTAGAGTATGGATATGATTATATTTAGAGATTTGTGAAATATTATGATGATTTTAAGAGTATAACATAAGTATATGATAGAGTTTTAGAGAAAATAAGTATTTTTATTATTTAGAGAATAGATGGTAACAATAAATAAACAGTTGTGAGTTAACGAAGTTTTTTTAACCTTGGTATACCAGTTGCCCAGGCCAAGAGAAATCATAAATGAGACTTAGTTCAGGTACCCAGAGTTCAAGATTTTGTTATGTCATGGTTGACATGCATAACTATAGATTTTGTTATATCACATAATTTGTGCATAACTAGATATTCTTATTTCTCTATTAGAGTACTATTATTTATATTTACCAAAGAACATTAGTTTTAAAGCTATTTTGTTTACATTTATTATTATAATTTCAGAGATATTGCATTAACTAGTATTGATGTTTATATATGTATATTTTTCTAATGTTTGTTGTTGTCCCATGAGTAGATTATGGGTGAAGCTATTCATTGAGTTTAGATAAACTCACCTCTCCCCTTTTTCATTACAGATACCTAGCTGCTGGGTCTTTCTCATTCACCTCCTTCCCAACAGTAGAGATTTTCAATTGGTGAATTTTACTTCAGAAGTGGAGTTACATTTTGATATTTTTGTAAGAGGCAGAGTGGAGTTGCATTTTGGTATTTTAAAATGGGTTGGAAATATTGATTTTAAATAAAAATAAAAATCTCAACAAGACAATAAAAAAATGTAGTGCACCAGGAGGTTTTACATTCAAGTAATTTCCTTTTCACTAATATTTTCTATTTCACATTATACAATGCGTTTGATATAGTAAATTTTAATGCTTTTTAAATGTAGTGTTCCTTAATTCATATGAGCTTTAAAGTTTTTGTGTTATGGGATTGCAGCACAATTGTTTTTATCATTTGTTTGCTTACAATGATTTTATTTTTTAATATAAAATTAATGTTACTTTCAATTGAGTTGATATGAAATTATATTCTCCAAGTTATAATTTTTTTATAGATTTTTCCATTTATTTTAATAAGCTTTTATATTCATAAATATTTTCAAAATGAAATTAATTCCATTATTCTTAATAAATATTCACAAATTCTCATAAAAATCTATTAAGAATATCTCAATTAAAAGAGTTATGAGGTTTTGGTTTGATCCCTCAATTCATATGTATTGAAAAAAAAAAAAAAAAATTGGAGGGTTCTAGCTTATGTGCTCAATCATATCCCTGAAATTAGTCTCTCACCTACCAAGTGAGATGATACTTTGGGAAATAAAAAAAAAGAATTATGCTTATGTATCCTTACATTTCTTTATTAAGAATATCTCAAATCTATTAATTTTTTTTACACTTATATATTGTTAATAGCTTAACGCAATAATAAACTTATATATATAGCATACTAGTCTGTAACCCATTTACTTGGATAATAATAAAAAATAGTTAATTGACCATTAAGGAAAATAAATAATTATTTATTTAAATATATTTTACAGAAAATTGAATATATAAATTTATTTTGAAAATAAGTTAGTAATTAATAATTAAACAAATGGAAAAAATATATAAATATGTCATTCTATTTTATATTTTATTTCAAATATCATATTTATAAAGCTAAAAACTAGGAGATAATTTATAATTAATAATAAAGAGCCTATTTTATGAATATTTTGCACATTTTGAAAGTTTAAATTGTTGAAAAATGAAAGAGAATAAATTGATAATTCAACTATATCATAAGTTATTTATAGGAATAACAATAATTATCCATGAGAAAGGAGACATGTTTCATGCCTTCGTTCGATTTGAAATTTTGCTTCAGTCCCCCATTCCTATTCTCGTCACGGGTTAGATTTGAATCCTAACATGTATATAAATATCTATAGTAACAAATACTACTAATATAACATAATCCAAATTAAAATTAAAAATACATACATAATGCAAATCTAACAAATATAACTGAAAAATGAGAGTATGTTATCTCCGTCTCTATTTAATAAATAGGAACTTCTCCCTGTCAACCATCTCCAAGAAGACAAAATTGATCCTCATTCTCATCCTATTATTGCAAATAATCCCTTGTATATCCACTTTCATTGGGTTTTTTTTTTTGTCCCTAGTCATTTACAACTTTGTAGTAAATTAAAGTATTTAATTTATAAAAACATAAAAATATATTTTCTAATTAATAAATATATTAATTTATGTGATTTTAATTACATATTCTCTCCTTATACATTTTTTAGTAAATTAAAATATCAATTTTAAAATATATATTATAATTAATATGTTATAATTAGTAAAAAATCATATATAATCCTAATTTATGTCATCTCAATTATTGAAGTAGTATATCAATTACATAATTATTTTTAATTAAAAAATTATTGTAATTATTTAATTTTAAAAAATTAATAAATAATTAGTATCATTATCAAATAAGTATAAATTGTGGAACTGATTTTTTTAAAATATTTTAATTTTAAAAATTGAAGTTTTTTTACAAAAAAAAAGAAACAATTGTGGAATTGATAAATTGAAATGTTTAAGTTTCAAAAAATTAAATATGGCATAATGATATATATATATATATATATATATATATATATTTATAAAGCTCTAGATTTGATGTTAAAAACTTTTTTCCCAACCCTATCTTCATTTAGAATTTTCCTCTTATCCCATCCCAATCATGGGTCCCCATTTCTCATTTCTTGAAGATTTGAATCCTATGTGTATTCATGGATTCATTAAAAAAATTTCAAAAAAAGAAAAATTTAAAAAATGGTAACGAAAAGGATAATAATACTATTAGTATGTATACATTATTGATATATATATCGATATCAATATCAATTAAAGGTTATAATATTAAGCTTATAAAAAAAGGTAATAACATTATTTATTATTAATTTTTACTATGTTTCTATTTTTTTTTGGTGTGTAATATTAGCTTTTTTGAATTAGAAATTGAAATTTATCACTTAAATAGTTAGGTGGGGATTTGGAAAATAAAATTAATAATCTATCAATAATTATATTTTTCTAAATAAAACAATATATTAATAATGATTATACCTTAAAAAAGCAAAAACAAATAAATATGGATTGTATATAGTTATAAAAAATAATATTTTAAATTTTATCAATTAATTAAAAGTTTTAGCATAAAAAAAGAAAAGGAAACAATAAATGCATATATTAGAAGAAAAATAAATCAATAGCTATACTACATATATTAGTATATTCAATTCACATAAAAATAAAAAAGAATAATAGTTGACAATTACTTTGTACAACGTTAATGCACAATGAAAATTTTAAATAAAAATATAATTTTTTTCCAAAATATTATTCATTCTCCATAATTAGTGTTTTGTAAATGGAATTGAAATTATAATTCAATGGCTATGTATATATTGAATTCAACAATCTTTAAGCCTTACAAAATAATGAAGAAAAAATATTAAAGAAGGTAAAATAGCATAAACAAATTTCAATGGAAATTAGCTGATGCATTTTATCTAATATTGCAATTGAAATCATCACTGGCTTGATTGTGCACTAACTGAACTCTAGAAAGTGTTTCTTTTGACACAACAACAATTCTTTCTCATATAAGTGTTTTGCCAAACAAATGAGCAAAACAAAATAAAAGATAAAAATATAACAAAATAAAAGATAAAAATAGAAGTAAAACCAAACACAATCTTCAATCATTCTTAGTCCTTAATCTTTACTACCTTAAGTTTAGTAAAATGGCCAGTTAAGATGGTCCATCAGTAGCATTTCACTTAATTGTGACTTCAAATTCTGAAAAAGAAAAAAAAATTATAAATCACTAATACTCGTTTATACAACAATAAAATTAATCTCAAATTCAATAAAATGTTTGTTAAATTATTTATGAAAAATACAATTATCTTTACCATAAAGGATTGAACAATACATGATTGAGCCTATAGCCTAGTGATTGTCTCCTCTACAAAACATAAAAAAAAAAGACCATTAAGATATATACACAAAGTAAAAGATTAAATAAACATAGAACAATCTCTATACAAAACAAAAAAAAATCATAAAAAAGAAATGTTAAAATAAATTGGATATAAACAACGAAAATGAAAAGGATAAATAAATTGGTTTATTTTAAGAGAACTTAAAAAATCAAATCTTTATTTCATTGAGGAAACATTTAAATGTATAAAATATATATACAAATTAAAAGTACTAAACAAACATAAACAAAAATGTTGTACAAAAAGAAAGAAATCTCACAAAGAAGAAAAAAGCTTCAAAGAAGAATGGTGGAACATATGAATTTTTTAATCTACAAATTCTTATTCCTTAATATAGACCACAAAGAAGAAAATTAAAAGATGAAGTAAATTAATATTTTTGAGAGAACTAATAGATAATGAATGAAGATAAATGAAAAATATGAAAATATGAAAGGAAGAATGGAAGAGAAAAAAAAGTTGTGGAATAGAGAGGAAAATGAAATAAGGTGTTAACATTCAATGGTAAAGCTTTAGGTAGTAGAATTCTAGGAACAAACTAATATTGGAGATCTAAGAGAAGTTAAGGGTTTTTATTTTGATTAGTATAAGTGGTTATCTTTTATAGCAATGAATATGTTACAGATTTTATGAGTAATTTAAGATATTTATACTTCCATTATAGACCTTGGTGGTAATAGTTTTTTTTTTCCATTTTTTTTTGCACTAATTTGATTGGATTCTGTTTATTATAGAATAGAAATTAAGTAGTCTATTGAATCCAAAATTCAAAACATCAATGTGAATTCAAAATTTAAAATTTTGTAATTAATATGGAAAAACACGTGTTTAATTGAAAAAATAAAAAATATTATAAAGAAAATAGAAAAAATATGTATCACGTGAATATCTATTTTTAATATTAAATAATTTATATTGATACATTTTGATTAGTTATATCATTTAAATTAAGAATTATAATAGTTTGAAATGTAATATTTAATGTGAAATATTTATGTTGTATTAATGAAATAGATATAAAGGTGATTTTTATAATAAAATAATTAATAATCAAGGTTATAAAAATCGTCATTAGAAGTTGCTCTATATGTACACCTGAAACTTTTCCTAGAATGAGTCTAAATATTAATATTATAGATTATAGATTATAAATTCTATAAGGTGAATTAGGTCAAGTTGGTTTAGGTTTAGGGAGAAAATAAATTCGACAAGTTCAAAGATTTTTTGTGACCAAATCAAACCAATTGATATTAGGTTAGTTTGATATGGATGATCAGATTACTTGATTATTTTTATTTTATATTAAATTCAATTAAAAAGCAAAAAAAATACAAAAAAAAATAAAATAAATCACAAACTTTAGATGTATTAAACTTTTATTAATTTCATATAAATACATGTCCTCAATAAAATCAACATACATAAATAAAACATGACTTATTAGCCACATACAATATATATATAGCGAAAAAAGTAAATATATCTTATATTCAAATTTACAAAATACAATAGTCGAACTGATTACTATATGTTTTAATTGATTTTTACTTAATATGAGCTAATAACTTGAATAATTTAATTGGTTAGATTCGAATTGATCAGGTTTATCTGGTAAACTCAATCCACTTATATCCTACTTATCTCCTTTGCGTTGACCCGGCTCAAAATCTACTGTATGAATATAACGAAGGGTAAGATGAATTCAGAGCCATTAAAATATCAATCAATATAAAAATAAAAATAAAAGCAAAAATAAATTAGCAATGAAAGCGACAAACATGCGGATCACATTAACAAAACTACTGCCAGCTATGGTTCCCACCCACGGTGTCCCCCACCCCCAATCACTCATCCATCTTGTCTGTTTCCCTCCAAATCTCTTACTCCTGACTTCTCTCTCATCAACAAACGCGAAAAAAAAAAAAGAATCACAAACAACACTACTCTCCATTGACATTAAAAATACCATTATTAAAAGAAAGAAAGAATACAGCGTTTCTGTTTTAGTAGATCACGAGGGATACCCCATTTTTGTTTGTACATCGTAACTGTAAATGTGACCGATCGAGGGGACATCACACATTGTAAGCTTACGTTGTTTGGTGTTCATTTGAATGCAGAGTGCATTTTTTTAGTTATTTTTGGCACAGTCTCCTGGATTTGGGTTCTGAACTCTGAGGTCAATTCTGCTTGTATTGTATTTTGAGTTTTGGATTCGAATAGATACAAATACGATACGATGGATGATGTATTGTCAAGGATCAGCCAGGAACTAGCGGAGATCGATGGACAGATCGCTGACGTCTTCCGTGCTTTATCGTAAGAATTTTTAAGCTCTCCTATACCTCTTTTGGATATACTTCTTATGAATGTTTTTTAAGTATTGTAAAAATTACACTGATTGTTCAAACCTAGAATCTATGTATACAAAGGTTTTTTTAATTGATCTCTTTAATTAAAATCTTTTTTAAAAATAAAAATTAATTTATATTTGAATGTAATATTAAAATATTTTTATTTATTATAAAATATCTTTTTTTATGTTATTAAAAATATATATTTTTTAAAAAGGAAAAATTCTATGTTCTAAAAAATATTATTTTTAATATTTTCTAATAATTCTGTTTTTACTTAAAAAATTATCTAAATATACTAAAAACATAAAAAATATTTCTTTATTAAAAAAGACTTTTTTAATAAAGAAAAAACAAGTCCAAACTAGTTGTTATTAATTCCTCTGACTTCCACTTGGCTGATTCGGAATCTCTTTTTGTACTTGTGTTACGTGTTTTTCCCATTGAATATGTAGGATTGTGTTTTTGTTTGTTAATAACCTTTTTTTTAATTTATATTTTGATGTTGAATAATGATTGTAGCGTTATTGGTGCAGAAATGGGTTTCAGAAGTTGGAGAAGATTAAGGAGTCAAGTAGGCAGAGCAGGCAATTGGAAGACCTTACACAGAAAATGCGAGAGTGTAAGGGGTAATCTGACAAATATCTATTCCTTCGAATCTCCGTTCTTTCGTATTGGCACGCATATTGCATTTTTGTATACTCTCATGATATGAATATATGGTGGAATGAAACTTCTTAAGTAACACTACGCTGCCATGCAGAGGAGTGTGAATTTAATTGTTATGGAATTTGAGACATGATTAATAGTTAATGCAAAAGTGTGTGCAAGAAGCATCAAACTACTCATTTTTTATGCTAGTTAATGCAGTTATCTGACCATACTCTATATTGAAAGCCAACCAACGAAAACCTAGTGCCTAGTGTTACATAACGTGTGCAAATCAACAAATGCAATTGAGGGGAAAAAAACTTACTTTTTCTGAAGTTTAGAAAGCTTATCAATGTTCTTTTACCCTATAAATTTGTTGTATTCATTGAGCACTTGGAGACTTGGGGTTTAATTGTCTCTGCTGAAGTGTATATATTGCTGGTTTGGATGTTGCAGGCTTATAAAAGAATTTGACAAAGAAGTCAAGGCTTTGGAGTGTAGCCTTGATAGAGAAACCAACAAAATGCTGAACGACAAAAAGCAGTCAATGGTGAGATACCGATATGATATCTTTTTTCTTTGTTGCCTCCTCAGTTGTGAGTTGTGACCTCTTCACATTTTTGGATTATATTGACACTCATAACCTTACTGACAAACATTTGCAACTTATTTCTTGCAGATCAAAGAGTTAAATTCATATGTTGCTTTGAAAAAGCAGTAAGTCAACACATATAAGTTGTTGATTTTAGTCAGTTTAGCAGGCATTAATTTCCCTTGCTCATATTATAAGCCTCCAGCTTCCTCAAATTGCTCGTAAAATTAATTTTTTCTTTCACATGAGTAGGATGTGTGTTCCGCAATAGTGTGGACCAATCACATCTTGTTGATGGTTGCAATGCAGATATGCTACAAATATTGAGAATAAGCGAGTTGAGCTCTTTGAGGGACCCAATGAAGGTCATGCGGAAGAAAATGTCTTGCTGGCTTCCTGTAAGCATATGGGTTTCATTGGCACAAGCTATTTTTCAACTAGCAACTAGTCCGTTTGCTAATAGTCATGTATCAATCCTATTTTAGAGAGTCAAATAAATTAAAGTCCATTATCAATTTGTTTTACAAGATCAGATATTATTCATTAAACAGGTTCAGTATATATTTTGTCAACCATTACATGTTTTTCAGCTTTATACCGGGCATTTGCTTCTTGTTATTCTTTATTCAAAAGGCTCGGTTATGTTCATTACATCAAGACACATCACTTATTTGAAGCAAAAATTGATACAATCAATTGGGAAGCATTGATAAAGTGTGTGTGAGTGAGGAGTTGCCTAATCCTTGCAGATTTGCAGTAAAACTGTTTACTGCAATATTCTATATTGGGAGATGGTCTTTGTGTGCTTTGATACGCATATAACTCAGATGCAGTTTCATATGCTAAGTTGTTTGATATTTGATTAAATTGGATTGTGAAGCATTTATGATGAATCTATTTTGCTTTACAGCAATGACAAATGAACAGCTAATTGATCACGGGCATCAGATGATGGATGAGACAGATCAAGCCATTGAGAGGGGAAGAAAGTTAGTATTTCTTGAATATATCTTTTGTGAAATCCAATGCAGCACATGCTCACAATTTTATTGTTAATAGATTGTTCATGAGACAATAAATGTTGGAACTGAGACTGCAGCAACTCTCAATGCTCAGGTATGTAACTTGTGATCTTCCACACCCTCTCAATACCCACGAAACCATGAAATTCACATTGGAACTAAAAGCTTTAATCTCATCTACAGACAGAACAAATGAGCAGAGTCGTCAATGAGCTGGATTCTATCCATTTCTCTATGAAGAAGGCCTCGCAATTGGTCAAGGAAATTGGTAGGCAGGTCAATTTCTGAAAAATCGGCTTCCTTTTTTTCGGCAATAAAAGTTTGCATATGAATAATTCATTGATTAACGTACTTGAAGTTTTTGCAACAGGTTGCTACTGACAAGTGTATTATGGCGTTACTTTTCCTTATTGTCGTTGGTGTAATAGCTATCATTATCATAAAGGTAAGAGTTAGTCTAATTGTTCGAAATTATTCCTCCTTCCTTGAGGTTTTTCGTGGTGAATATATTGTGCTCAGGTGATTTAGAAGAAAGAGTTCGTGAAGGTAATGTTGAAAAGTGTTTTGGTTGCTTATGAAGCATGATACATTGATTTATCTATTGACCTTGAGAGAGTGCTATACTGCTATTGTTTCCAAACCTTCACCTGACTCAACTTTTCTACTGATCTAAAAGTGCTAGTGTATTTATAATAATATAGTAAAATGTTGTGGGCAACTGTAACACTTTATGCATACCACAAACAAAGATAAAGAATTCAAGTTCTTCATTTTCACATATCAAATCTTATGAGAATGCTCAGATTTGTTTTACTATGCTAGCTTTGTCTATCGAAATTTCAGCTTGTGCACCCAGAGAACAAGGCCATTCGTGACATTCCAGGATTAGCCCCTCCAGTTATGTTTCGAAAACTACTTTGGAATCATAGTAGTTGAAGAATTCGAATGTGGTGATTCTATGCTTTGATGATGAAGAAGTTGGATGCAGCTGTTGTTAGAAGTTTGCCAAGTATTGGGATTGACCTGAGGAACGATGGAACACCAGTCTCCAGCTGTAAATTGTAACCTATTATTGAAATGTACAATTTTGACTAAATACTATCCCTCATAAATATATTGGAAATAAATTAGTCCCTTAACAAAAACAGGAAAAAAAATTATGAAAAATATTATATTGATTTGTAGATGGATCAATTTATTTCTTTTTTGAAATGTTGATCAATATAAAACTTTTAAATTTTAAATGATTAATTTGTCTCTTGATATATTTTTTAGAGACCATTTTGGATATTTAGTCTATAATTTTAACATATAACAATACAACCATATATTAACTGAATCACAACCATGGATTCATGCGCAAAATGCATGACTTAATCATGTGTCAATTTTCACTCTTAATCAGAAAAGTGAGTCTCAATCTAGGTCTCAATAGAGAATCTAATCAATAGTAAAGTTCTATGTATAATTAAATCATCTAAATTTTTGGTACGAAAATATCTGGTCTCACCGAATCAAGGGGAAAGCCAAAACAAATAAGGGCTCTAGACATTTTGTTATTTGTCTTATCAGTCTTGTAATATACATGACCCCAGTTTTGATGTTTAAGTCCATGATCATGGGAACTTATTTATTTATTTATTTGGTGCCGAGCTTGTAAGGTTAACATGGGCATCGACTTTACTTTATCACCATATACTACCCACAGCCAAGGAACTTGATCCCCCGAAGATACGAGTTGAGAGACAGATGCATCATCCAAACATGACATACAATTTAATTTCAATGCAAGTAAGACCACTTAAACTTTCTCAGTTTCCGAAGTTCAATGAAGGCACACAAGTTTGTGACTGCAGGAATTGCGATACCGGCATTACTTTCTTTGTTGTCTACTAGGGATGTAAAAACTAAAAAGAATAGGTAAAGTTATTTCAGATTAAGTTATTTTTTTTGTCAGGTCATTTATTATTTTTCTTTGAGTTGAAATTCAATCTGATATTGATTGACTATTGATTGAGTCAACCTGAATTTTAAACAATATATAAAGATTTTAATTAGGTTTATATTTCAATTATGCAATGTAATATTAATTAATAATAAATTTACATGATTTAATAATGCTAATATATCAATTTAATGATTACATAATTGATAATTATATTTATTTAAACTGCTACTACTATACATGCTTGAGTGTACATCAAAGTCATTGTGTTTTGATAATGAAACTGTTATGCAAGTGTATCTTTATCCCAGCAAATGATGACAATCACAAAGTGACAGGCTTAACGAGCTGAAGACCAAGACTAAGCATATTGGACTGTTAGAGACTGATTTTGACTAGGGAGTCAACTATTGTTATCATTAAAATATTAATTTATACTATTATAATATAATAAAATTCTAGTTTTAGATTTATTTTTAACATATAAACAGAAGTTCAAACTAGCTAGTGATTATTTGAAATAAAAATTCACTAAATGACTAATTTGAACTTCAAGAGAGAATATTTTGTATTGATTTGTTCCACAAAAAATATAAAAATATTCCGGTCAATCTCACATTTTTTAATATTAAATTCAGGACTTGATTATAAAATTTTATCTACTATAAAGATTTAATTACAAAATTTTAAATAATAAGAACCTAATTAAAAATTGATTAAACTATAAAGACTAACGATTAATTAAAAACCTCCAAAATGCACAATGGCTTAAAGCATATGCGTTACATAGAATGCCACTACTGAAAGCAATGCCGCAATCCTATCTGTTATGGCACGAAATGTTCTTTTCATATTATTATTTTTTTTGTACGTTATCATGTAGTGTGTACATTGTGACCAGCTTAGTCCACCAAAGTCTCATTAGAAATATTATATATTGACAAAATAACAGATAAGTACCAATAGAAATATTTTATATTGGCAGAAAAAGATGAACGCCTACGCGAGTGGCCGATGTAGAATTCAAATGCCTTATGACCATCTAATTCTAATCAAAAGAAGACAATGGTGACAAAGGGCATGGAAAGGGGGCACTACTTTTGGGTTGATACACGATAGCATACTCTGGCAATTTACATTGGCCAGCTGCCAAATTGATGTCTCATTTCTAAGCACTAGTTGTAGACTTATAATAGAGCTAATTGATTAAAAAAGGGTTATAATAGGGCTAAGTCATAAGACATTAAAAAACGATTTAGGTAACTAAATATCTTAATTAATTGAAAAAATAATTTTGAAGAGTAACCTAATTACTTAAGTCAAAGGGTACAGGCACCAATTCTTAGTTTTTGGGTGGATAACACCAAACTTTAGTTGATTGTTCAAGTAATCAATCAGGTGGAAGTAAAATTAAACTCATTAGTATTTAGTTGGAAGTAAAATTGCAAGGTGGTTGCTGCTGTACCCACATAAAATTAGGGGTTTTAGTATGCTGCTTACAAGTTCCAATCCTTTTTTTCCATGTAAAACCTTATTTGGCATATATTTAAGTTTAAAATTTTAGTAGGGCCTAAAAATTGAATTGAGGGATCTATTTACAAATTAAATATCTTATACTTCCAGAAAAAAGAATCCCCAAATTATGAAAAATCAAATCAAATAAATAAAATGATTAACAAAATGAACAAATTAGGATTTCTACTAAAAAAACACCCAGAACCATACGTTTCTTCTTTAGATGCTGCTAATGTTCTGGGTTCTCTATTGCAGTTACCATTTTTCAACTTCCTTCATTTGAGCTCTACATCCAACTCCATCGCGATTGCCATCTCCTGTGTTCCTCTATCACACCCATTCATAGACTCAACTTCATTCATTGTCAAGAGATGATAGCAGATATTTGGGTAGCCGCTTTTTAGTTGTGGTGCTGAAAGCGAGTGTGCTAGTGGAAGCACTTGGTTCGTGTAATCCTGAGAAGTAGAGAAAAATGAAGCAGCAATGGTTATGGCAACAGAGCGTACGGTTGAAGTAATGGTGGTGGTGTTTGTCGTTCTTCCCTTCCCCTCCCCTCTCTTCAATCTTCATCATTATCCTTTTTCCTTCTCCTTCGCCTTCAGCACAACAACCGTCGTCATCAGCTGCATCCACCATGACCACAACATCGCTGGAGAAAACATTTACGATAAGGAAAGATAAAAAATCTCATCTGATTTTGAGAGTGGTTCAATTGTGAGACCACGACACTCGCGGTGCTAACCAAGATGGTGGCTTGACCTTGAGATTCTAATGTATGCGGCACCGTATGTTCAGGGACCTAATGCTGTGAGCAAGTCTGAATCTTTTTTAGTGACTTCCTCGCTTATATTTTTTTGGTAAGGAAAAAATAAAAATAAAAACACAAACAGAAAAGATAAAAAATTACATTACACTCATCTCTCCTTAAGATACTGAAATAACACAATATCCCTTCTATCCACTTACATTTACCTTCTCTCATTTAAATAAAAACAAAGGAGAGCTAATCACTGCAATCTAAATCTCGCTCTGAAAATTGAGCGCCTTGAGACCTAAACGTAGCTTGAGGAGGAGGAGGAGCTCAAGCTTAGAAATGGAGGTCGTCCCAGGGAAATAAGTCTCTGAGAAGAAAGCTTTATTGAGTGGTGAAGATATATTCATCCCTCGAGCTTTATTTCCCTTCGATGAGTTCTAATTTCTCTCAACTGAGATCCTCCTCCTCCTCCTTTAGTCTCTACCCGCTTCCTCTCAGACGACCTCTACTTTCTTCCAATCTAGATCATTTTCCATTAACAATGATAAGTTTCGTTTTTTTCATTTAGACGAGAAGGTAAATCACTTTAACAAATAGAGGGAACGTATGTGTCATTTCAGGAAACTTAATTGAGAAGTGTAATTTACCCTAAAAAAAAAAAAAAGAAGAAACACTTAACGATCCCTAAGCAGGATTGGCTCTAAGTCACATAATTGACTTCCCAAATTCTTTTTTTATTATACTTTTTTAATCTTTTGCTCGCTTTTTATTAAGTGACAAATTCTTTAGATAACTTGAAGAAGAACCTAGGGCTCTTGGCATTTCCAGCAACTGAATCCTTTGTTTTTTGTTTTGTTATTCTTTTGATTTTTCAAAATTAGGGATATTATTCATTCAAAAACATAATATATTTAAATGGGATAAATGCATTTTACCTCTAAATTTTAAATCACGCGCAATTTATACTCTGACTTTTCAAACGCGTATCGTGGCACTCTAAACTTTCCAAACTTGCAATACCCCTCAGGATAATTTTGACAACTAATAAAGGTAAGATCTATACGCACTTAACCCCCTAAATTTCTAATTTGCGCAACTTAACACCTTGTCCGTGAACACCATGTGTAATTAACCCTCTTTTTTATCGTGTACAACACGACACTCCTGCGACTTAAAGTTTAGTGCGTAATGCAACGTTGAAAAGTAGTGAGTGTTTTGTACAATTTAAAATGTTAACCTGCGTAACGCATTTTGAAACGTCCTGCTTAAATTACATATACCTAAAATTTAAGGGGTAGAATGCATTTAGTTCATAATAAATTTGCAAACACATCCTCAGTTCAACTTTTGGGCCTTATTAGAGTTTTTAAACATCTGCTACTTAAGGTTCTACCTGACATGAATTGAAAAATATGGCAAAATTTTATTGGGACATGCAGGTAGGATACTGAAATCCTTCATTTTCTGTGGTACATGAGCAACCACCAAATTGCAATTATCCAGGCTGATTGTTTTCTCGATTGTTTCCTTCATGTAATTCCCTCCTAGTTTCCGTTGAGGTGTTTTCCAAGTTGTTGCCGTTCAACCGCCGTGTTCTGTCTTCCGAGATTTATGAAGGTTTGAAAAAGAGGGCCACCGTTCATAGGTTGACTGCTAAGTGTCGATGTCACACAAAACCGTGAAAGGTAATGTGTCGATTGGTTGCCGTGGCCCAAGACTCCAAGAAATTCTTACGGAAAAGTTATGAGTGGAAGAAAAGGATATTATTTTATGTAATTTAATAGCCTTTTTTTTTATAAATAAAAAATATTATTTATATTCAACATATTGATATTGGATTAATTCACATTTCATTTACTATTAAATTAGATGTGGATCTCATTTGGGTTATTCATACCTCATCCAATATAGATGAGATGTAGCGACACAATATTCCATGTATGACGAGGACAAATAACATAACTCTTTATAAATCGCTTCAAATTATATATTAAATTGTGTTATCTGTACTAGTATAAAATGAGATAATTTCTTACTATTACAATCACTTACAATTATGTGTTATTGGTAAAATCTATTTGCTGCAAAAAAATTAAACTATATGTTTAATACATTAAGAACTTTATAATTGAAAACTTATTTTAGAAATAACGTTTTTCTTAACCAAGAATTAATAATATAATTTATTTAAAATTCTTTCAATAGGGTTTTCTTTCAATATATTTAATCATAAGTTGAGATGAGGTGGTAAGAATCCTATTATTTGTTAGTCAAGTATCAATAATTTTATTTTTACCTTGAAAATAAAACAATTTTAAAATTCATTACAAATATCTGTCTCTTAAATAGGCTTATAATATATATATGGATTAACCGCTGCGTCCAAAACGAATATCTGGTCAAACCAAAAAGTACAACAAGAACTTGTTGAAAATTTATTTTTAATCTTAAATTACTAAACTCGGTAGAATGAGTTCTTTTCGTATAGTATGTTACTTTTTTTAAAAAAATAAATATAATTTTTACTCAAATGAAATATCTAGATAGATAATTTTTATTTTCAAATAGATGTTTATGTTACATTTTTATTTTTAAAGCTCAAAAGCATAGTTTCTAAAAAATATAATTTGCATTTTTTTACATTTTTACCTTTTTAAATATATTAAAAACTTAAAAAAAAAACTTTAATTTCAATGCACTCAAAAGATTACGTAGGAAAAATGTATCAAGCAGCACCAAGTTTTTGCTTTTTTTTTGCTTTTTTGTTGGTCGTGTCTTGTGAGTATCATCGTCATGTTTGAATTGTCTTATTTTCAGACTTGGCTTACGTGGGCCGACAACTGGGTCTCAGTTCTGTCTATATCACACTTTAAATTTTTTATTTTCAATTTGACCCAAATTAAAAAAAACTCATTCATTTATTTCTATATTTGTATCTGTGTTCGCTCCTCACGCGGGTGTCAACTGTGATATGAATCATAGGATAAGATGTCATTAATGAATTCTACGGAAACTATCATGGTATTTTCAGGTCTAAAATTTCAGACCAAAAAAAAAAAAACTCCTAAAATTTAATTTTATTCCAGAAATTAACTTTAATTTTATACTTTAGAAATAATTTAAGTGAAGAAATTAAATTTTTATGGGAAATTAAAATCCATCAAAAATAAAAAATTAAAATAAGATCCAAACGAATATAATTTAATGTGGAAATTGAATCCTAACAAATAAAAATATAAAAAATAACCTTTATTTAAATATAATATTTTATTCATAATATATTAATAAAGAATAAAATAGTAAAAATAATTAAATTTATTCATTTCTAAATTCATTTTAAATCAAAAATTTTAATTTAATTTTTTAATTTATTTTAAATATAAAAATTTAATTCAATTTCAAATAAAATTTAATTTATATAAAATTCAATTTAATCCCACCTAATTAAAAATTTTCAAACCCTTTTTAATGATACCAAAGTAGGGACTCCAATAAATATCTAATTTTTGGGTGCATCACTATGCAATTTTCACTCGGTTCCCACGAGGCTAGTTTCTTCATTCATCTTTTCCTTTCATCATTCAATTTCATTTGTCTTTCACTTCACGGAACAAATCCGTCCAAATTCCAGATTCCCAATTTTTTTTCCATTGTATATTCTTCTTCTTGTTCTTCCAGCTTCTCTTCAATTACGTTTAGCTTATATTCCGCTGCTTTACCATTTCTTCGTTTCATTTTCGTATATAATTTGCTTCAAGCTCCCATTTGTTTCTTCACACTTGGGTTTCTCATACGTTCCCATTAGCTTCCCAAAGTCTCAACCTTTGAGCTTCATATCTCCAACTCTGCTTCTTGTTTCCTCTTCGTCCAACTTTGGCATATAATTGATGGTTAGAAAATGAAGTGTTTCTTATTCAAACAAAAAACCAAACCCGACCCAGAATTGGAAAACCCGAGCAAGAAGAAAAACGGGGCGTCGAATCGTGCAGCCAAGTCCACGAGTTCGGCATCATTATTATCGCCAAGGAGCGTGAGAGAATTGTACAAGGAGAATAAGCACAACATCAGAGTCTTCACTTTGCGGGAGCTCATAGATGCAACCAATGGTTTCAATAGGATGCTCAAGATTGGTGAAGGTGGTTTTGGGAGTGTTTATAGAGGAACTGTTAGTCCTCTAGATGGAGGACAAGGTGAACCAATTGTGGTTGCCATCAAAAAGCTTAACACGCGTGGCTTTCAGGTATATACTCCATCCGTTTAAAAATAAATGTCTCTTTTGCGTTTTTGGTACATTCATAAATCAATGGATATGGACATAATACATCATAAGTGTTTCAATAGCTTTGTTTTCCTCTTGCGCCTTTATCTGCTCTTTTTGCTTATATAGCTCTTTCGTTCATGATTTGTGGATTTGGAAACTATTGTTTGCTCCATTCAATTTTGATCTATTTGGTTACATACAATAGTTGAAAGAGTTTCCATTAGAGATAGACAATTGCGAATAATGTTAACGGATACTGGTAATGTGTATTCAATACAACTCGAGTATAAATCATATTAAAAACAAATTAAGATATGGTATAAATCAAATTTAAAAAAATGTAAACAAAGCATCTAAAAACATTAGTAAATTATCCAATATGTCTAATATGGGTACGTCAACTATTTTGAAGTATTTGTGCATTATATTGCAAACATGATATCTATTCTTCACAAGATACAATATTTTTTTAATTGGTATGCTATAATTAAGATTAGTAATAGCATTTATTGGTCCTCCATTTTTGTAATATGGTGAAAGAAATATTTGATGGTTTGGGATCCATAGTTGGTCGGAACTATATGGTACTTTGGAGTGTATAAGTATAAAGAAATTACTGTGTCAATTATCTTAATTTAGCTGTCTCGTAATTATGGCAATGATGAATGATATGCCTGCATTCTCATGTTTTTCTTCTTTGCTTGTAAAGGGGCATAAAGAATGGCTTGCAGAAGTTCAATTTCTTGGCATTGTTAATCACCCGAATTTGGTTAAGCTTTTGGGTTACTGCTCTGCAGACACTGAGAGAGGAATTCAACGGCTGTTGGTATACGAGTTCATGCCCAACAGGAGCTTGGAGGATCATCTTTTCAACCTTTCTTTACCCCATTTACCTTGGAAAACTAGGTTGCAGATCATGCTTGGTGCTGCTCAAGGATTAGATTATCTACACGAGGGTTAGAGGTTCAGGTATCTCGTCCTTGTGAAGAGTTGACATTTCTTGACCATACCAAATTAGCGTAGTTGCAGGCCATTTTTTCATTATAAATTTCCTTTTGTTGACTTCATAAACAATATTCACAGGGTTTGCCTTAGTTTTAGCTGGGCCGTTATTTCTAATGATATTAATAGGACTTAAAAAATTGATTAAACTATCTAATTTTTTGGGTCATGCATGCAGTGCAGGATATTTATACAGCATTTTGTTTCTGTCATAGGAGAAATAAAAACAAGTATGCTAAACAGGATATGCAAAGTTTTTGGATGGTATCATGTCTCTTGCAGGATTAACATAATAGTGACCTCCTACTAGAATTATAAGACATACTTGCCTGATGGGAGGAATTAAATGGAAATCCAAGGCTTACAATGATGATGTAGAAGATGCTGAATATACTTTTTAGATATTCAAATACATATTTTGGTCAATAATCATTTAATTTATTTTATTTGGTAGGTTATCTACCGAGATTTCAAATCTTCAAATGTGCTGTTGGACACAAATTTCCATCCCAAGCTCTCAGATTTCGGTCTTGCTAGGGAGGGCCCAACAGGTGACAAGACTCATGTATCTACTGCAGTAAGTTGATTCTAGACTATCTATTCCCAACTGCCAATCATATCATTTTCACATGTCTAAGTGTTTAAATTTGTTGCTTTCCGTATATACAATTATGATTAGGATCCTCTAAATAAATAATGTTGTAAAGTGAGAAAATGAGGAGTTATATCTTGGATCAATAACTTGCATTGTACGTGAGTCCCCCAAATGAAGGGTGGATAACTCCTCACTTTCTCACTTTAGAGTATCTAAATCCATACAATTATTATGCATCATTCAAAATCCAAGTTTTGGTGGTTTGGCCACTAGTTTGGGTTCTTAGATGCATGGCCAAATGCTTAGGCTGTGATTTAAGCAGGACTGCATTGATTGTATATTCATCTGCAATCACTTTATCATTCTTTAACAAACAAACATTCTAACAATGATTACATCAATGACATTGTTGTTATCAGGTAGTTGGGACACAGGGATATGCAGCCCAGAGTATGTTGAAACAGGCCATCTCAAAGCTAAGAGTGACATTTGGAGTTTTGGTGTGGTACTCTATGAGATACTCACAGGCAGGCGGGTACTAGAGAAAACCGTCCAACTGGAGAACAGAAGCTTCTAGAATGGATTAAGAAGTACCCTGCTGACAGTAGAAGGTTCCGCATGATAATGGACCCGCGCCTCAGGAACCAATACTCCTTTGTTGCAGCTCAAAAAACAGCCAAGTTGGCAGATAGCTGCTTGAAGAAGAACCCTGAGGACAGACCATCCATGAGTCAGATAGTGGAGAGCTTGAAGCAAGCATTGCAGCTTTCGGAAATTTCAAACAATTCTCAAAATGACACCTGAATCCCCCCTCTCTAAATTTGTTCGAAAAGGTAAATAGAAGCAGTTCAAGAAGCAATCACTTGGTGGCTTTTTGTGGGATCAACGATTTGATAATCTATGTTATCATCTAGCGGTCAACCTAGGAATTCAAAGTTGTGTAAGTAGTTTGTGAAATGACATAGAAGTTACAAATTTTTCAAATAAAAGAGGGGAATGTTTTCATACTTGTGTTTTACCACCACCTACTTTCTAACTAGCTACCATACCATTCAAAAAGTCATTCCTATTGTATTTTACCACTTATGGTGTGTTTTGTTGGGAAGTAAAAATGAAGTGAAAATTTTCATAAATGAACTCTATATGTAAAATTACAGATGAAACTCATTCCTGAAAATTTTAAATCCATTTTAACCTCTAACCAAACATGACCTTACTACCTAATTTCTAACTAGCTGATTAAGTGGGGCTATAGCTGACTTTGAATTTTCAGGTGTCTAATACAACCATTCAACATTTTTTTTTTTGGTCCTGCTCCTGCCATTTCATTATTAGCAAAGTGAAGCCTTATGATGTCTGACTAAATTATGCTAATGTTTCTCCTCCTTGAATTTAGTTGGTGGTTGAGTGTCTATGGAATTAATTGTTGCTGACTTCTGTCTTTGAATTAAAACGTTTTGTTTATTGAATTGAGTTGTCTTGAAGGCATAGTGTCATTGACTCTTTTATAAGTCAACTATTGGCACTGAATTTTTTGTTCAACTACTGGCAGTGACTTGAACTCAACCATTGGCTGAGCCTAGTGGATAAGTTGTATGGGACTGCGGGCAGGGCATATTCAGACATTTCACTTATGGCTGCAATGCAATTGTGCATGGTTTAGACTGGCTTTATTCAATAATAAGTTTAGTCTAAGAAAATGAAACTAAGATTGAAAGTGTTAATTGATGAAAGAAAATCATGAAAAAATGAGAAAAAAAAAACCTCTTTTTGGATGTGTTTGGTTATGAGGTAAAATTAAAGTGAAATTTTCTTTTCATGTGTTACATATATAAAAGTACACATAAACATTATTTATGAAAATTTTCTCCCTAACTTTACCCCTGAAATGGGTAAAAATGGTAATCATTCCTAACTTAAGATTTAACATATAGATCCAATCATTTCAAATGAAATTATTTCCTAATTTTAATCATTGCAGGGCTTGCCTTTTTGTTATATTTCACACCATGGGCCTGCCTCTGTTTTCCAGTAGTTGAGAAAAACAAAAATAAGTGACAGGCCCTTTCTGAATCAGAACTGTTAAGCTTGTTCTACTTTCTCCTAATCTAAAAATAAAAAAGTATTTAGCCTTCGCTGAACAAATTGCTAGGCCTTACCAGAGAAAAAAAAATTTGCTAGGTGGTTTTAAAACATCAGAAAAATTATATCTTGGTCCAAAGAAAAGGCTTATACATGGTTAGAGGTTTGTAGGGCAATGAGAAGATCTCTTGTTTTGAGCAACCACACATTGAGGCGTGAGTTTAATTCGCAGATGTGGTCGGAGACCACTTCCCGCTTCCTCCAGCTGCGTGCATGACACCAAAAAAAAAGTTTATACTAGCGTCTATCATTATGCTCTTGTTAAAAATAGATCCTGAACAACTCTTTCTCTATTCGTCATGTTGTGCTTCTTCCAGATTCTCTGTTGTTGCTTAAAGATTGTAACTTGTATGTCAGGAATTGAATCCTGAAACACCACAGGAATCCTCAGATTATATGGAGAGATTTTTCATTCCTCTCTTGGAAAAGCTTGGAATGCGCTTTTCATGCGTATCTTAAAGACTGAAATGAACAAATCACATTGATGTGAGTGCTCGGAAAATGAAAGATGAGTTTCTGGAATGTAAGTATGTAACCGAACAGTAAGTGTATGATTTTTAACATCAGCAAATAAAATTTTCCTCCGCAAATAGTTTGGAGTTATATACATAAAATAAAATAATATTTTTCTTCTGCGTCTCAGGTTCGGGCAAGTAACAACATGCCCATTTTGTTGCGTATACTCATGATAACTTATCTCCTTTTTTTCCTTCTCTTTCTCTCTGGCTTCTCTTTTTGTATCCTATAAAAATTATGATGCTTTAAAACTATACACAATAATAGTGACATGCATATGTTCACACAAGAGCAACCTCTTGCGCTTGCTTCTCCTTAGTTCCTTTGATGTGTCCAACGTAGAGATCAGTCCCAAAAGAATCAGCATCTGGGAGCCTCTGTTTCCTTCCACCTTCAGACATGCTCTTCACAAATTCCACTAGGTGCCGCCAATTCTCACCCTCAAACAACCTCTTATTCATTCTAAGATAAGTAAATGCACTCAATCCACTCCCACATTCTGACTTACTTGTTGACAGAACCTGTGCAAATGCACCTTCATCATACCTCTCCAGTGCATTCTCCCCAGCAAGTTCTGCTCCTGCTTTTCTTGTTGCCATCTTCACTTGTTGAACTAGCCCTTCTGGTGAGCAATTCGCATGTTCAGGTTGCTCTTTATCCTTCATTTCCATGCATGTGAAATTGAATATAACCCCATGTTTTGCAAGCATTTGTGCTATTGGTAGATAACCATCGCGGAACCTTGTGTTGTAGTAGCCTGCAGTTAGTTCAGCAGCGTGCGACCTTGCCTTGTAATGCCAGTGGATTCCAGCTATTTTGGCAGATAGTATGACCCCTGATGCTTGGAATATGGCTTTGGAAGATACAAGGATCCTCTCACCGTGTTCTAGCAGCTTAGTGGAGTACCAGTTCAGGAAGAAGCGTCCATATTCAGAGTTCCATGTTCCATCCCTTTTGAAGAATCCAGTGTCCTCAGGGAATTGGTTGTAGTGACCGGAGTCGTGGGGCCCGCTTTTCCCCAGTCTTTCTTCCCTATGGCCTCTGCTGATGCTTCCAAGGAAGCTCTCATGTACTGTATGACAAACAAGTCGTTTCAGTTAACACAGAAAAAAAGGAAAAGAAAAAGGCCATTTTTAGTAACTAGCTAGGTTTGTTTGATTTAAGTTTTGAGTTTTCATTTTAAGTTTTCTAGTTTTTCAGATTTTGTAAAGGAAATACTGAAAATTCTAAAAACTACAAAATCCAGTTTTCATTTTCATTTTCAAATATTTCTTCATAAAATCCTGAAAATTGAAAAATTAAAATGAAAATTAAAACTGGAAATTTAAATTTTCAATTTTCATTTTCAGTTTTCAGTATTTCCTTCACAAAATTCTGAAAACTGAAAAATTAAAAATGAAACTGAAAACTGAAAATTTAAATCAAAGCCAATATTTTGAAATTCTCACATGTGAGATGCCCTTGCTATCACAAAGCCAGAGATATATACAGTCCAATTTTTATGAAACATCTCTAACATTGGCATGCATTTGGACAATTTTGAAGAATTAGTTAAAAAATTTAGTGCTGTTTGTTTTTCCATACCTTGTCATAGCATTGGAATTCTCCAATTCCGGGGAACCTCCAAGTTCCATTGCTTTCTGGATAAGATGGATATCTTAGCTCTCCACAAGGACCTAATCCCACTTGAATTTCCTGCAATGAATTCAGTTTTAGAACTTCAAATCTGGCAACATCTCATGCATCATGTCCTAGTAAATGATCAAGCATTAGTACTCTTAACATCATGTTTGAAACTTCAAAGGCTAAAGGCCACTTTTAAGTATCATGATTTGATAGTTATATTGATACCCCTCTTAATATTTGTAAAACATGTCTGATTGCT
Organism: Dalbergia oliveri; assembly: GCA_030441495.1. Lineage (NCBI taxonomy): Eukaryota > Viridiplantae > Streptophyta > Magnoliopsida > Fabales > Fabaceae > Dalbergia > Dalbergia oliveri. The sequence continues at coordinate 12,605,583 of JAMLFY010000004.1, read as the reverse complement.
AGTTGCTTAATGCTAATAGCAGTCACTTTTATCTCAAAATTATAGCTCAGTTTCTTCCATTATCTGTTCACTACCTCAAAAATGTAGCACAATATTGGCATACTACTTACTATGATAACACTGCCCAAATAATCTCTGAATCTGTCACGGAAGCTCCTCATGTAATCAGAGTACACCTGGAGGGGGGTCCTTCCTCTTAGAACAGGCAAAGAATCGCAGCCCAAGGAGATGTACTCAGGATTCCTCCTCCCTGCTCTGTCCGTGTAAACAAGGTCTGGGTTCTTGCTTACTTCTTCCAGCACCCATGGGGGTAGAGGAATGCTGAAATAGCAAGAAGCAGAAAATTAGTCTCTGAAGATTTTTTTTATTTGGTCTGTCAGGAGTCAGGACTATAACAGTATAACATAACCAATTAATTTGCTGTAAATATTTCAAAAGGCAACAACTATGCTTCATTTTATTCATTTTTTATCTTTTTTTAATATTTTTTATTTTCTAGTTGCTGCCTATGGGCTATGCCCACCAACACTCCATAACATGGAAGAATTCAAGGGTAACAACATGCCTCCAAAAGTGAAAAAGGATATACCTAAAATTATGCTAACAAGTCTAAAATTCATTTAGTCATAGCACGATTATGCTATTCTTTATAAACATTTAATTTCAACAAGGGGTTGAATTGAACCGAAAAACAAAACATAACTAATCAACAATGAGGTGAAGTATCTTATATTGAGTAATGAGTACTATTGTCCCATACCTGCAGGAGTCACCAACATTTCCTCCACATTGATGGAAAGACATAACAACCTGAAGCTTCAAGCCATGCTTCTGTACCATCTGCACAAGCTCAGCATAGGCTTCCCAGTTGTACTTCAAGGGCCCATCTTTCTCCACCAAACCCCACCAAGCATCCACCATTACTCCTTCGACCCCTGCACTCTTCAGTGCCATCAAACTAGCATTCATTGCCCTCGGCTTGTTCAGGTTCCCTCCCATTGTTACTGTGTCCAAGGGCAGCATCACAAACACGGGCACCCTCTTCGAATCACTGTGGTGGTGGTTGTTATGAGCAACCAATGGCGCATGAACCTTCTCCCCCTCCCATCTCTCTTTCTCATCACTTCATTGTTGAAGTGGTTGTTGTTGATGTCACGTGTGACATGTGCTTCTTGCATGGAACTCTTTGCTCTGAGACGAATCGATGGCTTAGATTTTGCAAAGCAAACTTTGGCAGAAACCTCATCAGATGCTTTTAGGACTTTGGTTTCTTTCTGATTAATGAAAGAAATTGAGGAACGAAGTGTTAGAGCCATTTTTTCTGCGTGTATGTTTGTCGTTGAACATGAAGGGAGAATATATGTATTTTCAACTGCTGAATTGCAAAGCATGGTTCATGTTTATTTATTTATATGAAAATGGGAAAAAGGTACAAAATTTTTGGGTTGAAGCTGACAACCTTGGCGGGCCCAAGTTTAAACGTGGAAAAAGTGCTCCAAAATCAAATCTAGTTTGGCAGTGTTTGACACTTGCTTACGTGTTTCCACCTCTTTCCGTTCTTATCTAACTGGAAACAAAACTTGTAGCTTCAGTTTTTTAACGGTTAACCCACCTACAGTAATTTGTCTTGACAAGGGGAATCAAGGGCAAGCGAGAATAATTATGTGGCTAAGCTCGAAAGAAAATGGCATGATTCTTAATTTCGTTGTCTTCTTTCTTCTTTACAATTTTTCTGTTTACTAGTGGAGTTTTATTTCAATGCATCCAATTATATGTTGTCACATTATAAAAAATAATTAAATCAAGTATTTATTATCTAAAAGTCATTCAAATAAAATGATTTGATTAAATATCAATATAAAAATAGTTTTTTTGGCTACTAATATAAAAATAGTTTACACTACAAAAATGTTTTCTTAGGGTATTAAAATTTCCGTACTCGTGTTGTACTATTACCATATTCGTATAACATAGCTCTCCACGGCAAAAAAAAAAATAATGAGAGAACATCCTGTACTAGAAACGTACTCAATTCTCCACTTGAGATATTCTTGATCTTCTTCTAATATTGGAAACTTACTGAAATGATAACTAACGAGTGGCTTTGCATTGCAAACCCCACCAAGTGAGTATAAGAGGAAACTGGGCTTGTTTTCGTGGATGAAAATATCTTAGAATTTCAATATTCCCTTGGTTCTGGCTTAGTTTGCTGAAGATAAGAAGGGTGGAGGTCCATTTTGGTTGAGGAAAAACCTGTGGCCCGGAGCCAGTTTTTGCTTTCATTAGTCTTGGACCGTTCTCTACTCGTGTTTTTGGACTACCCAATTCTATAATAACTTCTCAATTTTTCCTATGCCGTTTCTATATATGATTCGGCAACATTTGATAGCTTGACAGTAGATAGAATCTTACGTACGAAATTTCATCTTCCAACAATTTTTTTGGGTATGGTCAACAAGTGTCATTAGGAGGATTTATTCAATGAAAAATATTAGATAAAAAAATGGATGCACTTAATTAATACTATTTGAAAGTTTTAATTAAAAGGTATTTATTATATATTAAGGAGAAATTATTCATTATTATTGATGAAGAGATCATCATATTGATATCAAAGAGATATAATCAACTAGATAGGCAGAAGATATAGCTTAGTGCTTCCTGATTCTAGTGAATATATTATTAAGGGACATAGAAGTTATTAGGATAAGAACATGAGTAGTAACTAATGTACATTGTCGGCAATAAAATGCTAATGCATCAGCATCAGAAGCAACGAGGAAGGACTCAAGTTCAATATAGAAAATAGGCCAAGTTGATCTTTGAGTTACTTGATGTTTGATGTTTTGTACCCTATCTTAAGGAAGGGGATATTAAGATAAGCTGTGTCCATGTAGTTCATAGGCCTACCATTACAAAATTTTGTGGAGGAAATGTAATCTTATCTTTTTGTTTCTCAGTTTTCGCACTTTAATTTTGCTCACAAAAAGTCCGGCAAGAAACCAAAAGCAAAAAATCAATTAACCGGAAACACTGGGAATTGAATGACGTGAATGGAATGGACATATAAACAAGCGGACCTCAATTCTTGCGTATTAAACCAACAATTTCACGTTTTGGGATCAATAGAAGATGACAAATACTATTCACCTACATAAACAAAGTTGCTAAAGAAAACATCTGCTTTAGGGTCATTATGTTAAGAATATTAAAGTCAAAATTTTAATATATTTAAAATATGGATCCACTTTAAAATTTTAAATCTTGCTTTATTTATAATATTTAATCTAGAACGAAAGGAGTACATTAATTGACACCTTGATTTATTACATATAGAAGAAGGGATTCAATACATTTCATGTAGACGGGACACTGTTCCGAAGATTCTGTCCACCTGCGTGTTGGGATTTTGAAGTTTGAAAATTAGCTTTTTGAGCATATGGTAATTAATGTTATATGATTACTATAATATGCTTCTTTTAGTAGGGAAAGAGTAAAAGAAAAGGCAGGTATCTTTTTTGCATTTATTTTTGTACTAACAAAGAGCAGATTTCCAAGATCTAAAGTCCTCCTTAAAATTCAGGTTTCGTTTTGGACAATAGAGGAGGAATCTCTCCCTAACTCATTTGTTTATAGTGCAACATTTTTTGTTGGGTAATTAATGCAGTTCGAAATTCGAATTTAAATAGGGTAATGCTGTATAAGCATTGTTATGTGGGATGAACCTAACTCTATTTTGTCTTTGGGTGTGTTACATGTGGGATTTGACTTTTCAATCAAATATTAGTCTCTTTTTGGCCATTACTTTTGAATGAGAATCTAATTTCATTGTGACAATGAGTTAGGACAAACAAAAGGAAAAGCCCATCTGCATATTTTCACACTCAGAGTAGAAGCAAATTTGAACAAATTGAATAATTGGTGTCATAAAGTTCTAATTATAGGTCATTTAGCACAATTTTTATTAAATTGAGACAAACAAATTAAAGTTCTGAAAATTTAAAATGTACGACTCCATTTTTCTTGGGATGTTAGATGGTAAAGTTTGATCTAGGTTCTACCGAGCTATAAACATCAAATAGGCTAGTAACTTTGTGTTAGAAAAGACTGCAAGCAATGAATAGATCTAGGAAGTGCACCCTCATGTGAGTCTCAAAGTCCATACAACAGAATATTCTAAAGATTAAACCCATTTCATCAGAATATCTAGATTTTGAGAATTTAACAAATAGCATGAAGTGAACTCACATAAAATCTGCAATACAAAATGCGTTTAAAAAATATCTTGTGATTGCATAGAATATACTATCTTTATTTGATTACTTTCATTAAGACATAGCATATATGCTACGGGGTTACCGTTCGTCACAAGTTTAAACTCCATGGTCCATGGAAGTTTTTGGAGGAATGCAATTGTATCTATGTGTCACATTACCTGTATCCCACTCTAAGCTAATCTAAGCTTGAGCAATAGACAATGAACTTGCTAGATATTTAATGATGAAAGGTATTATCGTAACAATTTACTAGATGAATATTAGGAGTTTAGCTGTTCAGGATACCAAAAAATGTCTCCTAGTAGGAAAATCGTATCACTTGTAAGTTGTAACTTACGGTAGCAAATGAAAATACACTATTGTTGAGTTATTGCTATTGCTACCAAGTGGGCAATCTATTGGGCTAGGGATTTATTCACAGTGTAATTAAATGATGTCAATGTGTGGTAGTGAGCACCAAGATAAATCTGATAGAATTAAATCTACCAATCAGTGGCGCAACGAGAATAAATATAGGGTGACAAGTAATTCACGATGAGACTCGCTTATCACTATTCACTATGCACATGAATAGTATTCAACAATCAAACCAGTCACTATTCTTGTGAATAGTAAAACCCACATCACTATTCACGCCAATAAAATAGATCAAGAAATTTACACTTAATTTTAACATGGAAACCCCCAAATACAAACGGAAAAACCAAGGAGACTGTGGTGAGCTCTCCCCTCTGACGCCTTCCATTTTTCCAGCATCATCAATTGCTAGCTCATCATCAACCTCATAGTCTTGAACCTCTCCCCTTTTGTGGCATTTTCTTTAGGAAGAAGACTAGCGTAAAATCAACCTTACCACCAGATTCATTAGTTTTCTTTGAAATAGTAGAATCCATATAGTTTATTGCTCATGAAACACTATATCTTTGCTTCTTATAATCCTCTTCTTTTTAGATCCCATAGCCTGTAGCCAAATTGCTCATCTCTGTACCCCAAAATATACAAGGAATGGCTATGTCATCAAGGTTTTGTCTCTTGCTCTTATTACGTGAGCAAAGGTTTTGCATCCAAACACTTTCAATGAGAGTAACTAACATCATGTCCAAACCATACTTTCTCTAGAATGTTAAAGCCCAAAAGAATAGACAGAGATATGTTAATTAGGTCGCACGTGTTTGAAGCTTCACCCAGAATGGCTACGGCAGCTTAGCCATTCTTAACATACAACTGACTTTCTCCATAATGGTTCTGTTGATTATTTGGGCCACACCATTATATTGTGAGATGCCAAGAACGGTCTTTTTATGCCTAATGTCATGTTCAAAGCAATAGTTCTTGAATTCATGAGAAGTGTATTCTTCCCCATTGTGCGAAGACACTTCAAAGGTTTCCAAGCTTGTCTCTCCACCATGGCATGAAACCTTTTGAAGTATTGAAACACCTTGTCCTTTCTCTTTAGAAAATAAACCAACACTTTTAGTGAAGTATCATTAATAAACATCACAAAGTATCTCCTACTACAGAGAGTCTCCACCTACATGGGACTACATACATCAGAATAAACCATATCCAAAATATTCTTTTTAGCTTCAATCTTTGAAATACATTATACGATGCTTGCCAAACAAACAATGATCATAAGGATTTAACTTCGTACCTTTGGCATAAGGAATGAGGGATTTATTAGCCAAAATCTGCAATCCTTTTCACTTATATGAGCCAGTCTTTTATGTCACAAATTTGGCCAAGCATTGTCCTTGTTGCATTCAACTCTCCAATCTTGCTTAACTTGAGTCTTGTACAAAGTGTTGTACAACATTCTTCTAGTAATCATCATTGAACATTTGGAAAGCTTCCACTTGCTATTACCAAAGTTACTTTGGTATCCAGCTGATCCAGAGCATGCACGAAGAAATTCAAGCGTAAATCTGGCACATGTCGCACGTTCTTCAATGTCAATGTACATTTTATATTTGTTTGAATGCACACATCACTAACTCCCACAATGTCAGAATTACTTTTATTGTCCATCTTCACTTTACCAAAGTCTCCTCCTTTGTACACATAAATAATTCCTTGGGAATGATATGTGTAACATCCTAATAATTAACCCAATACGCCTAGGTCGTATCTGATTAATTACTAGACTTTACTCTTTGCTTCAGTTCCTTAATCATGCTTTGAAAATACTTATTGAAATTATAAGCCATTTTTTTAAAAAAAAATAATTGAAAACGTGAGCCGCGCATAACGTGAACAATAATCGAAATAAAGCGAATAATTAGATAGCATGAAAAACACATCATATTGGCTCCATCATATAACATCCATAATTACATAACACATAGATAGTTTGCCTACCAATAGAATAAGACTAGGTGTAAGCAGTCTAACAAAACATAAATAATATATGGATGGAAGGACATCCATTAATGGCACCTAATAATAACACTCCAAGGATAGGGATATACTGAAATATACGAGTGAAACTAGCAGGATCAAGTTCAGCTACCGGTAAAAGCCTCAATGTGATTCATGAACACTTCCTTCCTATTTCTGAAGACGAGATGGAAAGAAAAATAGAGGTGAGAAACTTATAAAAAGAATCTTAGTAGGTACTCACCTCATGATACATTGTGTCATCATCATCGTCCCCAGGAACCTCGGGTTATTATGAAATAGTGAGTATGCTAAGATTGATTTATTAAGTTCGAAAATATACTTCCGAGGTTCATCGGTTTTAATCATGCGTCTTATAATGCATCATAAACTTAGCATGTTATTTTTATAATGAACTTTTCCTTTCATTTATACTAACATAGTTATGCATAAAATCACATCATATTCCTCATCATCATTTCATAATACTATGCATAGCAGAACATCATATTTCTCATCATCATTTCATAATACTATGCATATTTCTCATCATCATTTCATAATACTATGCATAGCAGAACATCATATTTCTCATCATCATCTCATAAATACTATGCATAGTAGAGCATCATATTCACATAATGCATTTACTTAGTTTCTTAGGAGACTTTAAGTTACTTTCATCATCATTTTCCTGGGCCACCTATACTCCACCCTTTTGGGAGTAATCTAGGTTATGAGCTCATACCTTACTAGTCGTCACTAGCATATACTTATCCCTTTTGATAAGTTAAAATCCCAACTCTACCCTTTTGAGAGAACGGGCTAGGGGCAAGAATCACCTTTTCACCACCTATAGTCTGATGGGTCCAAAGGATCATTTTCTTATATGTTTAAGTCACCATTGAGCCTTTGCATGTTATATCATAATCCAATTCTCAAATCATAATCATTATAACCTTTTCTCATTTATAGTCTTATTTTGGAATAATATATACCAATGGTATTCATGCACCTGGGAGATTCTAAGAAAGAGAGGTGGGTCACAATGGACACGCTTAAGTACCAAGTCTTTCCTAGCCAGAACTTTTCCAAATTACACTTTTACAGGAATATACTTTCTTCCAGGCAACAGAGTAAATTTTTAGATAACAAAGAATATTTCATTATTTCATGCATAGAATTATTCATAATTATCACAACTTCAAACATATCAAATCATAGTAATACTAACTCAAATCAGTGGCTGAATCATGAACCTCACATAATTGCTTAATATCACATTTTAAGTACATCCAAGATATTAGTTCTCGTAATATCATTTCAAGCCTTAAAACTCTTTTAGAAACTAATTCTTTTTGGTAATCTTGAAAGAAATTATAGAACCAACTCAATAGCTATTTAAAAATTACTTTAGGCCTACCTTAATCATGAGGTCAATTTATACATTGAAAGAATGTTCATGATTAAAATTTTCACTTAAGATAAAAGGAGCAAGTCTTGAGCTTTTAAAGATTTAGGTGATACTAGAATCATAAACATGCTATGCAACCTCATTTTAATTTTATCTTTATAAGGTGATAACTTGGAATTGTAAACATGATGCAAGAACTGGAGCGGCGTAGTCCGCATTGGACCAGGAGAGGGAGAAGAATCTTAATAAAAGAAAATAAGAAACGGAGCGGTTAGTCCGCATTGACCTGAAGGGAGAAGATAATTCTTATTAGCTCCAACTCAGACTTCTTAAAGAATAAATTCTTTAACTCCAATAATCTTAAGGAAATATTATCCTTAGGATACTACCATTTTCCAACTTTGCTTGTGATACTTGGGCAAGTCTTTAGCTCTAGGATCTTTAAGTGATGACATAAAATAAACATGTCATGCATTGATTCTTTTAGCCATTATAAAATAAAGTGAGAGCATAAAATAAATATGAGATGCATCCTAACACCTCACTAAGCTCTAATTCTTCCACATTAAGTTTTAATATTATTATTATTTTAAACAATAAATAGCTAACATAATATTATTATCCTGAATCTGAAATTTTATGAGAACTTTTTTTTTAAAACGTTATGATTATTTCTAATTTATAGTTCTATTCTGGAATAATATATACCAATTGTATTCATGCATCTGGTAGATTCCAGGAAAGAGGTGGGTCACAATGGACACGCTTAAATACCAAGTCTTTCCTAGCCAGAACCTTTCCAAATCACACTTTTAGGATACACTTTCTTCAGCAACCCAAAGGTAATTTTTAAATGACAAAGAATATTGCTTTTCTAATATATTACTACTATTTGTTAATAGGAGTTCCCAGTTTAGACAACCATCATCTATAAAAACATACTTCACTACTAACATCAATCCATAGGATATAATACATATTACACATTCAAGATACATTAAGGAAAACTTTAATATAACAATATAACATAACCAAAGTCTAAGATATAGAAAGATTCTATCTAGCACACATAATAGAATCTGAATTTAGAAACTAAGTCCAAAGCTACATCCATTTCACTGTTGATGACGATCCATGCTATCTAGAAACATCAAAGAAAGGGTGAGAGAAGTCTCCCTAGGTGATATTTCCAGGGGAGTCCCATTTCATCCAAAAATACTAAGAATAACACGAAGTGCAGTAATGCAATCTTTTATATTAACTCAAATTATATTTTACTAATGTCAAATAAGATAGAAGTGCACAATATCAATCATAATAAAAGTTCAGTAAAAGAAGTGTAATAAATAATCATGAGTGTACTTAAGCTCCCTTTTATAGTATCATGTTCTCTTCAAATGATTACAGCTGCAAGGTTTACTTCATATTGGATCTGAGATAGCTCCATTGAGGCGTCCCTATGTACGATGAATACCAAGTCTTTGTCGCTAGCATGGCGGGGCCCAAGGTATCACTATAACGTACATAAGTCCTGGTGATAAGGCGAGGCGAGGTGTCGTTTAGCAACTCAGATAATGTACACCAAGTCCTTATCGCTATAAGCAGAAAGTGTCACTTATTTATGTATTCATTTTACATAGTACATACAATATATATAAAGAATGAAAATTACATAAAGTTTACATGATTTCTTTCATATTTACATATAGACCACAAGATTTTTCATATTTACACATTAAGTCCAAACAACATAGGATTCATAAAATACTCATAAAACCCATATTTCGTACAATTATTATTGAAGCACCAAATCACACTATTTTTATAAATTCATTTCCTTTATAATAAAATATACTTAACTTAGTTTTTCATCATATAATAATTTATTTTCAAGTAATAATATGTTATTAATTCGTAAGCCTAAATACAACCAAAATTATTTCCAATCTATCTTTAGAAAATATGTAGGTAAATTACCTTTACATGTTTAATATAAGTAAAAAATATTTTTATCGATATAAAGATATAATCATAGGGTAAATAAAAGAGTAATAAAATCTAAGAAATATTTAAAAATAAATAATTGAAATTATACCCAAACTTTAAGAAATCACTTCAAGCATGAATCTAGTTAGTTTATATGTCATATTCCTAATGGGACCTTAACTTAAATCTTTGTAAATAATATTTCTTAATGTTAATAAATTTATATTCAAGTCAAATATTTATAATCCAAGGTCCATAGTCCAAGATAAACATAACACATAAACCAAGCTAAATATTACATGCTCAATGGTTTAAAATCCATTCATTATAATGAATTAAATACAACATTTTTTATGAACCAAAAATATTTTATGATCAAATACATAATGAGGTCAAAATCAAGCTATATTACCTTAAAATTTCACAACTTGTGCACAAAACTTTATTAAATGAAAATACATGATTTAACAAATTTAGACAATATTGAAATATTTGAAGAAAGCATAATCAAAATTTAAATGATCTTTAATCATACTTTTCAACCATATAAGTAAACAAATAAATATACATCATATGCACATAGATTAAGTATTTTATGTCACAATCTTTAAATTATTCAAACATATTAAAACCATAAACACAAACTTTGAGTATCATAACAACATCATATATGAAAATCATGCATGAAGCTTATTAGTGAAAGAAAAACCCCTACTTGTTCTTAGAACTTTAGAAACTTAGCAACACCCACGCTAGACCAGCAACTTCTTCAAGTTTTCTAAACCTTCTCTAAGAGCAATAATTCATGTATAAAGGCTGGAAAGTGTTGAAGTTAGATGGTGATAAGAAGAGGTGATAATTTGGAGGTGATTTGCTAAAAATTTGTAAATATTTTTGTGTGAAAATAAAGAAAATGAAGAGAGAAATGATGGCTATGAGTGTTGATAGATTTTGGGCAAGAAGAATGAAGTGTGGAGTGATGTTTAGAGGGGTGCTATATATAGAAAAAGTTTAGGATTAAAATATTACTAATTTCATAATTTATTTATCATATTTGATTAGTTAAATATTAAAACTAACACTAAATAATTTAATAAATTCTCAATTATCATTTAAAGACATACTAAAATGTTAATGAAATGATTTAAATTCATTTATTAAATTTTAATATATTTAAATATAATTTAATAATTAATTATTCAAAATAAGGTAAATTTGCTTATACTAGTTCATCTTAATTAAGTTAATTAATTAGTAAATGACTTATTTTTTTATTCAAACATCATAATAAGATTATTAGAGATATAATACAAGTATTTACAAAATTTATATAATTTTCTATAATTATTTATATTTTATTTGATATTTTACACTATTGCTAGTTTTATTAAGAATTAATTATTAATTAACTAATAATTTATTTAAATATTATTTTTTTTTCTTCTTTGGCAGCCTATAGGTTTGAAAAACATGTCTAATAGAGTTATAGAGGGTGGAAAGTTGTCTTGAATGATTAATATATGAAAATGATAAATTTTGCATATTTATCTTAAAGTTATATGTACTAAATAATTCATAAAATCATCATAAAAATTAATTTTCCTTAATCTATTGTTAAGAACATGTTTTTACCTTATTTATAAGTTATCTATAATTTTCATGAATTTTTTCTATAATTTTTAGTATTTTTAATATATCTTTACCTTAATTAGGTGTAATTTGAGCTAATTAAAATAATTAATTATCTATAAATAAAATATTATAAATTTTATATAGCAGCCCATGTGAATTTTGAGCTGCCTAACATGATAAGGAGACAAGCTCATGTTTATTGAAATTTTTAGTCAAAGTTTGGTTGGTTGTTGAATAATTATAATATGAAAATTTGACCATTTAATTTTATTTTTCAAATATATATTTTTTCTTCCATGTGGCTGATCTAGGTGTTAATTAATTGGTTTAGTATTATCAGCAAGATAAATCAAGGTTTAGGAAAATTTATCTTAAATTTTAAGTGATTATTTAGGTAATTTAAGCTTTAATTAAGTCAAAATTAATTAATTAAAGATCAATATGATTTTTAACACTATCCATAGCCTAATGGAGAGACCTATTTCATGGTCCTCCTTATTTAATATCACAACTTAGTTAAAAAATTTTTTTTACAAGACTTAGAGTTATTTTCTAGGATTTTTCAGAGTTTATTTTATACTCCATAATAGGTTATTTTTGTGCAATTATGCTAATATTATACAAAATTACTTAATATTGATATTTATGATCAAAGTTATGTTTAAGGTATATTTTTAATTTTTTTTTATTATTTTTAATAATTTAATGACACTCTAAGTTTTTCTAATGTTTGTTAGTTTTTTTACAGCTAATTATGTTATAAGTTTATTTTCTATCCTCTAGTGGTATTTTTGTAATTTCAATAAAATCCAATGGAATAATTAAAATTTTACATTTTGGTGCTAAGTTCCAGATTGTACAACTATTAAGTTTTGTAATATTTTAATTATACATTTTTTCAATAATTATCCTTAAATATTTCTTGCCAAAACAAATTCTCATACTTTCAAAATAAAATGTTATAACAAAGTAACACTATATTAAGAAAATTTGGGATGTTACACATCCTCTTTATTATCTTTGAAGATTAGTGACAACTTGAAACATAAATATGAAATGCAAGCTTGGAAATTTAAACATGAATATAAGTTCATTTATTCATTTCTTGAATTTGTGATGACACATAAAACAACATGGTTATGCAGGCATAAACTTAAACATGGATGCAAGTTCATTTTATTTCTTTATTATAGCTCCTCCAAGACTTTAGAGATATAAATTCAACCCAATATATCAAGACAAAGTGAAAAATACATCTTTCAAGTTTAAACTCAAGATCTTTATTTTTACATCATAAAAACATCATTCTTTAAAGTTTTGCATCAAGTGGAATTTTCAAACTTTAGAGGCCTAACTTGTGATGGATTTACAACCAACACGAAGGTCCTCATCATCAAGCTATCATCATATTCCCATATAGGTGTACGCCTCATTCCGCTGTTAGAGTACAAATGACGATGCCCCGAGGTCATTTTACCCGAAATTAAGGCAGTTGCCCGCAACCCTCGAATGGGTCAACTCGATGTTTGAAGGGGATTATGCTGTTATGAATGATATCGAGGAGGAACCTCGTTCTCAAACTTCCGCTCAAAATGACCAAAATACCCCTGCCTGTCTACACGGGTAAAAGATGCCGTTTGAGCCCAGAACTTTTCCAGAAGTTTAGAATGATGTTTATGAGCAATGTTTGATGTTTAGTTAAGCAGAAGGTCCTGAGTTTAGTGCAAATTACCATTTTGCCCTAGAACGTGTACAGTGCGCCTAACGAAGCAATAAGCAGAACCTAAGCAATATTAGGCTCTAATTGAAGATTAATTTATTTTGATAATTAATCTAGAGTCAAAATGATTTATTAAGGTTAATTAGAACCTAAGATTGCTTAGATAAACTCTAATTGTATTCTTTAAATTCAAGATTGCTAGTCATGGAATCTTGAATAGTGTTTCTCTCTCTCTTTCCTTAAATTAAGGAATTGAGCCATACCTCATTTGACCAAAAGAATTATTTTAAATTACTAATCTAATAAGATCACCCTCCCTAATCAAGTCTTGACACTCCTAATTAACCAATTACTTCACCTAAACACTTTCTTACAACCCCTAACCAAAACCTTAATCAAAGAAACACCTAAACACATCCTAACCCACAATTAGATGAACAAATTTTTTCTCTCTTGGCCTTATGTGGCCGGCCACTCCTCCCCTTTTTGCCCATCATGTGTTAACTCATTCACACTCCAAAGGCCATACCTTGCCCATGCTTTCAACCATACTTACAACCATACCTTTGTAAGAGATATTTCCTCCCTCCTCCTCTCCAAAATGGCGGGTTCCCTCCCCCTTGGAAGCCTCAATGTTGAAAATTCCTATAAATACCAAGTCTTGATGAACCTTGTCACACTTTGGTTCACTTGGTAAGTTCACACTTCTTGCAAATTCTCTCATTCCTCTCAAATTCCCTCAACTTGGCTGATTTCTTCCTCAAGACTCCAAAAGGATTTCCTTCTCCTTCCATCTAGAAAACAAAGCTTTCTTACATCTCTTCAAGACTTCTTAAGGTAGGGGTTAAGTTTTGATGATTTTTGTTTGTGTTCTTCAAGAAAGTTCTAGTTTTTCTCTTGGTTTCAAACTCTTTCCTTCCTCTTTTTTTTCGGCCAAGAGGCCTTCTTACAAAAAGAATGTGAGCTTGATGATGAGGTTTCAAGATAATGATTTGTTGTTGTCATGTGAGAAACCTCTAAAGCTTGAAACAACTTGGTCTTGGACCATACATGCTTGGATTTCCTTTCTTTTCTTGGCTTAAGTTTTTGGTTTTCCTCTTCCTCTTTCCCTTAAGGATTTCAGTTTTTCTTCTTTGGATTTGAACAAAGTTTGTAAAAATATGTCTAGTAGATCACAAAAGTTTTGTTAAGAAAGTTAATCCCATGATTTCAAAAGCTCTAAGCTTACCCTTGCCAACCTTAAAGTTGGTCGGCCGTTCTAGAATCCGCGCTAGATTGAAGCCTATGAGCAATAAAATAAAGAATATGACTTAGTTCTTGTAGTTTTGTTTAGACAAAGTGATGAACTTTGGGTCCATTTCCTTAAGCTTGATGATGAGTTCAAACCTTAAGATTTCTTTTGAAGTCTAGGTGCTAAGAACTCTAAAGCTTGCCTTATGATACATAATGGGTTGAGGTTTATGTTCCTCTAAAAGTCTTGCTAGAGCTCTAGCTAAGATAAAAACAAGATGCATTCATGTTTAAATTTATGTCTTGCATCTCATGTTTATTTTGATGTTATCACTAATTTCACAAGAGTAAATGAATGAACTTGCATTACCATATTTAAATTCCCAAGCTTGCATTTCATGTTTATATTTCAAGTCATCACTTAATCCTTAAAGATAATAATGAAGTTGCATCTCATATTTATTTTATGCTCTCACTTTACTTTCTAATGAAGAGTAAAATAAAGTGCATGGCATGTTTAAGATTTTGTCATCACCTAAATACTCTAGAGCTCAAAGACTTGCCCTAAGTATCCTAAAAAGGAAACTCCATTCAAAAGAAATGGATGAGTTTTGGTATGAACCAACAATGGTTTGATTTTGTAAAATACATGAATGATTTTCAAGGAAATGTTGGAAACTGTTTTATGAGGTCTCAAGAGGTTTAAAATAGTTTGGAATGTGTCAAAATCATGTTTTCTCAATTTTCGAAGGTTCTGGTAATCGATTACCACCCATGTAATCGATTACCAGAAGGGTTTTCAAGGACTTTTGGTTCTGGTAATCGTTACCAGAGTGTAATCGATTACTACGGCTTTTCATGCCCAGAACCTTTGGAAACCTGTTCGATTACATTATCAGTAATCGATTACCATATGTTCTTTACTTTTAGGAAACGATTTAACCCAAGTAATCGATTACGTCGTATGTAATCGATTACCCTATGTTCTTTACTTTTCAAAGTTTAACCTACGTAATCGATTACCATTATGTGTAATCGATTACCTTGTTTGAAAACCCAGAATGAATTGAGCTCCTGGTAATCGATTACTAGGAACATGTAATCGTTACCAGAACACCTTTTGTTTCAGAAACATTCCAAGAGAAAACTAGTAACTTATATGCATTTCAACCCAAGAGATTATGTGATCTTATGGGTTCATGATTGGTTCTATGTTTGGCTCCTATATAAATGCTGTTCTAAGGTGTTAAATGTGTAAAATTATGTTGAGTGAAGCAAGGATCGATTTAGAGAAGCTAGTAAAGAATAAGTAACTAAAAAGGGACTTGAGATGAGAATTCTAGAACACCTTAATACAAAGAAGTGCAAATCTGTTCTAGCATGATTAATTCAGGGATAAATGATTCATAATTAGTAAGACATGTACAAGATCCCTTCATAAATGATTAGGTGCTAATTTCTAAGTATAAGATGATGATAAGAGATCTAAGTGGTTTATAACTTAGAGAACATGCCTAGGAATCCCTCATAATTGATCTAAGAATTAATTATGGAGCCTTAGGCGAAGATGGATCTTAAAAGGGTCGCGAATGGAGATTCTAGAGCCCCTTAAGCAAATGATATATATTTTTGCCCTTTTATGTTGAGTGCTGAGTGGAATCTTGGTGAGTTCAAATCTTAGAGGAAAAGTTTAAGTGCCAACCCCTTGAGGGTAATAATAATGCAAATACAAGTTTAAAGCCCGAAAGGGCAAAGCATAAGATACTGTGAGATAGGTGGACGAGAGAGTATGATTATGATGATGAACCTCGTGCACACTTATGATGATGTGATTATGTTAGTTCCTTGAGCATGAAACTTTATATGCATAATTTGATGAAATGTTGTGTTTGAGATGCATAATGTTTCAAAGATATGAATGAAATTGAGAAATATGCTCATGTGAACTAGAAAGTTGTGGCAATGAGAAAGTTCCATGAAAATGATGCATGTGACTGAAATTATGTGGCATGACTCAATTTGAGGAAATTCGGAGAAGCTGTTATGCCGCGAATTTCCGTCAAATTGAGGGACAAAAAGAAAGTTTTTGAGAAATATGAAGTTTAAAGTTATATGCAGACGCATTTCTCCTGCTTAGGAGAAAGTAAACCGTGGGATGGACGTGAGCCATACCGAAGCGGACAAAGTCGTTGGTCTTAACCAGTCGATGCGTTTGAAGAAGGAGAAAGTCCCATGATGGGTGATCCTTAGGCCCCTACCCGTACTCTGGGAGTCGGGATTATGATATTTATGATTCGCTTATCAAGAGGATAAGTAAGAACTAGTGACGACTAGTTAAGGTATGAGCTCATAGCCTAGCTTAAGGGGTGCGGTTACTATATTATTGGTGACACAAGTATGAGAAAAGGAAAGATGTTCAAAGAAAAGTTTCATGCCACACAAATGTTGTTTGAATTATTGATTTACCTAAAGTGCTACCATGCATCCATGAAACATTATGTTGCATACATGCATTAAGAATCATTATAAAAGACATGGACCTTGGACAACAACCTTTGTGAAAACCTCATAATGAACCTATGCATGCTCAACCTTTTCATAATAAACCCAAGGTTCCTGGGACGTAAACGATGGCACTAGGATAGAGGACTTCCTCCTGATTCTTTAGTAAGAATTCTCACCCCTCTCTCTGTTTCTTTCCGTTACGTCTTCAGAGATCGATGGCGTCGTTCGTGATTTTCATTGACCCGCCTACATGGGAGGTGCACTATGACCCCGAGCATCAGTCCTACCACTTCAAGGGTCATTGCGAGGTGCGCGTTTTGCATACGTGGGACGCCCTTTTGCTTCCCCCGTCTCCAGCTTCGATCCGACTTCACCCTTTGGCGACGACCTGATCTTTGAGAGGACATGACCCGAGATGAGCGGACCGTCGTCCCAACCTTCCTCGTCGGAGGTACGGATATCCTAGATGTTCCCCGTACTCGATCAGGCTGATCCTCGGAGGATCTTCCCTTCGTTCCCTATGGGTCACGGAGGAGGTAGTGAGGACACGGTCACCAGGAGGCATGCGAGGCGCGTTCGACAGCCCGAGAGGCGACCACGACGCGGAGGCCATGCTGCCCTCGATTCCCATGCCTAGATCTCCGCTTCGTTGGGCTACATCGAGGAGCTTCGTCAGTTCGCGGGCTACATCTCCCCAACCGAGGACAGCGTCACCAGTAGGCTTGGAGTGGGAGGGTAGTGATAGTTTGGTGTTTATCTTTTGGGATTATTACCATGTATTTATCTTTATGTTTCCCATTGTCCTAGCTCTCCCACTAGTACGGGTAAGACTTTATGTTTCTGTTATATTTCTGTTGTGATGTACTAAACTATATTATCTAATGTAATGAGGAATGATGTTTATGATGGATGTGTTCTTTAATGTTTATATTCTGTATGTTTTATTTATTCTTCCGCTTCACGTTGTTTATGTTACGCGCAAAGGCTCGCACTTTGGTTTATATAAATCATTTCAAAAAAAATTTACCGTATTTTCCGCTAAGTATTTCATAAATGAATTTAAAGAGAAGTAATAACTAATAATTAGTCTTGATACGTCCTAGGCGTATTGAGGTTAAATATTAGGGTGTTACAATAGGCCTTATGGCAAATGTTCAAGGAAAGAAAGAAGAAATTGAATGAAAGCTAGAGAAAGTCCATGAAATCATCATTTTGAACCAAGAATAACACTTAGCAAAGCATAGAAATAAGCTTAAAGACAACTCCCTACCTTATGTGGTTTGAAAGAAAGGAAGAGAACTTGGTTTCTTGAAGTGAAATGAAACAAAATATCCTTGAAAGGTTTGAAGAAGAATTTCGGCCAAGGGGAAGAAAGAAAGAAAGTTTTTGAGCTTAGAAAAAACTTGAAGTTGTGAAATTTTTGAGCAAGTCTCAATGACTTCTAGCATGCCTATTTATAGAAGAATTCAAGCTCATGTATGGACAATAGGAGGAGGAAAATCTGACTAAATTTGAGGAGAAACAAGGAAGGAAAAATCATCTTGTTTGGTAGCTTAAAACATGGATGTTTTCATGGTTCCTTGTTTTCATACCTTGGTTTTTGTGCATTTTTTGACAAATTTTCTGATGCATTATGGACCAAAATTTCGTGCATTACAGCCCAAGGAGGATAAAATTTGTGTGTTCCATGTATTATGCAGGTGTAGGTAAGTATCTTTGCAAATTAGAGAATTTACAATTAAGGGCTTAGGTGAATTAGTAAGCAATTTGGGTGTTTTTAAGAAATTTCAGATTCTAATTAATTTAAATAAATAATTTGGACTCTAGATTAGTAATTAGAATTTAATAAGCTTTAATTTGAGCCTAATATTGCTTAGGTTTCGTTAGACAATGAAAATCTCAAAATTGCAAAACTACAAAGACGGGGCAAAATGGTCATTTTACTTAAAAATTTCCCAAACCACCCGAGCTTAACTAATGGTTCATCATAGCTTAAAAACATGTTTTAAAACATTTTAGTGAGGTTCTAGATTACAATATGAGAAAAAACGGCGAGCGTTTGGTCATTTCGCGTGAGTTTTAAATTAGGATTCTTTCCTCTATTAACACATATAACACAAACAATCCCTTATTATCATCAAAACATTCCCTTAAGGATGGATGGGGCCCACGATCTCATTTTCTCAGTAAAATAACCAGGGCATTTTGGTCATTTTACACGTATAGAAAATCGGGTTTGCAACTTTCACACGAATTGCTCCTAACCTTTCTTCTAATGTTATATTCCTTTATTGAGATTGTTTGCCAAATTTTATGTAAGAATTACCTAGAGTAATTCGGTAATTTCTAACATAGTAAAAATTCCCGTACAATATGATATGAAGCTTGGAGTCAATGACCCATTCAACACAGAATCTGCAATATGACATTCTTCATCTACAAAAGAGAGTAACACTACTTCCCCATTTATCAGATGGTTGTGGTATTTTCATCAGCCGCTCTAACTTCTCCAATTTTATTGTCTCTATCTTCCAAGCTTTACAATTCTTTTTGATGTGCCCTTATTCGTCGCAATGATAACATTTGGACCTTCTTCTTAGTTGGACTGTGATTGATCCTTTGTTTTTCTGGACCACCTTTGCTCTTACTTCTCCTTCTATTCTCTGTGATAAGGGCATGAGAATTCCTACCTAAGTCTTTCCTTCTGGTTTCTTCATTGAATATACCGTATTTGACTTGGACTAAAGACAGTTTCCCACTTGAAGTAGAGTTGCTAGATGACACTACCAAGGTCTCCAGCTATTTAGCAAAGAACTCAAAAGTAACAATGCTTGTAACTCATTATCTAGCACTAAGTTCTACTAAGTTCTTGGAAGTCACTCAAGTGCTCAGGAACAGACCTTTCATCTTATACTTGAGATTCACTTTTTCTCTCATAGAGATCTTGTAAATTCTTCCATAGAGTATGGACATTCGTCTCTGGCCACATGGTGGAATACACTAATATCCACCCACTGACTAATTAATCTAATGGCCTTCCATGCATCTTTTTCCAATTTTATTTTGTCACATCTTTCGGCCTTGCATTTCCCTTTCTATGGGATCATACAAATCCTTATAGAAAAGTATATCCTCCATTTTTGCTTCCAAATGGAGTAATTTGCTGTTGTTAACTTGATTATGGTACCCATATTCTCATCCATTTAATTTACACAGCACAATCATGAGCTAACTTGAGCTCTAATACCACTTGTTGGGCTAAGACCAAGTGTAATTAAATTATGCAAATGTGTGACAATGAGCACCAAGATAAATCTGATAGAATTAAACCAATTAGTGCAGAGCGTGAGAATAAATACAGGGTGAATAGTAATTCACGATGGGACTCGCTTGTTCCTGTTCACTATGCACATAAATAGTACTCAACAATTAGTCAGTCACTATTCTAGTGAGTAATAAGTTTGGCATCACTATTCACTAGAGTAGACCTACATCACTATTCTTACCAACAAAGTAGATCAAGAAATTTGCACATTGAATTTTTAACGTGGAAACCCTCAAATACAAGGAAAATCATGGGACAAACTTTGAAAAATATTCCACTATATTCATAATTACAAAATATCATTTCCACACTTTCTAATCTAAAAGGTAAATATTATATTTCCCAGAATCATCCTATTAAAATACTATAATTTTAGTATCAAGGAGCAATAAAGATGATACCCAAAAATTTTTGTATATTTACCTACACCTTACACTCTTTAGGATTTACTCACGCTTTTTATTTTTTCGTCTTACTCTAAGAAATAACAAGTTCTTTTGTGTATTTTCTCTATTATGCAACTCTTGCTCTCCGCGCTTGGTGTGTGTAACGAACCACCTCTATTTATAGATGCCTCCTATAGTGTAAACGCGATCTGAGTATTACAACTCAGGAGAAAATTTCTTCCCATGCACCGTCTTTCAACAACTCTTCAGTGTTGCTTATTCAACTTTCAGCTCCTTTTTCAGCCTTCTCTCTATTCTTTCATATGGTTGGACCTACACAATCTGTGAGGGAAAGCAGATGCAAACATAATATTTGACGGGAAATTCTTATTTGTGACGAGAGTAGAAATTTCACTAGCTTTGTTTTATCCATTATTTGACAAATTATACTTAATCACCCACTATTATATTTATCTTTTTTGTTTCGCTTTCATAGTTACGTTTTTAACAACTAAGAAAGCTAATTTGTCAAATATAAATAGAGTAGAGAAAGAAATTTTTCTTACTTCTAAATATATTTAAGAATTTCTTGACCCATGTTATATTTTTAGGTAAATAAAACCAAACACTCTTAAGATTTGGAGTTATTGCACTCCACCTTATTGTTTTATAAGTATAACACTCCACCCCATGTATATTTTAAAGACACTATTATTTCTATTATTAAACTCACATTTCTCTAATAACCATTTGTCTCATTGGTATATTATTTTAAAATATTATAATTTTAATTTACTTTAATTTTATTTATATTTAATATATATATATATATATATAATTATAAAATGAATCTAAAATTTTATTATTTGATGAAATATTTAAATTTTGAAAGCATATTAATTTCAGAGTTCAAAAAATAAAATCATATTTTTAACTTTTTCTTTTGAAGTATATAAAATTATTTTAATAATATTGAGTATGATTTATAATTAAATGAATATTATTTTATACCTTAAGTTAATATTTTAATATAAAATGGAATGTTACTTTTAACAAATTTTATATTTTCCTAATATTCATAACCTAAAATTGTGTTAGGAATTTCTTAACTCAAAATAAGAAATAAAAAACTTATAGAATTAATAGCTTTTTCAAAAATAAATCACACAAAGAAATATTAATTGCACAAAAAATGCAAAAAAAATTTGAGTGTCATTGTTAGAAGAGTAAATTTGTTATTTCACTAAAATATGTATGATAATCAAAACATTGATAAACATAACTATTAAATAGATGTAAGCTAAAATTTTGATATTAAATATTAATTTATTGTATGAAATAATATTCATTTAATTATAAGTCATACCTAATATTATTATTAAATAGTCCTATAT
Source organism: Dalbergia oliveri (assembly GCA_030441495.1). Classification (NCBI taxonomy): domain Eukaryota; kingdom Viridiplantae; phylum Streptophyta; class Magnoliopsida; order Fabales; family Fabaceae; genus Dalbergia; species Dalbergia oliveri. The sequence continues at coordinate 12,583,338 of JAMLFY010000004.1, read as the reverse complement.
ACTTTGAAAGAAAAATTTAAAAATATGATTTATTTAAATGCTAAAATTATTATGTTTTTAAAATTTGAAACTTATAGTATTTCATCAAATAATAAATATTTAGATTATTTTATAATTTTTATTATATATATTAAAGAAAAAGATGAGTTTGATGAATATAAAAAAAAGTTTAATAATAGAAATGAGATGTAGTGTCATATTTGTAGAATAATGAGATAAAGAATAACAACTCCATACCTCAATATGTTTATTGTTATTTACCCTATATTTTTTTTATGTCTGCACGTGCTACACGTGGTTTTTTATTTTTAATTTTTGGTCGGAAACGTGGTTGCTTTTTTCAGAGAAATGCTGAACTTGGTTTACAATGTTTTGGTAATTATGCTGAACGCACTTTTTTGTCATCAGCGCGACGGGCCAAAGCCTAACAACTCGAACTTTACAAAGACAGTTAGAGGGCCTGGTCCAAAAGAAATATCGAACATCAAATCCATGTGTCAACATGACCAAAAACATTCCACGTCAACAGCATTACAAAATAATAATAATTTAAAAAAAGAAGAAGAAAAAAAAAAAATCCAATTCCTCTTGTTCTAGCTTGTTTTCACGTCTGAAAAAGCTTGCGACTTTCTTTGGTTGCGGTGGCGCTTCTTGGCTCATCTGAAATTTGAAGAAGCGGTGTTTCCCTTCCTTCAAATTCCAAGTTCGAAGAACGAAGAAGAGTGGCAGTTATGGCAGCGCTTTCGCCGGCGCTGAGCAACAGTAATAATCACAAGACAGTGGCAGTGGGTGGTGGTGGAACTCCAAACCCTCCAAAATCCCAACGCGGACAGAACAAACCAAAGTGCAAACAGTGTGGCAATGTTGCTCGCTCTAGGTTGTTCCTCTCCTCTCCTTTCTCTCTTTTATTTACTCTATTTGGGGATATGGGTCTGAATCTTTTTGTTCATGTTTGCCTCGGTTCTAATCTATAAGTTCTAACTCCAAAAATTAGAGAAAAGAGAGAATAGATTAGTGACATTGAAATAAATATCAATATGCCTTTGGTATAGAGTTGCTGTAGTGTATGTAGGACCGACTTATCATCAAGTCTATTGTAGTTGAGAGAGCCAGGATTTTGCAGTGCTAGCTTGTACATCTCTAAGTCTTACCACCAGAAAATGCGATAATTGAGATAACTAGTTGATTTTGGCAATAAAAATATTGTAATTTGGGGATCCATGCGTATGCTCTATGGGAGCAAACACTACCGATTTTTAAAAGAGGTGATCTCTGGTCTCTGCCTCTGACAATATGACCTTGCGAGCTGGATTGCGTTTTGGAAATCAATAATCAATACAGTACAGGGAACAGGTGGAGGAACTAAATCCAAATCCTCCAAAATGCTCACATAAACTTGAAGACGGAATATGGATTTTACTGCATGAACAAAACATTGTTTCAATTTCATTTACAGTCAACTTGGGCTTCGTTTGTTTGAACAATTGCTTGACTTGAGTAAACGATCTATTTGGTTGTTGATTACAAACAGTTTGGCTGAGTTACTTATATTACAAATCTGGGAGTATTTATTTATTTATTTATTTATTCCTGAGCTTGAGGTCTGCTGATAGGTGATATTCAATGAAAAACATTTGAAAAAGTGGGATTCGATTACTTTTGGGAATTACAAACGGGTGCCGTATATACAACATTCTTGGTCTTTCATAGTGTTTTGACGAGTTTAATGAATATTGCAGGTGTCCATATGAATCATGCAAGAGTTGCTGTTCAAGAAATCAAAATCCGTGCCATATTCATGGTGTGCTAACTTTTCAAACACTATGCTTTGATTACTTTCTCAATTATCTTTTTAACCACCGTCCAGTTTCCATTTTGCTTTGGATTCATGGTTTGCTCAGTGCTTCTTGTTTTAAATAACTCATTGCATATCTCACAAATTTGAGGCTAAATATTTGAAGCTATGATAAAGTCCAATTGCTAAGTTGTGGGCACCTGTGTGAGCACTAGTATCTGCCCGTAAGCTACTTAAGGAGATTATATATGATATTTTAGTCTCAGCTCATTCATCGAACATCCCGGGTCAAGCAAAGGTTTAATTTATGACTTCAAGGAGTCCAGCTAGATATTTACAAAATTTTCTTCGTACTCAAAACTCTCTGGTTGAGTGATATACATATATGTGTTTTATGTTTTATACTTAGAGCATAGGGACTTGAGGAAATTAAAGAGTTTTTGAAAAATTTGCATGTCTCTATAGGTGAAAATAAGCTTTCTCTTAAAATTTGTTGTTATTGGTGAAGCATTTGCTCCAAATAGGTGACTAAAAAACCACCCATTTTTGGTGGGAACCTTGATTTCTTGCGCTAGTAATGTACTATTCTATCATAATTCTATCCTTACTGGGTTTGATTTTCCATTTTAAAGAATGAAGGTCATTGACATCCGAAAATTCTTGATGTATTATTGATGTTACATGTAGAAATGGAAGCTTACACTTCTGCTGTGGGGAAGAAGTTTCCTGTTGAAGTGAATTGCATTTGTCTAGTTAGTTCAAGAGTACTTAGGGGTCCATGTGTTTTGTTTGTGCTATCAGGAAATAGTTTCCAAAATAAGTTCCTTGGGGAAAACAAGACTTGAATGATTATCTGCGAAACAACACTGGTGTACCTGGTCGTGACTAAAAGATTTATTTATTTTTCCTTTTCCATCCCTGCTCCTGAGGTGGTCTTATTCTTTGGTTATGAGGGAAACATGTGGTTGAAATAAAACTTTTTTCAGCAGATAGATAGTATCTATAACAATTTTATATTAACTAATGCATATAATTTCTAAATATGAATTAAACAAATAATAAATTGATATTTTCTTGATAGGACAAAGGAAACATAAACACATATTTGGTGCTTTTTGGTTCAGGTCATTCTGACATGGTTAGCTTATATATTTAAGAGTAAACACTTAGCCCAATCCCTCAAGAATTTTCTATCCAACAATTTGGTCCCCAAAGAAAATAAACCTATCCCATGGTCCCTTAAGAATTGAAGTGTAGGACAAGTTAGTCCTTTCGTAAAATCTATCAATTTAACCTTAATGGGATGACGCGTGGTTGTTAAATCAATGATGCGGCACGTCATGTTGCACGTGGGAATCACACATCCCTTGAGCAATACAACATTGTTTCAATGTTTATTTTTTCCCCAAAACTTAGAACAAGACAATGTAAGGGAAGAGTTTCTTGAATCCTTCCAAAACAATGCTGTTTGGATGTCTATGTGTCAGTTCATGTGACATATCAATGTTGTAATGCACCACATGCATCATGCCATTAACAAAGATTTTATGGAGGAACTAACTTGTCCTATGATTCAATTATTGAGGGACTGCGAGTAGGGTTTATTTTCTTAATGGACCAATTTGTCTAGCGTCATATTCTTGAGGAACTAAGTTGGGTGTTTACTCTATATTTAAACATGATGGGATAACTTAAGTACTCAGATATTGTTTAGATATTTTTATTTTAAGTTCTTTAGTTGATTTTGTGTGAGTGCTACTAACTAGTGGCATCATAAATACAGCTCTTTTCTACTTATTAAAAAGGTTAAATATGTCACAAAACTAGTTGCATAGATGCTTTTTTTTTTCTTTCCTGTTGGCAAGGTTGTGAATATCTGTATAAGTTAATTCATTTTTTAAAATTTTCCATAATGTGAAGATCCTAACATCTTTTTACCCCACCCCCTTTGGCCCCATTTTTTGTCTCATGGTGAATGCAGTGTTGAAACCAAATTCAACTTTGCCCGACAAGACACCATCTTCTAGTGCTGCTCCCCTTGATCAGCAACCTGTAGAACCATCTCAATCAACGTAAGTTATAAGTTTTGAGGACAACCACACCACATTCTGATCCTATCTACTTTTGTAGTTTAATATTTTCAAACATAACAGCATAAACTAGATGGAACAAACAGAATATGTAGTTTAAAATTTATTTTTAGAAAAACCGATGCAGGACTTTTATGCTCTGAGAATAGCTTTGCTATTTCTCCTTTTGAAAACATGGGTAGACTCTGTAGTGAACTAGAGTTTGTTAATATTTTGCCTCCTGCAAAGTAGGGCATTAGTTAGTAATTACTTCTTTTGTCATTTGTTGCAGAAGCGCAAGTAGAGTTGCATCACTTCGGCAACTTTCCAACAGTTTTGCCCAGTTCAATAATTTGAATATTTCACTTCGCTCAAGAAAGCCACTAACTAGAAAGGTACACAGACATACACAAACAATGGTTGTTTAAATGTATGACTTGTTCTGGTGAAATCATTTTGTGTTAAAGTGAAAGCATTGAGTCATTACAGGATGCTGCAGCTATAAATGAATGGAGATTTTCTAAGTTAAAGGAATACAAGGAGCGAAGTATTGAAGTGGAAAATGAAACTTTTGACCGTTACATGCAAAATGTAGATTTACTGGAAGAAGTATTGGCTGTGAAGTCCATGGAAGACAATGTGATTTCTGCATCAGAGTCTAATACTCCTACATCGGAGAAAGACAATGACATGATGATCACAGGGCTGAAACTGCAGCTGAGATCAAACTCAATGAGAAGTGACAGTGTGAGAATAGGAATACAACAAACTGTAGATAGGGGACTGAAGAAGCTTAAGAAGTCTGCAGTTGATCGTGGCAACAATGACCCATTTCCTGAAGAGCCCAATAACGGTTTAGAAAGGGTAAAAAGTACGAGGACTGAGAGGTTATCAGCTATAAATGATGTTGTTGATAAAATTAACAAGGCTCGTACTGAGGAGGATTTGAAGTCATGCTTGGAGATGAAGTACCAAGTCTTTAATTTGAATGGGGGCTCTGGCATAGTAAAACAACAAGACAACGAAACATATGAGAATGAAATTGCTCAAAGTGATTTGGCGTCAGCAAAAGAATTGGATTACTCTTTACCAAAATTGGTTGGAACTGCAGAAATTGATCAAGAAACTCTCAATACCATAGACAAACACTTCTCTTCACTTCAGCATTTAGAGGAGCTATGAGGTTCTTGATATAAATATAAATTTATATGTTGTATTGTTTCAATGCATCATAATACGATGACAAGATGCAGCTGCCTCATTTTGTTTGAAAAAATCATGTTGTGTTGGGGCCTTTTTTGTATAACTGCTATCCCTATCTTTACTTTGTGCATGTTATCCTGAACCTGGGCACGTACATTCCTTGCAACTAAGGTCCTGTAGGGTGTTATCAGCTGAATGACAATTTTGTAACATAGTTGCCCAAATTTATCGCTACACATCCCTCACATTTATAAGTTGTTAGGTAGTGCCTTGGTCCCCCTGGTAATTTAATTTTTGAGCTTGAGTGGTTCATATTGATCACATACTTCTCAGTTTGTGCAAATATCTTTTCCCATGACTACTTAGGCGGGTGTGCGTGGTATGGGCCGAAAATGGGATGTCACCCATTTTTTCGAATGTTGAGTTTGAAGGGATAAAGCTGGAATATTAAGGACGGTCGGAATAATACCGTACATATTTCTGCCATATTTCTGTTGCTTTGTTCACCACCTTAGAAGTTGAGGATCCCATTCGAATAGGTCCTTTAGGAAGCGCCGTGGTCTAATAACTAATAAGCAAATTCTCGTTCAAGTTGCATAATTCATTTAGATATTACCAAGAATAGCTATCAACATAATAGGTTTAAAGTGAAGGACGATTCCATATGGCAACAAATGTTTACTAGAATAGTTACTGATCATTCACTTTGAATTTTGTGTTTCAACTTTCAACTACCCTTGAAATTGATAATCGTATTTATTTATCTTTGAATCAAAGACACCTCAATTCAAATGAATTATTGGCAATTGCCTCAAATGAAATCTTTGATAGGGTTAGGTTTTCAATGGCATATGCCACATGTGACAGACCTTCCTCACTTTCTGTATTTATAATTACTTCTTGAAGATTTCATATAGCATTTTCAGTAGTCCTCGAGTTTTGTGCTCTTGCTTCTTTGAGTATGAGTACTATTGAATTCATATTAGGAGAACAGTCACTTACCTGCCAGCCAAACCATTGTTTTTATTTTTATTTTTTATCTTTTTTTATTTTTTTAATGTTTGTGGGTTTCTTAATTGAGAAGTGGTTTTCTTTCTTGCTTTAGTCTTCTCCACACCTCTACCTCTCGATCCGCAAACCAAAGCTGCTTTCTTGGTGGGCATGTAACCCATTTTCCCCTTAAAGCAAAGGCTATCAATAGACTCAATACTATTAAGTTTCGATGGCTATACTCATTCAACGTCAACTTTTGTAGTCTTTTGCTAATTATCGAATCTATTAATGATGCTCAATGTTTCTCTATCCTTTTGTCACAATAATGATTCTCTCATAAGATTTTGATTCATTATATACTACATTATTAGCCCACCAGAAAAAAAAGGTAAAATGAAAAAGCGAAAAAAAAAAGAGCATATCCAAAATGAGAATTGCTCAGCACATAATCGACGTAATCTGACTTTATCTTACTTTTGAACATAGGTAGGTAATATGTGGTGCCAAAATAACTCTTAGTCACCCGTCCAATTACATGTAACTCTTTGATAATATATTAAATCTTGATAACAATTCAATATAATTTCTACCACTCTCTAGGACTTTGTATCTTTCATGTATTCTAAATTAAACCAAAGTGTCATTAGGTTCAGATCACATTACTATGATTATGTTGGTGATAAGGATAGAGGAAAAGTTTAAGAATATCACATGGAAATGGTGATTTCCCAAGGGGATCAAATTCAAAAAATAAAGATATAAAAGTAATCCTAAATTAATAACTTTTTTTTTGGGGTAAAATTACTAACTTTTATAAGAGCCGGGATTCAGCAGAAAGCATCGTGTTTTGGGGTATAGTTTGGTTATATAGATATATATATATACTCTTTTTAAGTAAAAGGTCAGTACCATGTGTGTGTGCAGCCAAGAATCATGGGCTCTTGGTCATACGAATCATGGCTTCTCTATAATTGTGAACTGGTACTGTTAGGACTTTGATTGATGCCATTCCGATGCCACTAATACTGGGTCAAACAGTTCCATATAAACTTCTACATATGAAAAAAAGCGCACACCAAAAAAACAAAAAACTAAAAAGGAACGGCAAAAAAAATAATAAATCACTTGCCACCTTTGCCTGTGAAGTGCAGAGCCACATGGTTTCACAATTCACACACTAATCTAAAAATTGTAAAGGATAATAGATTGTTTAAAGCTTTTGAGATGTTATAAGCCATTAAGAGAACGCATTAACTTGAGTGGTTTGACCTCACTCGATTGTGAACAGCATGTAAATAGTTGTATCTAGATATGTGATTTGGTTTTATATCCTGGATTCATAAATTATGACAATGTAAGGAGTACATTTTTCATTAAATCTTTAAAAAAGTTAATAAGAATATTGATCAAGATTAATAAAATATAAATTATGTGATACTTTTGAGTGATTATTATATGACTTTTAAGTTTTAATCAACTTTTAATTTTGATCATTTAAGTATGATTATACAGTCAATATTTATTTCTTTCAATGTCCTAATGAATCACTTCTCTCTTTTGATTTTCCCAAATATATATAGTCACATAATTAAATCATTTAAGAAAATTTAGCTTATGAAATAAATTTAGCCGATATTTTTTTGTTTGTTTATTTACTTATTTTGTCTCAATAGGGAGAGAAGAAAGATATGATAACTAAAATTTTACCAATTACAAAAAGGGAAAAAAAATAAAGTTTTTACCTTTTAATAGTTATAACTATTTTTTAAAATTTAATTTCTATACTCATATTTTTTTAGAAATATTTGCAATTATAACAGAAGACTTTTTTTTTCCAAAAAAAATACTATTGACGGTACGTAATACCCATCAAGATGCTACTATATCTATAAAATGGATAAATTCATTAAAAAAAATGGAATATTTATCGGATTTTTTTTTAAAGGATACAACTTATGAAACCAGATGAGGTGCTTGCGCAAGTTTTCTTTATAAAAAAGGTCAATGCTTATATATAAGCTTAGCGAGTAAACATTATATAACTAATTTTTTTTTTTTTATATGTTGTGTATGATGCCCAACTTACATGTGGTCTTTAGTTTGTACATCTGAACACCTTTGCAAAATTGTTGAACAATCGTTTAGACAACATAGCGGATTATATATTGTCTCTTTGCCAATTAGTTCACGGAGGTTGAGAAGCAATATTCAAGATATATATATAAAAAAATTGGATAATGTGTTTAGGAAGTCAGACCATGTTTGTTCAAGTTGTTTGAATTGAGAGATAGCATGTCTTTGTTTATGTTTGTTTTGGAGAAGGAGTATTTATCATTATTACCTAAGCCCATCATCTTTTGTAAGTGAAAATGACAAATTAGAGGAAGGCAAGCCAGAGAGACAATCCAGAATGAGTTTAAAAAGCTTATTCAACAAAACTAATTACATCTCATTATATAACATGGTCCCTACCATTCCCTTAGATCCCCGAACAGTTACAACCAAACATGTATTCAAAAAAGAGTGGCTGGCTTAATTATCAAATATCAATGATAACTACAATGGTGAATTAACATATTCTCAATAATCATCACATAATGCTTCATTGACACGGCGCAGTTGGGGTTTGTGGGATTTAGTCAAAGAAGGCAGGTGTAATAAAATTTGGAAATCCCATTCCACTAAACACATTATCGACGTGTTCCAATAGGGACTCCACCACCCAAAGCCAAACAAGAAATTCCAAGCACAATTTTAGCTTTCTTCGCCTACCTTTTTTTTTTTTTTCACTTTCGCCTAGTTCAAAGTGAAGACAATGGCTCAACCAAGCCCCCTTTAGATTACAGACACAAATCTCTATAATAGAGATTATGGTAATAATGGCACGATTGAATCTATTGCAAGTTCTTTTTCTTTATTTTTTTTTCTGTTTGTTTGACCTTTTGCTCCAATGAGTTCATGTTTTATTATTTATTAATTAAAGGAAAAGCGTAAGAAGGAGAGAGAATTGGGTTTAACTTTAGCTAGTCAAGAATCATACTTGAAGCTTACATATATAAAGCAGGCTATCCTGGACAACATTTTGGAATTTAGATAACGATTTGGCAACCCCCAACTTAAAAAGAATTTGCACGAATCGGAGCAAGTGGACAATATTTTGTACTGGTATTCAGTCACTCGGAATGATGCTTTGAATAAGCTAGCCCAATATATAAAGTACTCAATCATAATCAAAATTCTCTCAAATTTTATGCTTGTTACGGGATATGAGACTAGATGTCAAGATTCTCCAGATAAAGGCTGAAGGTTTCGAATTATTCAATTAGTTGTAATTGCAATGCGATCCTTATGTAAACTTTTCCTTCTTATAACCGCTGCGTACTTCAAGTGTTAAATAATATTATTCTAAGGGGACGTGTGATATACGGAAAATTTTAACATACATTTTTGAGAATATGACTATGGAAATTTAAGATTCTCATTATTGCAATTGGTAGATGGTTTTTAAAAAAATATTATCTGATAAGTTGCATTTTTAGACATAAAAATAGACCAGTTTTCAATAGTCCGCTCTTTACCATCTTTGCCAACTTTCATTGGCTTTTATGATGCATGATGAATAATGCAATTGACTCACTGTTATTTTTTCCCCTCTTTTGTCGCAAAACGTTACACCATCAATACAAACTATTCGTGAACCAGATCGCATACACAATATGCTAAAACAGGGGAGGATCGAGACAAAGCTTTTCCATGGGATGGTTGGGGTTAACTAAGAAGCTAGAAAGCAACATGATTGAGCTTACAGTTACATCAAACCCACAATCCACAACTGAAACGTGAGCACAATAATATAAAGCAGTTGCCGTTTGGCAAACTTCCATCACATAAATGAGTGGATCTGCTCCATTGATCACTACATTTTGAAGACTACGTACAACTAATTAAGAAACAGCCTGTGATGAGGTTACTGATGAGATAGCTAACCGCGTGCGAGAATGGTCTAACCTACTAGTTTCAAAACTTTCAAAAGCAAACGACACTAGCATATCTGATTAAAAATTAAAGATATTCATACCATCATACACATTGTCATCAATTATAGTAATTGCAATTAACTAAGGAATTTTTAAATTAATAGAAAATATATTTTATAAATTTTGTCATTTCTAAAAAGAATATTTACGATCTCAAATGGATAAATGAAATTGTATATGTACCATTATTATTCCAAAACTAGTTTGCCTTTACGACTGAAGGAAATTAAACCAACCAGCCTTAATTGGGGTTTGATGAAATGATGATCAATATGTCGACAACAAGAATGCCCTCTTGCTCCATAATAATCGATCCAAAAAAGAGGGGCAGAAATTACTAAAAGAGGGGAATTATGGAGACACTTAAATCTGAAAATGTTGAGATTAAAAAGACAAAGAAAAGGAGAGACAGTTCTCTGGCTGTGCCAAAACCAAAGTCCTAGGGCAAAGATTAAATCAACGAGTCCTATAATGTACACTGAAGTTTGTAATGTTTGTTTTTGCCGTTCAGGTTCCGAAGTCACATGTCAGACACATGATGTGCTTGATGTCAATTGTCACCAAATGTATAATGGCTGAAAAAGATGCCTTACACAATGCATGAAAATGGGGCAAAAGTTCAGGCCGAACAAAGTGTGACGGAAAGGACGACTTGAATCCTATTAATTAGGGGTTGTCACGTATCAGTGGGTCGGGTGCCCATGTACCTGCATTAGTTCTATTGGTTTAGCCCATGCGTCATCTATGTGGGCCCTAAATCTGATTCACCCAAAATATTAATTACTCTTACAAATTTTGGTAGTGGCAAGAGGTAGACAAACCCGGTGTTAGTATAGATTTGGGTTCAAGATGAATCCTATATGTGGTATGAGAAACAATACATAATATAGGGAGGACTCAAGGAGGCATCATGATTAATTTGTCGGAGGGAATAAGGAAGGAGATTGGGAATACTAAGGAGATTAGATTTTGGAAGGACTATTGGTTAGAAGTAGGTCTCCTTAAGAATGCATTTTCAGGTTATTTCAAATAACTGATTAAGAGGAATCAAAGGTGAGTGAATGTGGCTTTTGGGATGGACAGGAATGGATTTGGAGTCTTCAATGGAATATATCTTTATTGCCAAGAGAGGAGGTAATATTAGATGAATTACACCAAGTGCTAAATACAATGAGACTTAACGAGAACAAGGTGGATAAGTGTAATACCTGGTGTACAGTGAGTAGATAAGTTCTCTATGGTCTAAGGTCCCCTGGGACCTACCGCCAAGTCATGAAGTTTTTTAAGTTTGGACCTACACCTCTTTGGAGGGCTACATGTTAGAGTCACATTCTTAGGATCAAAAGTCCAAGTAATTGTTCCTAGAGGGAAAACAAGTTGAAGAGTGATTTTTAATGAATTTTATGAAACCTTTAAACGTTTCATTTTGAGCCCCCAGGTTTAGAAAATCTCGAAAACTTTCGAATTTAAACTAAAACCCAAAATTTGGATTTTGAATGGTTGAGATTTTGATTTTTTTGATATTTTCTTTGAATCCAAATGGAGGGTATTTTCTTATTTACATTTATGTTTTAAAGTTAATGGGAAATAAAATAAATGATTAAGTGTTGCTCTAGAAGTGAGATGCTTTATGTTTTAAAGTTATGTAAATAAGTGAGATGCTCCAGAAGCTATGTGACAGGAATTATGCAAAAGTTGGATTTTGTTGTCGCTATAGCGATCACCAGAATGCATTTCACGTGTTGAGTGGTCTAAGGACCACTGTAGCGATTTTGGACCGCTATAGTGGTCATAAGTGCACAGTGGAGGGAGCGGTACGCCTGACCACTATGGCGGTCTCCTAGAGCATGACGGTCCCAGAAATGACGTCGTTCCACTCTAGCCCTTCTTTTTCTAAAAACCCTCCCCGCCCCATTCTCTCTTTTTCTCTCAATTTCACTCAAATCTAGCTCCCCAATCATCAAAGGTATGTTTATGTTAATAGATTTTGGTTCCTTTTCTTCCATTCCTTCATAATCTTGGATTAGATTTGGTTATTTCTCTCATTGTTGTCAAGTGGGTGTTCTCCTAAAGTTGTTAGTATATGTTTAGAGTAATCTAGGAGCACCCATAGATTACTTATGAGTTTTATAGTTGTAATGGCAGACGTTGGTGCCATCCCTCCTCCAGAGTCCTAGTGGTATTGGTGCTTCTCGTTCCACCCCTCCAGGTGAGTGGGTTTGATCTCATAGCCTTATTTTGGTCATTCTATAAATTATTTCTAGCATCATAAAGTGATTAGGAATTATTTGCTAGAGTTTTATCATGAATATGCTTGAAACTTAGCATGAAAGTCTATGTTTATTGAAATACATGGGACAATTATTGAATTAAGTTGATATCATATGGGTTATTTCATGATCTTAGAAGTGATTTTGCTAATGAGATGTTAGTATGGCTAACGAAAGGATATATAAAGTTTATGTTCAATTTTTAATAATTGAGCATTGTTGAACTTAGAACACATAGAACTCCCCTTTTATGATTCCAGTTGATTTTAGATTAGGGAATTCCTAGAGAAAGAGCTTAGTTAACGGTTGTTCGTTAACCTTGGTATGTCAAGGCCCACTAGGGGCAAGTTATTATTATACTAGATCAGTTGTTAGGATGCAGTTTGCAAGGATTAAGATCTTAGCTATAGACTCATGTTCGCGGCTGAGTACCACCCTTCAGTATCCAGATAATCAATTCTCTTAGTAATGTCTTGAGAAACAATATAGTTTTCATGAATTCAATAAATTACGATTTTTGGTTATTACGTAAAATAAATAGAAATGAATTGTAATTGTTGCATTATTATTATTATTTATGTATGATTCTTTCTTGTCCCATGTATGGTTATGAATGAGGATCCACTTCCTGAATTTTATAGCAAAACTCACCCCTCTCTCTTCCTTTTCCATATATACAAGTGTAGCTAGGATTTTCCTCCCTTTCCTCTCAGCATTAGCTATCATCTGGGTGAGCTTCACATCGTAGTGAAGTCTTTTGGGTCATTATAGAGTGCCCAAGTGATGTGACGGGTAGGATCTTGGTTCATAGATTTATATTTTGCATTTTGATATACCATAATTCTTTTGTACTTAAACAGTATATCATCCATAGTTTCTTTTGTATTTGAGCAACTCAATTGAATTGTATATCACAGTTACAACATTTCATATTTCATTTATGATTAGTATGAGATTCGATTTATGATTTAAATTATATTTTATGAATAAAGTATGCATATAGTATGACGCAATAATCACGAGGCTTAGGTGGAGAGTTCTTCACATGCAAATCACGATCCAAATCTGGTCGTGACAAAGTTGATATGGAAGTTTGACAAGAAAGGTGTCTTCTGTTAAGTCGTGATGCAAAAATTGAATGGGTGCCAACAACAACAAGAAATAAGCAGCTTCAACTATGCCAGTAAGGTTTGGAAAGGACTTGTGCCGCCTAGAGTAGAGATGATGAATTGGTTGGCTGTTATTGGAAGATTAAATACGATAGACAGACTTTGTAGATTGGGCATTATCCAAGAGGAACAAAATATATGTCCAATGTGTGGTACTAAGAGAGAGGATTTGTGTGTAATACCGGTTTTAAATAAAAAGGTTAGAAAATTTTTCGAACAAAGAAAGGTGCTGGTCACCTCTACCTATTGTTTCGGGTCCTAAATTTCACTAAGTCTGGACCCTACACGCCCTTGGAGGGCTATGTGATAGAGTTATACTCTTGGGACCAAAAGTCCTGGTAATTGTTCCCTAGAGAAAAATGAGTTAAAGAGTGATTTTTAACGAATTTTATGAAACCCTTAAGTATTCCGTTTTTAGCCTACAAGTTTACGAAGTCGTAAGATTTTTTGAATTTGAACTAAAACCCAAAAGTTAGATTTTGATTGGTTAGGATTTTGATTTTTCTAATATTTATTTGAATCCAAATAGGGGGTATTTCCCTATTTACATTTATGTTTTAAAGTTAATGGTATTAACTTAAAATTAAGAAATGTAAATAAGTGAGTAGTGGGGTAGTAAATCCAATACATATCAGTATTAGTACTGTTCTGAGAGCCCAGACGTTCACAAAAGTGAAGTCGGTGTCTGGAGCTTCTGGAAGCCTAGGCGGTCAGAGAGAGCAAAGTCGTGTCTAAAGCCTCTGAGACCGCCCAAATGGTAACAGAGAGCATATCCTGAAGCTTCTGGAAATCTTCTGGAGGTGCCAAGCGGTCATATAACCACCCTCAAAGAGCATAAAAACCCCATTTGGGTCCAGGAACACCTCAAGATGGTTCTCTCCTCTCCCTCACTCAAAAATCTCATTCCAACCCATTTTCATCCTCCAAACTCCAATTTTTTCCATTTCTTCAAGTTTAATTATGAATCTGTCATCCTTAAAGCTTAAAGGTACGTTGTTCTCTTGGTTCTGCTTCATTTTCTTCAAGTTCTTTGGAGTTATGGGTGGTTCACATGCTTCTCAAGGGAGAGAAGCTTTCCACCTTGTTAGAAAATGGGTTCTTGTGGTTTTAGAGGTTAACCTAGAGTTCTACTACTTCCATGACAGATAGAGATATCATTTTCACTTTCCAGAGACCTGTTAGTGTAGTTTCTACCTTTTCTATCCTTCCAGGTGAGTGGGTTTACACCTGTGACTTCTATGTTATGCATTAGAGTTATTTTCATGAAAACTATGATTTATTGCTTGATTTAGAGAATTACTATATGAGGATTTGAAGTTTTCTGTTAAATTCTATGTTTAGAACTCCTGGTTTTAGAGCATGAAACATGTTTTAGACAAAACTCATGGGACCATGGTTGTTGAGCTGATTCTATGTAGAATTGATTTTATGTGTAACTATTAGAGGATTTTATGATTGTTTTCCTGGATTTGGAACTGGTTTATGTTTATGCTATGGTTTTATACCTAGATACGAGATTTAGAGAAAAATGATTGAAATGATGGTTTAGACTCTATGATTTCAGAATATGATATTGAGTTTTACTAGTTTATGGTTGGAACTATGTTTAACAAGTTAATAGTTTGAATTTAAAGAGTTTTGATGATTGAATAATGTTTTGATAATCAATAAAAGAGTTTTAGAGCATGAGTTTCCACAAGATTCAGAAATTGGCGGCTACATACTCTGGAGGTTTGGAATCTCAATGTCCACAAAGGGTGATTCCTTGGACATGTTTCCACAGCCAGGTTATGCTAAGGTCAAAGTGTTAGAATCGAATGGACTCAAGTTTAGAGAACATAATAAGCTTATTGTTAATAAGAAATTATATAGAGATTTAGACATAAAAGGATTTTAGAGCATGAATCTTTGTGTGACTCAAGAGCGGTGGCGGATACATATTCTGTGAACTTGGAATTACCAAGTGTGATTTCATAGTCAAGTTATGCTAAGATCAAACTATCAGAGTTAGAGAGATTCAAAGCTCTCAGTAAGTTTATGAGCCCACGAGGGGTAATCTATTAGAGAATTATAAGCCCATGAAAGGCAATCCATTAGAGAAATACAAGCCCACGAGGGGCAACATACTCAGAGAATTATGAGCCCACGAGGGCCTAGTTCACAAGGAACCATTGAGATCGGTCCACGAGGGACGTGGTTCACGAGGAACCATTAAGATCTCAGGGGCTCTTGTTTATGAGGACTGACATCCATTTTTCTGTTATTGTTTATTATTATGATATTTCAGACTAGACATCACTTTCTCTAGAAACTATAATAGTATGAGTTTATTTAATATTAGGTATGAAGGTTAATTAATGAAAGAACTTTTGAATTGGTAAAGTAATCAGTTGAATGTATATAAATATGTGTACAAATGAAGTTTATGGGAACTTAGACAAGAGAATGAATTAAAGGATTGCTTTATCAAGTTTATGAAATGATGAATTGCATATACGTGTATGTAATATAATTGCATAAGACTTTTTGAGAAAAGTACTTTTGAGCTGATATATGGACACGTAATTATATAAGATTTTCGAGTACTTTTAATATTATTATGATTTATTTTATCTATTGCTCTTTGATGTCTCATGAAAGGGGATTTCAGGTGAGGCTTAGGTTTTGATATCAAAACTCACCCCTCTTATTTCTCTCATTTTTCAAATAAGAACAAGACAGGAAATTTTACACAGCCAAGTACAATGCCAATTGGCAAGTTTCACCAGAGTGAAGCATTCTGATCTTATTTAGAGCGCTCCAGGTATTGTGGGCGGGTTCCGGACCTAGGGTATGGGTTGTTGCATTTAGCATATCATGATAAACTTTGAAGTGTATTTCGATAATATGTTCAATGATATGGACGAATTTGTAATTTTAAATTGAACAGACATTATGAGATTTCAGTCATGATTATTTTGTTTTCAGAGAATAAACAATGTGTCTAGAGAAAGTGACAATTGTGCTTTAAATAGACTTTTATGACAGAGCATACATATAGAAGAGGTCCAGAGGCTAACGTGAGAACTAGATTTCTCACATGCCACGTGCTCGGATTCGGGTCGTGACATTGTGCCACCTCTTTCTAGCATGTGAGTTTGCATAGACAATGTGGGGAATATGGTTGAACAAATGGAATGTGGCATATGTTATTCCATTTGACATGAAAATAGCCTTGGAGTCTTGGTTGGGAATGAAAATGAGGAAGGATGAGAGAAAGAAATGGATAAGGTTTTCTTTGTTTTTAATTGGTTGATATGGAAATGTAAAAGCAATACCATATTTGAAAAACAATGTGCAGCCATGAAGAGGTCATGAATATGGCTGAATTTTGGCTAAAAGAATTGTCAACATAGAAACCCTAAATGTTAAGATAGGAATATGCATGTATGTGGAATTAATTGGATGCTTTATTTTATTTTATTTATTTTTTATGGTATTAGATTATGATGAAATTATATGTTCATAAAGCTTTCAGATACAAGAATAGTATTTTTTGTGTTTTGCATAACACCAGAAGCTTACAAACCACGTGCTATGGCACATGAGTGATACATTATGAGGTATTTGATTGAATATGGTGAGGTCTTAAGGAGTGAAATACATACACTAAAGTGATACACATTACCAGTATAGGAAACTGTTGATAGTGGTAAGGTCAATCAAAGGATAATGTGACTTCAAAGGTAAAGAGATTATCATGAACTACAGTCATGTTATTATACAAAAGTTGAAATTTTGAAAATTCAGGTTCATTTTTGGTAGATGGTGTGGAATGATGACAATGGCTCTATGCAGGAATTGGAGTGATATATTGTGAGGAGTGATACAGTGAGAAGTGTAGTGATATATTATGAGGAGGAGTGATACACGCGTTGAGTGATACAAAATGAGGAATGTAGTGATATATTGTGAGGAGTGATACACAAATGAGAAAAGGAATGATACACTGTTAGGATTTTCCTATTAGTGATTGAATGTGTGACTTAATGTGTATATCAATATAAGAAAATATACTGTAGGTACTACTTTAGGTGTGTATAACATAGTTAATTTTGAATTGTGTGCAAAAATATTCTCTATTTATGTGACTTGTATGTGTGTCAATGCAAAGAAGTGACACATTTGATCGAACACTGCTTGATATAATGAGTGGATAGCATTTCTGTGATGATGTGAAAGAAATAGCATGTATGCTATTTGATTCTATAAGTGACCTTGATGGCTATGTCGTAGGGGTCAACTTGTGAACTTTTCCATAGCTACCTGGCATGACCAATTGGGTGGTAATGCTATGTTATGGTAAAAATTCTGACTTTGGCATGAAGAAGTTTTTTTTATTAGAATGGATTTGAATGTCTAATCACAATGCTTTTAATTTTGCCTTGTGGCACTAACTGATTGCATAGGATTAATAATTTTAGCCTTTGGTGTCTTGCGAGTTGGATAAAATAGAAGGTATTTTCGTACTGTAAAATCCACATACATGTACAATAACGAGTGTTGTAGCTTGTACCTTATGCAGATTTTGATATTATTTGGCTTGTAAATCTCCTCATGTGAATTTTATTAGGAGTTGTTTTGGTATTGATTAAAGGTAGGTGGACTATATGTTTTGATGATGTTTTGTATTTTATTAGATAGTCTCAGGACTTGACTAATATTTGTAGTCGAGACTATTGTTTTATTTTTCTATGTCTTTATCCCCATTTGGGTGGTGAATAATAATTATCGAAAATGAATCCTATACGTGGCAACATATTAATCATTATAATACACACACACACACACTATAAAAATCAATACTTGATATGTTAACACATGTCATGACACATACGAACCTCATTCTATATTATCATTATCACCATTCTGTAGTGAAACCCCAACTACATACTACATCGAACATATTATCTGGCCTTAATAAAATATAAAGTCCAAGTTGCTTTTCCCTTTTTATTTTCCATCTACAATCTTCTAATTTCCAAGCATTATTTTCCATATGAAAACCATTAGAATTTAAATCAGAATGACAACCACAATTGTAATAAAGGTAAATTACACTTAGCTCTTTGAGATTTGTTAAAATGCAACTCAACTCTCCTCTATTGTTTGTCCAACCTACACTAACCTTCCCTCATTTCCCCAATTTTGGAAGAGTTACAAAAAATGCCCCCTCCTCACTTTCTCTCATCATTCACACCTTACACTTTCTCTCTATCTTGCTCACTTTATACACCGTGAAACAAGCACCGTACGTAGAATCACCCCCAAACTTCACCAGCCACCATACCTTCCACAACCACCATACAAAGCCTTTCCGCATCATGGACTAGATCCACAACTCAGCATCAACATTACACCTCCTACAATTCCCGAACTTGGAGTGCACAAGGTAGGAGAGAAACTTAAAGACATAACTCACATAAGTGGAGATGAAAGGGGAAAGGGAGAGAAGTTGGGTTTTTGGCCATGGAGATTCAGGTGGGGCTGTGATATTGGCAGTGAAAGTGCAACAATACCCTGGTGAGGTTGAGAACCAAGCACAAGTGGCGGCACAACCGTGGAAGGTTGGGGTTGGCGATAGGTTGCAAGTTGGTGGTGTAGTCATGGCAGTGGAGAGCTATAAGGAGGTGATGGATGGCTTGAAGGCACTACTATTTGAGCCACATAGGAAAAATGGGTTAGGGAAAAAGTGAAAAGGGAAAGCGAAAATGAAAGTTGAATGGGTTATTCCATAAACCATTTTTTTTCTTTATGGAATTCTGTGAAATTTGGGAAGTGGTGTGTTTTTGTTTTTTTGGGTTGCAACTGTGATCTTTGAGTTGAAAGTGATGGATTTTTTTAGTGAGAGAGTAAGATAACAAAAGAGGAGAGTGTGAGTGTGAGCGTGAGTGAAGTTGAGGATGAGGGCATTTTTGATAATCTATTCTAAAATAGATAAATCAGAGGAGGTTAGTGTAGGTCAGATAACTAGAGTGGAGATCAATTGAATTTCGACAAATCTCAAAAAAGGCGAATGCTAATTTACCCTTATAATAATTAAAGTAAATCATGATCAATACAATGATAGATTGGTTTAGTATAATTAAAATATACTTTAGGGCACATGTAGCAATAATTAAAAATAAAACTCCTTTTCACTTATATAGATAGATAGATAGATATATATATATATATATATATATATATATATATATATATAAGAGTATCAAGAAAATATTAATTTTTTTAAAAAAATTATCCTTATCTTGCATTCTCTCAACTAAATAATGAAAAGATAAAGAAAAAAAATTAGTTACATTATTTGAACTTATCTGTTAATATTTTTAATTCTTATATAAAAATAATTAAAAGACACTTATAATTCAATAGAAGGAGTAGATGACAATAATACATGGGTGGCATAATTGGTAGTGGAGAGAAATCAAAATGGTGCATTGTGTGCATACGAATAGAAGGTAAACTACACAAAATAGATTAATTTTAATATATATTATATCCGTGCCGATTCAAGTAAATAGGTCTCTTTGTCCAATTAATACTCCATCCTCTCCCAAGCTCGGATAAAGTGGAGTTAGTTGGCAAATTGAACAATCTTCAAATGTAGGGCTCTTCATAGGTCCGGGAATATCGATCCCCAAACCTGATCAACCTAACCAAAAACACAAAATCACGGATTGGGTTTGGGTCATTTGGTATATAAAATTCAATAATCAAAATTTACCTATTTGACTGTGCTAATTTCTTCTCACTTTCCCCTTCACAATAACTGATACGTGAAAATGTACAAATTCAAACAATACAACCCATAAATTTCTCGATCTCAACTTTTTTAATTTAATCCACCACATGTCTTCTCATCACATCTTGAGTAATCATCTAAGAGCTTTATCACCGAGTTATTGTTTAAAGAAAGAATAAAAGGTATATATATCCTTGGTCAAATATACCTTGTACAATTGCACCGAAAAAATATTTCTTGTACAAGTCTCTGTGCCAACTTTTTGATTTGAAACTTCTGAGCTCTTGCTAGCTCTTAGATGTAATGGGGATTTAGAAGTGACTGCTATACAACAAGCTTTAAATATTTAGTTATTTTTAAAAGAAAGAAAAAGTCAAATAATACCGTGCTGCACATGAGCTCCCCATAGGTTGCATTAATTATATCCGGTTTGGATTTTTTGGCATCTTAGGATAAAAATAAATACTTTAATTTTTATCTACTCCTTAGAGAAATTTAAAACTTGTTTACTTGCTCAACGTTACTCATAAACGAAGAATCTGGTATCAAAGCTATCACTATTAATTAAACATCCATGAATTGAATGAAGATGCTGTGGATGCGTTTGAATTTCTTATTTTTCTCATACAGCATAGCGGTTTGCTCCAGCATCTTCTTCTTTTCGCTGAATTTAGCCACGAATTTAAATGAACTATAAAAAAATAAAAAGGTTTGCAATATTAGAATATGAAGAGAATTCATTTTCCACAGGGAATCGTTTTGTACGTTTAAGACTTCAAGTAAGGTTTCTATGCTTACATATGAAACCCCATCAAATCCACATATTCTACATATACCGGGTCCTGCTTTTTCTTTTCCATCTTTGATTGGTTATTTATTTGCACGAAAATGACAATAACCAAACGTGTCACGCCAATAATTTTAGTACAAACCACAGAAAACTAGAATCAAGCAAGGTTTAGGTCCAGAAGCAAGAGCACCTCAAAAAGGCTGAAAAATAGATCACCTTTCCTCAGCTCATGATGACCATCTAACACCAACAAGAAACCTATAAGAGGATAGGGATTTTAACATTATAGTAAATTTCTTAAGAGTCCTCTTCGCATGCACTTTCCTAAGGCAGGAAGATTAGTACTCGAAGTTGTGTATATATATATATAGTCTTGTTTTAAAATAATTAAAAAAAAGACACCAAATCAGTAGTATATATATATATCTCAATATTATTCTAACATCTAAAAGTGGGTATGTATTTTATTTAAACACTCATTTTATTATTATTAAATAAAATGATGAGTAAAGATAAATAAAGATTATAGTCTCATTTAGCAGTGGTTGTCCATATGCAACACTCACTTTTAGGTTAATAACATTATTGTGTAGATATATTTTGCATGCTGCGTGATGGAAGCCCTCGGATGTACCAGTCTATGAGCGATTTATTGCTTGTTTGCGAGATGGGTTTGATTCTAACAATAAAAGCTGGGAGAATCCTCCATATATAAGAGGAGGACAGAGAGAGGCCTTGGTTGTTATTTGCATGTGTTTCTGTCGCGTGAACGTTATTAATGGATCTCATTTTCCTAGGGAGATGAGTTTGCATGCGCAAGGGGAAAGACATTTGGGGGAAAGAGAGTGAGAGCAAATCAACGAAATGTCACTTTCACACGTCTCTGGCCTCATCTAATTAAGCAATTTTTAGATTAACATTATTTAGATTACTTATGCTCGATGGCAGCCTAGACTAATGCCTGTGCATGCCCACCTCCCGATATAATAGGCAAGAAATAATCTAAATCCATAGCCTGTATCTACTATATATAAACTTTCAAGGCCTTTGAAAATTTCTAAAATTCAATTCTATTAAAAAATTGAATTATATATCATGTTTTAAAAGTAATTTAAATAAAAGAATTGAAATCTAATAAAATTAAGAAATTGAAATCAAATTTAAATGAGTGTGATTTGATATAGAAATTGAATTCTAATAAATGAAAAATCAAGATAACTTTATTTGACTATAATATTTTATTCTCAACCTATTAATAAAGAATAAAATAGTAAAAATAATCAAATTAATTTATTTTTAAACTCATTTTAAATTAATAAATTTAATTTAATTCTTTAATTTATTGACTTATTCTAAACATAAAAGTTTAATTCAATTCAATTTTATTTCATTAAAAATTTTCAAATACCTTGTATAGAAGTAGAAATTAAATTGTTTGGGTGACTTATAGCGAGCTTGACATGCACGATATACTCTTCCACATACGTACATCCCAAACTTAATTTCCGACTCCCAAGATATTTCCGTGGCACAAATTCTTTTTCCTTTTAGTGCAAAATTTCTTTTAACAAAAGAGTCCGTTGTATGGATTAGGGTGCCTTTGTTTGTGATTATATTGGTTAATAATTATTTTTTTATTTAAAAAAATTATTTTTTATATATTTGAATAATTTTTAAAAAATGATAAAAATTTTTAAAAAAATCAATTTTTAATTTTTTTATAGAAGCTAAAATTCGTAGCTTTTAGAAAAAAAAATGTTTTCAGCTTTTTTAATTATATACAAAATTTAGTTTTCATAATCATTTTTTTCATAATCTAAAACAAACGCACCCTAAAGTCCATCATAGCTCAAGTTTTAAATTTTGACAATTTCTTTGGTAAGTATATGTCTTCCATCTCATTCTTATATACATTCACGTTAAAATAGATATGGGATTGATGAATAAATAAATATATTCTCTTATGTGTTAAGTAAAGTTAGTGAGACATATCTTTAATGTGAGTGTGTGGAAATAAGTTGATATATTTGTGTCTACCAAAAAATCTGACATTTTTTTTGTTGGTGTCATAACATTTTATATTAATCTAATAAAAAAGAAAAATTATTAAGTTATCTTCTTGTATATATCATGTGACTAAATTGAAAAAACTCCTAGCTACATTAATCAAACTGAAATTGAATTTTGAATCAAGTAAATTATTTAATAAGAGTCCTTCATTGATTTGTTTTTCATAAGCACACACATTACTATTTCTTTTAGATTTCACGGGTCATTTGGGTTCACTTAACCTTTTAAAATTGTTAGGTCCATCTGTTTTGTCTCTATTTTCCGAAGGTCCCCTTGTTTTTGCAACATAAGGGGAGATGTGTTAGCTACTTAGCTTTTGTTTTATTGGAAGTTTGGAACCCGGAACGGTATAATTAATTAGCACACCAAATGATGGTAGCTATTAGATGTGCTTTTATAATCTGAATGAAGAAACTAGCTCCCCATTCACACTGACTTATATAATTTTGAGATGATATTATTATATGGAAATATGTAACTTTGAGAGGGTTTAGTGGATTCTCATCACTACAATATATCTGGTTTTACTAACACTTGAAAAATGTTACTAAATTATATAATAATATTAGCAAAACTCTTTAGCAACATAGACTATATATTACACTTGAAATTGTGTTAATTACTAATGAGTTTTAATAACACT
The DNA here is from genome assembly GCA_030441495.1 of Dalbergia oliveri. Taxonomy (NCBI): domain Eukaryota; kingdom Viridiplantae; phylum Streptophyta; class Magnoliopsida; order Fabales; family Fabaceae; genus Dalbergia; species Dalbergia oliveri. The sequence continues at coordinate 12,559,518 of JAMLFY010000004.1, read as the reverse complement.
TTTTATATTTTTAGTAATATTTTTTAAATATTAGTAAAAAGTTTTAACAACACTTATTTATAATAAGTGTTACTAAACGTTGAATATGGTGTAGTGCGTAAATTATAATTATCATAACGCAAATAATAAATTTTTTTCAAATTTATTTAGTTGTTTTATTTTAGTGTCCTAGTAAAAATTAATATGGTTGGTAGGTCCTATATTTTTTTCCCATTATTCCAATTTAAATGAGCCATTTACTTCGAAAGTCTAATATTTTATCGGTAAATTAACCTCTTAAGTTGAGATACTTACCTCACTGTAAAATTATAACCCCAAAACTTACGTAATTTTATTATGAAAATCGGCACATATATACTTTTAACTCTGTTTACTACAGAAATTACTTTTATATGTAACCTTTTTTAAAAGCAATCAAACCCACATCCCCCATGAAGGCCGGAGGGAAAGCATGCATGCTAGATATACTTCTCCAAATGCCGGTGTTTTTATGAAAAATGCTAGACAACAAAAAATTCATTCAAAATTTTATATTTAAAATGATGTGATATAATTATTAATTTTTATCAACGATTTTACATATATTTTTCTGAATGTGTAGCATTATTTATTTACTATTGGCATATGAAAAACTTCCATGACACAGCATAATATACATATGAACAAAACATTTAACACACAACATAACTTCTCATTCATTAAAAGAAAAATAATCGTGGAAAATTATAATTTTGCAAGCACCTGATTAAGTTAGGAATCATCACTGTGTACCAAAAAAGAGTTAAGAATCATCAATAAAATTTCTAGATCTGAATAAAGAATCCAAAAGTTTGGCACCGATTTTTTTTACCTCCTAAACAGAGAGTAAAGTTAAATAAGTTATTTTAGAAAGGGGCAATTCTCTTTCTCCCCTACATCCCCACCCTTTACTCCACACGGAATAAGCTAAAAGTGTGGATATCTTGTTAAAATAATTACATATATATTCGATTGGCACCTAGCTCAGCTTTGAAAGACAATAGCAGCTTCCCTTGTTTGCATCTAAAGTCAATATAATGCCAATTGACACCACAGTCATCCCAAAGAATGCCAACCCATGGCATGGCCTTTTTCAATGATTCCCTCCTTATCAATCTTCCCCAACTAGCGCCTCACCTTATTGGTCCCCATAATAACCCCATGATCACGATAGAGAAACTTTTAAGAGATAGGGAATCCAACCATTAATTCGTGACTAATTAGGGTCTTTTTTTTTTGGGGGGGGTTTCTAAGTGAGGACACAAGCTATATAATTCAAAGCATAAGGGTCACATAGGTCGTGCCTCGTGCTCCCACCAGTGGTTAGAATGAAAAGGTAGCTTGGCTTTTTATTTGCTTGCTTGCTAGCTAGCTACAACCAAACCATCACAATTACATATTGTGCTCTCTATTGTCTATTGATGATATAAATTGGTTGGCTTTGCATCGTAGTCGTGGTTGCTAATAGTCCTTTCCTTGTAGCGGTACGAGTCGCTTTCTCTTGTACGTCCTGGCTTCTGAATTATATTCTTGCTTTCTACATATGACATAATTTGTTTGTTCACCAAGAAACATTGAAAAGTCGAGATAACAAATTTAAGATTGCCATTCTAGCTCACCGATCCCTATGTGCTTATCTATTTATGCTGATATATGTGCCCATCTTGTCAAACAAAGCTTTGATGGCTTTTGGACGGTGAATATAAAATGAAGTTGAAAACGCCAACGATTATAATGACAGAATCATATGTCTATTTGGCGCAGCTTAATTTATTAATTTCAGGGATCTTTCTTACCTTACATGGGTCTTGGACCTTGATGGCCCGTGAACTACATGCTTTAAAGCTTGTATTATCAGCATTTTGATAAATTTATGTAAATTGCATGCATGACCCAATATGAAAAGAATAAAAACGATCAAATTATATTTGATCCCATATTTAGTTTCCAAGTTACTGGCGTAATTACTCACTCCCTTTCATTTTATCTGGCCAAAAATAAAAATACATAAATATTTAGAGTTTGATTTCTATATATTGACAATATAAAATTTTTTTACATTGTTATTGAGTCAAATCATCCATTTTGCATAATTTTTCAAGTAATGGTGTGAGACTTAATTACTTTTACTGATATAGTAATACATAATTGGATGATAGTGTAAAAAAAATTACACTATCAATGCATAGAAATTAAAATCGTATATTTAATATATTTTATAAAAAATATATTTAATGTTTATTATATTTTACTTTAAACTATTAAATTATACTTAAGGTTTTAGAATATTAATATTTTAAATCAGAAAAACCCTTAACACGGTAAGAATACTTTGTAAAATGTTTTGTTATTTTAAACACCCTTAATGAACAGATGTTTGTTTAACAATTTACATTCCCATTATTATTATTATTATTATTTGCTTTCTAAAAAGTCACTCAGTATTACTTTTGCCGGAGTATATATACACAAAAAAATAATAAACTAGCAGAAATTACATTAAAAAGTATTTCATCAAATTAATTTTAAAGTTTAATTTTAATATCCTAATTTTTTATACTATCATCCAATCAAATTATTTAATTTAATTGACTTTTCAAGTAACTAGTATGAGATTCGATTATTTTTAATGAGGTGACAATACATGAGTAGATGATAGTGTAAAAAGTTTTATATTGTAAGCGCATAAAAATTAAATTCTTAATTTTAAATATAATTATTCAATATATAATAATTTTATGAGTTTAATTTCAATATACTGACAATATAAAATTTTTTTACACTATTACCTAATTAAATTATCTCATTTCAATAACTTTTTAAGTAGTAGGTATAAGGCTTAATTACTTTTACTAATTGTAGGATATTGATTAGATGATAATATAAAAATTTTACACTATTAGTAAAAGCATACAATTTAATCTCTAATTTTATTTAAACTTTTAATCTAACTATATGATTGATAACCTCGCTTTTCTAGATTTAGAAAATGCCTAACAGCCATTTAAAATTAGAATAACCCACCTGGACGATAATGGTCCATAACCCCACCCTCCCCATTTTATAACGCGCCTTAGTTTCAGACTAATAAAGTTGTGGTACTCCTTCAATACAAATTTTCTTACTACACTCGTTATAAAAATTATTTGAAATTTTGTGTTAAAAATTTATGTAGAAGTAACATTTGGCAAAATGAACCCATAATTTGGTACTTTACTCGTCAAGTTAGGCAAGCTAAACCCGAAGGACTTGGGTTTGCGGGGTTTGGTTATTTGAACGTAAGTTTGTGATATAATTCTAACGTATCATTAAGGATTTGTTTGATTAAGGAGTAAAAAATGGGATAAATTTTTATAGATGATGGATATATAACACACTTTTCATTAAAAAGTAAGTGGGGGATACATTGTAGGATGTGATATTTCTTATTTTAATTCTATTTGTCTCGGACCAAATGCTGACACACAATATATTACTCTTCAATTGTGTATGGTTCCTATTTAAAGAGAAAAGCCTTTTGTTTTTCATCTCTAAATTAAATCTATATAGGTGTCCATAAATATCCCAGTCTAAATAACACAACTTAAGACAAATATTTAAAGAGAAAAAAATCACAAAGAAAACTGCTCAATTAACTCAATTTACACATGAAATTTAATTAATACCATAGACGAATTTGATTTGCACAACAAAATCTCCGGAACGAGATGCATCATGTATGTATGCATAGCCCATGTGAGTGTGACGGAGAATAATGGTATGTTTATTAATTTGAATTTTAGACAGGAAGGAAGGAGAAATACAAATTTGTAAAATGAATCAAAATTTTAACACTTTATTTTATAAACTCTTCCTTCTCTTCCAAAACTCAAATTAAACTCACAAACATAAATTAAATAAAAGTTGTGTCCTGTAATGAATGTGTGGTAGGAACGTAAGGGTTGAGCCTTGCAGATAGCTTTGATTCTATGCTGCAATTCAAATACCGAGAGAGACCCACCACCACCTCCCCCACACTAAGATGTTGTTTTCCTCATTACCTCTCACGAGTCCCTTTTCATTTGCCATCTTTTCTATACCTATCTCTCTGCGCGGTTGATGCTTCTTGTGACTGCCATTATCATCACCATCAGAAAACGGAAGCCAATGTGTGTGTACTAACGCACTGCCTCATAAATTATAGCATCACCAACCTTCCCCATCTTACACTGACAATTCCATAAATAATTCGATGCCTACCTGTTTTGTAAGACCAATTTTTTTGAACATATCTTGTAGGCCTTTTCGAGGTGGACCAGCAGTGAGTCCTCATTAGTTTGGTTCCATTCGTTAAAGTCGAATCGATGTGAAATGTTTCAATTCTAGGCCAATATATATGTGTGTGTATATATAGGTAATTTTCCTTGAAATAAAGCATCCGTTTTTTTTATTATTATTATTATTTATTTTTCGGGTGCGCAATCGTGTAGTGGAATTGATTATTGTACGAAACGACTACATGCATTAGGAAGTTAACAGCTAGGCCACGACGTTTTACTTTATATATATGTTGTTGTAGCTAATTTGTAATTAAACTTAATCGCAGGGTTTCTTGCGGTCCTACTGCATATGCGGTAGGTGTATTATTATTACTGTTACCTCATGAATCATGATAATAATTAACCCCATTTGTTTACCCACAGAAAAACAACATTAAACTTTTATAATGTTTATTGTATAGGACAAGTGTTTCTTGGGATAACAATTGACGGGGACAAGGTGATGGGCAATGGAGTGAGGTGGTGGGAGGGAATAAACAATATTTCTTCAATAAGGGAAAATAATCGATGTTTTTTTCAAAAAAAAAAAACGTTATAAATATAATCAACATGATATATATATATATAGGTATATTTCAAATTGATAAAAATTATATTTTGTAAAAACTTATCCAAAGTATAAATATGTCAAGTCTTATACCAATATCAATGGCTTACATAAAAAAATAATAATTAATTGTGATGTGCGCAACAAGAAAAAATAAGAAAGGCAAAGTGAAGGTAGATCTGAATGAAAATGAAAGGATTTCATTTTGGGTCGGAAATGTGTGGGTCAAGAAAATCGGGGCTAGTGGCTGGATGAAGACTAAAGATTAAAGGGCAATGTTAAGCAAAGTTGTTGTCTTCAATCAAGAAAGTGCGCTTCGCTTCATGAATCACAATACCTCTCGAAGGTGACTAATACAAGTATTTTTCTTGCTATATGCGGATTATTTTTATTTGTACTTAGTACTTACCTTAGTAGTATAAGATATAAAAATATAAATCAAGTCATCCTAGGGGTTCGTCGTTTGCTGGACGCAAAAAATATATATGGCGGTTCCTCGTCTGTTGTCACCATGTCTATAATAAAAAAATTAATCATTATTGTATTTTCAATTTTTTAATGTTATTATTTTAAGATTACGGAACCCACACGCTGGGACTTTTATGAAGCTTACGATGATACTAGTATCATGTAGAATATTTAGGTTGAATAATGTTATCGAAACAATAAAATTATACAATAGGGTGTGTGGTGGCATTTATTATATAATTTTATTTTTCTCGTTACATTTTTCATTTTGCTCAAACCAGGCAGAAGAGAGCAGAAGGAAAATAACTGACATTGATGAATTGGTTTTGATCATTATGCGAATCTCAAAAATTCAGCTAACTGATGAGTAATGTATCACCTTTTAGTTATTTCTCAATGCAAAACCCAAGAATAAAATCACCAGCATCGACAGACCAAAACCGAAATCAGAGCGCTTTGAATGGACATGCATGTCTAGCTAGCATAATGATCACTGATATGCCTCAGAGTACCTGCAGATTTTAGTTTTATTACCGTAAGAAAATCACCCTTTTGACCCAACCCTTCACCCATTTGGTAAAGTTTAATGCATTTCATCTAGTTATTTTTTTCTTTTGGGTACAGAATGCATTTCGTCTATTATTCCCTACACTCATAGCAATCTACATCTCAAAGCTCATTGGTCAAATTGATTTAACCCAGTTGAAATGTTAATTAGTTCCTTTCATCCGTGGTATTAGTTTTTCATGAGATAGAATTATGCTTATAATTTTAAGAGATGACATTAGTCCATTCACATCACGTAGTTTTACATTATTTAAGAATATGATCAAAAGTATTTTTATAAACACTTGGACATCTCCCCCTAACTAGTTTTTGGAATGGAGTAATTAGATCCTTAGTCTTACAATGTTTACCGTGTTTTCTTTTTCTGTTAGATTATCTCTTTGTATTTTGGAGAAGAAGGTGTTATATTATGGGGATAACTGTTAGGTAATATTAAGCAATGAATGGGTTACCCTGTCTGTTCAATTGGTGGACCAAAAGATAAAGAAAAGAAAGATAATTGATCACAGACCCTGAGTTTGTGTGTTAGGAATCATGAAAAGCACAAGGCAAGCCAGACAATCCTGACGTTGCCTTATTAACTTTATAGCAAGAGTGATGAAACAATAAACAAACAAAACAATGCACAGAGATGGAGAGAAGGAGGGCTGTGTCTTGATTAAGAGGGTTAATACTTAATACAACTTTGTCTACTACATAGAGAGAGAGAGAGAGAGAGAGAGAGATTCATATATTTGCCGTGCAGGGCTGTAATGTCAGCATAAAAAAGTAATTAAAAAATGTAAAATAGTGATGAATAGAATTAAGGAAGAGTGAGAGGGAGCTAGCGGATCCTCTTGGTGGGACATAGAGAAAGGCAAATTTCGTGATGCCATTCCAAGCACTCCCACATTTTCTCTCTCAGCTTCCTTAATTTTCTCCCCTTTTTGTGTGGCTTCTCTCTTTCTTTGTCACTCTTCTCCATTAATTAAAGTTAGAAAAATGTTCTTGATTTTTAGGTATGATCACACCCAATACCGGTTTCAATCTTTTTCTTCTTTGTGGGAGTCACTTGCTAACCTTAAATTAATTATGCTACAACTAATTTGCCAAATAGTCCAAAACTCTACCAATCTAACGTAAATGAAAAGGAAATAATAAAAGACATATAGTCCCTATTTGTTCATTCTCAACCATGGAATCAACTCACCATCAATTCTAAACCTTCTTTTCGAATGCGACAATACATCATTGAGTAAATAAATATTTTCAATTTGAAATCAATTTCATCCTAACAAAAAAATTTCATCAATTTAATTATAGCATTTTTAATTAAGACATTAACATAGTCATTTTATTGAATCTTCATTTTGACATAACGACTAAATTAAATAAAAAATATTAGGGTTGAATTGACGAAACGAAATATGTCACGACTAAATTGATGTAAAAGATTATGTGGTAATCAAATTGATGTCAATTTTAAAATATTAAGACAAAAAAGTGATTTACTCTACATCATTTTAACATGCAAAAAAGTTGAAAGTTCAATATTTTCAATCAATAATGACGCATAACCAGAATTTTGTGCAGAATACATTATGGTAGTTTGATTAAATGTAGTGGTAGAACACACCTAGCTAATTAACTATTTAAAGATTATTAATTATATCATATCATTCTGACATTTGTTTTCTGAAAAATTCTGAATATTTAATATTTTTCATTTTCAATATAAGGATTTTATAACCAATTATACCTTAAATATATGATGTTTAAGAAATTAAGAAATGCATGTTTTTATAAATATTCATGCATTTAATATGTTCAAAAAATTTTATTTGGAAGGTGGTGACAAATATTATTAGAAACTTCATGTAGGGTGTTTGTTTGTTTTGCCTTAAACTTTTGCTTTGTTAATTAGCTCCTTGTTTCTATCTTTAAACTTTTTCTAATACATGTTGTTGAACGGTTATTCCTATGCTCTAAGGGTCGGTTTAACACATTTTATAAGGCATGATATAATAAGTTGATACAACATTTAATGACTTTATTTGTTGTTTGGTGTAAGTAACATATTGTATAAGTTTATTCATTAAACTTCTCATACATGTTAAAACAATGAATAACTTAGTCAAGTCTAGGAGTAGGATAAAACCTAATTAGCTTTTAATGTTTATTTTTCTTATTTAATAAATAATAATAATAATAATAATAATAATAAATAAAAAAATGGAAAATTTAAATAAATGAAAAAGTGAATGAATAATAAATAATATGTTATATATAAAAGTAATGATTAATAATAAAAATATTTTGATTTTATATTTATTATTAATAAACTTAAACAATTATGATAAAATACTAGAAAACTATTAAATTGTATAAAAAGAAAGAGAGTATTTTTATATTTTTATAATTTAATGAAATAGTAAATAGTTATAAAATATTAAAATAAATAATAAATAACATTTAATATAAATTAATATCTTAAATAATAATATATTTTTAAAATTTCATATTTAAATAATTTATAAAAATATTATTTGATTTTTATTTAATATTTATCTATAGTTGGAATTATTTGTAAAAAAATTATAATACTATATAATATAAAATATAGGATCTTATACACTATCACACAAAATATCGCATAGTATTAAAAGTTTATTAAGACTTATAATATTAGATCTTATCTTATTAGATCTTATCCTATTAGACGTGCCAAAAGGACTCTAAGAGTAGCTAAGTTGATTCTTAATTACTTGTTCATAAAAAGGTAAGTTTAATCAGAAAATTTCCTAAATATTCTCACACTAAGAGGAATTAAAGTTTTACTTTTTATTATTTAACACGTGACACATTAAGTATTGCATAAAAAATATAGGAAGAAACATAAATTATAATGATAACCCATAAAATTAAAATAATATTTTAAGTATTGAATAGTATAAAGTATTTTTTTCACTCTAAGAGCTTCTAACAATATTTCATTTTAATATGTATGGATGTAAGATGCTATGTCGACTTATACCTCATCTATCATTGGATAAAATATCTCATTTAAGTAGATCTATCTCATTCAATAATGGATAGGGTGTGAGTTGATATATCTACACCCCTAATTACAAATAATACAATTGCTCATTTTATTATGCCATTACTCTGAAAGCATGAGGACTTGTGCTTGCGACATCACTTCTCATTTGCTAAATTTTTTTTCTTATATCTTAATCAATACCCTAAATATAAATTGATTAGTAAACAGTTAATATAAATATTATAATTTATTAACAAGTGTCTATAATAAAATATTATTTACTTAAATTAACTATTCATACTAATTTCTTAAAATTTTGGTCCTAACCTACCTACATTGCTTTGGTTTGGCTAACCTTCAAATGTCATAAAAGCAGGTATTTATAAGATTCATACTTTCACTATACATGCTTGGAATATTAATAATTGAGTTTAATTTAGTACATTGATATTATAAAATTTTTTTTACACTATTATCTATTCGAATAACTTCATTGTACGACCTTTTCAAGTAGTAAATGTAAAAATACATAATTAAATGATAATATACACTATTACTATATTAAAATTAAACCATTAATAGTATTTGCGTGATCTGGATGAGATCAATAGGTGTAGTTTATTGAGATATTTGACAAATGGTCTTGTAAATACATGTATTTATGGAGCTTGTTTTAAATCTGGATGAACACAAAGGTTGTTGATTAAATTCAGATAGGATATGTCAGAAAACAAAGTGTAAACAGATAAAAAGGGAAGCTTTTTATTGGTTTAACCCAAATTAGTCTTTGCATTTTTTTTTTTTGGGGGGGGGGGGGGGGGTGTGGAACACATTGCAAAGTCAATTTTGTTGTAGCTAAATTATGACAGTTTGAAACCTTCTTTTCTCGCTGCTGTGTGCGCGTTACAATGCTGTTAAATTTTGCTACGTTGTTTTGGCCAATTTTTTCATTTTTTAGGTGATGCTAAGCCTCGCGGTGGTTGTTTTGGCTATTTGAAATCGTCATATGTGAAATCCTTTCCAATAAGCAAAAAATTAGCAAAGGAAGAGAGAAATCAATATAGACCATCGTATAATCCAACTAGATCGGTGATATTCTGATCTGTTCATCAGTTTACAAGACAAGAGTTACGATACATACAGCTGTTAGGTTTGAACATTCAAAACCTAATAAAATTCAACGTAGCTTTACCATTAGCACTGGATTTAAGGTTTAAAAATCAAATCTAAATATACCATACAATAAAGACACGCGGGGATAGGAAACGTAGTTATATAAATTGAATTGCGTTAAATTGGATTCAATTACGAATTCCTCCCTTTGAATAATCCTAATATGACTTGTTTCCATCAATGCTCGATTAAGCGTTTTATCAAAACTCTCTATTATCCAAACAGTGGATTAAGGAGGCAATAATAATAAAACTCCAACGAGTGTAATGATGCAAATTAAAACAAAAAGGAAAAAAAAAAAAAAAGATCGGCAGTAAAACGCTTACGTTTGAAGGTTTGAAATATTTCAAAGTGACATAATATAGCAAAAAATGAACAAGCTGATCAAGTTAGCATATAGGTCAATGGCAAAAGCCGAAGGTGATTGATTATATCAGATTCGGTTCCTACAAATTAAAAAAAAAAAAAACGATTTTCCACGTGGGAGTGCCCCATTTTTCTGAGAAGTTCTGAAACCTCTCGAGAGGAAAAGAACCAAATACGGATGAGGAGTTATTATTGTAGCTACTAATCTTACAATTAGACGAAAGTGACATTGTTTTTGACATGTATGTATGTATATATGTACATAATGTATTATGTATTGTTATGCGGCTAAAAACAAAAAAGAAAATTGTCATCGAATTTAGAAAAGTTGAAGAAGCACGAGAAGTGGGGAAAGAGGGGTTGTGAAGAAAGCAAAGCTGGCGCGAGACGCATGGGCCAGCCATATAAGTACAAACAATTCCAGCGGCAGCGGTAGCGGCACAGACCTGCACATCACACTCCAACAACAACAATACATCACCCCTTTTACCAACGCCTCGTTCCTTCACATACACACACTTTAACCCACGCAACACCCCTCCTTTTATTCTCTCTCTTCTCAAATCTATCATTGCTCATTTCCTTGCTTAATTATTACAATAACAGTTTAGGAGGAGGATTATTTAAAATTAATTAGCGGTAATAAAATCGAGTTTGGCTATATTTTTCTGAGAAAGTATTTAAATAATATTATCTGGTCTAAGCTAAGCAATGATATCAGTTTAGGAGGAAAAGCTAAGTGCACGCGAAGAAGAAGGTAAGCAAAAGAAAAAAAAAGAAAGAGAAAGAGAGAGGAGAATAATAAGGTGTGATTGCCTTGGACTGATTCGCTTCGATGGCATCTATCTCTTCCCCTCCTCTTGTGCTAATAAGGGCAAAGTAGGTGAAAACAAGGTGTTAACAAAGAAAGAAAGAAAGAAAGGATGTGTGTATGGTGGTGGTGGTGGCGTTGGTGGCCTCTCAACACAACACACATTATTTGTTCCATTTTCTTCTGATTCCTTTTCTTTCTAAGCTTCTCATCTTATTATTATTTTTTATTTTTTATTTTATCTAGAAGATTAAACTTTGGTCCAACCTGATATTGAAGAGTCCGTCTTGGCACACACCTAGGGGCATCTTTGTTTTGCTATTATTGATTGACCCTGTTGCCTTGCCTCTCTGCATTGCTAAATACTACTCCTACCTTTTAATTCCCATCATTCATTTCCCACCTCGCCACCACTACTACAATAACCATTCCTCTCTCTTTGTCTCTCGCCCCTTCAAATCCTCATCACAAACCCAACTCAACAATACTCTGGTGCCGTGCCTGCCCCCTTAGCCTTCTCTCTTCCAATATTATTTATTCATTTTATCTGTGTCCATTCAGTGAACTGTGTGAATGATGGCAGTTCAAGCTCAATACCCCTCCAATGTACTCCTCCTGAACAGGTTTGCATTTCCTCTCTTTAGCTTCATTTCCTCAACTTCTATTGTCCTTGTTAAGCAATTATGCACGCACCACAGATTCTGATTAGCTAATCCATTCCATTCCCCATTAACAGCAAGAACGGCCAAGAAGGACATGACTATTCATTACAGCCGCAACCAGGAGGGCTCCTCGATCAATCCCACATGTTATTCAACAATGGAGCAGGTATGTTCCATTCCATCTATAATCCCTTCATCAGTCACATGCTATTGTTTTGAAACCATATAACATGTATGAAAGTTTCCCAATTTTTGTCATTTCTTACAAAAACAGCAACTAATTCTCGGAAGAGAGGAAGAGAATCAATAGCGGTTTCGCACACAGCCACAGGCCCTAACGTTATGAATCAATTATTCTCTTTGCAATCTCAGCCTCCTCAGCTAATAGACCTCACTCAACTCCATAATCACC